>CM038726.1:32473413-32813413 GCA_021613375.1 Megaleporinus macrocephalus | reverse complement strand
ATGCACAAACAGACGAGCAGACGGATGAATGGATGAAGCAATGCTTAAACAGACGAGCAGACAGATGAATGGATGAAGCAGTGCACAAACAGACGAGCAGACGGATGAATGGATGAAGCAATGCACAAACAGATGCACAGATGGATGAATGGATGAAGCAGTGCACAAACAGACGAGCAGACGGATGAATGGATGAAGCAATGCACAAACAGACGAGCAGACGGATGGATGGATGAAGCAATGCACAAATAGATAGACAGATGGATGAAGCAATGCACAAACAGACGAGCAGACGGATGAATGGATAAGGCAATGCTTAAACAGACGAGCAGACAGATGAATGGATGAAGCAGTGCACAAACAGACGAGCAGACGGATGAATGGATGAAGCAATGCTTAAACAGACGAGCAGACAGATGAATGGATGAAGCAGTGCACAAACAGACGAGCAGACGCATGAATGGATGAAGCAATGCACAGACGAGCAGACAGATGAATGGATGAAGCAATGCCCAAACAGATGGACAGACGGATGGATGGATGAAGCAATGCACAAACAGACGAGCAGCCGGATGAATGGATGAAGTAATGCACAAACAGACGAGCAGACGGACGAATGGATGAAGCAATGCACAAACAGACGAGCAGCCGGATGAATGGATGAAGCAATGCACAAACAGACGAGCAGACTAATGAATGGATGAAGCAATGCACAAACAGACGAGCAGATGGATGGATGGATGAAGCAATGCACAAACAGATAGACAGATGGATGAAGCAATGCACAAACAGACGAACAGACGGATGAATGGATGAAGCAATGCTCAAACAGACGAGCAGGCAGATGAATGGATGAAGCAATGCACAAACAGACGAGCAGACGGATGAATGGATGAAGCAATGCACAAACAGACGAGCAGACGGATGAATGGATGAAGCAATGCACAAACAGACGAGCAGACGGATGAATGGATGAAGCAATGCACAAACAGACGAGCAGACGGATGGATGGATGAAGCAATGCACAAATAGATAGACAGATGGATGAAGCAATGCACAAACAGACGAGCAGACGGATGAATGGATGAAGCAATGCTTAAACAGACGAGCAGACAGATGAATGGATGAAGCAGTGCACAAACAGACGAGCAGACGGATGAATGGATGAAGCAATGCACAAACAGATGCACAGACGGATGAATGGATGAAGCAGTGCACAAACAGACGAGCAGACGGATGAATGGATGAAGCAATGCACAAACAGACGAGCAGACGGATGGATGGATGAAGCAATGCACAAATAGATAGACAGATGGATGAAGCAATGCACAAACAGACGAGCAGACGGATGAATGGATAAGGCAATGCTTAAACAGACGAGCAGACAGATGAATGGATGAAGCAGTGCACAAACAGACGAGCAGACGGATGAAAGGATGAAGCAATGCTTAAACAGACGAGCAGACAGATGAATGGATGAAGCAGTGCACAAACAGACGAGCAGACGCATGAATGGATGAAGCAATGCACAGACGAGCAGACAGATGAATGGATGAAGCAATGCCCAAAATGATGGACAGACGGATGGATGGATGAAGCAATGCACAAACAGACGAGCAGCCGGATGAATGGATGAAGTAATGCACAAACAGACGAGCAGACGGACGAATGGATGAAGCAATGCACAAACAGACGAGCAGCCGGATGAATGGATGAAGCAATGCACAAACAGACGAGCAGACTAATGAATGGATGAAGCAATGCACAAACAGACGAGCAGACGGATGGATGGATGAAGCAATGCACAAACAGATAGACAGATGGATGAAGCAATGCACAAACAGACGAACAGACGGATGAATGGATGAAGCAATGCTCAAACAGACGAGCAGGCAGATGAATGGATGAAGCAATGCACAAACAGACGAGCAGACGGATGAATGGATGAAGCAATGCACAAACAGACGAGCAGACGGATGAATGGATGAAGCAATGCACAAACAGACGAGCAGACGGATGAATGGATGAAGCAATGCACAAACAGACGAGCAGACGGATGGATGGATGAAGCAATGCACAAATAGATAGACAGATGGATGAAGCAATGCACAAACAGACGAGCAGACGGATGAATGGATGAAGCAATGCTTAAACAGACGAGCAGACAGATGAATGGATGAAGCAGTGCACAAACAGACGAGCAGACGGATGAATGGATGAAGCAATGCACAAACAGATGCACAGACGGATGAATGGATGAAGCAGTGCACAAACAGACGAGCAGACGGATGAATGGATGAAGCAATGCACAAACAGACGAGCAGACGGATGGATGGATGAAGCAATGCACAAATAGATAGACAGATGGATGAAGCAATGCACAAACAGACGAGCAGACGGATGAATGGATAAGGCAATGCTTAAACAGACGAGCAGACAGATGAATGGATGAAGCAGTGCACAAACAGACGAGCAGACGGATGAATGGATGAAGCAATGCACAAACAGACGAGCAGACAGATGAATGGATGAAGCAGTGCACAAACAGACGAGCAGACGCATGAATGGATGAAGCAATGCACAGACGAGCAGACAGATGAATGGATGAAGCAATGCACAAACTGACGAGCAGACTAATGAATGGATGAAGCAATGCACAAACAGACGAGCAGACGGATGGATGGATGAAGCAATGCACAAGCAGATAGACAGATGGATGAAGCAATGCACAAACAGATAGACGGATGGATGAAGCAATGCACAAACAGACGAGCAGACGGATGAATGGATGAAGCAATGCACAAACAGACGAGCAGACGGATGAATGGATGAAGCAATGCACAAACAGACGAGCAGACGGATGAATGGATGAAGCAATGCACAAACAGACGAGCAGACGGATGGATGGATGAAGCAATGCACAAATAGATAGACAGATGGATGAAGCAATGCACAAACAGACGAGCAGACGGATGAATGGATGAAGCAATGCTTAAACAGACGAGCAGACAGATGAATGGATGAAGCAGTGCACAAACAGACAAGCCGACGGATGAATGGATGAAGCAATGCACAAACAGACAAGCAGACGCATGAATGGATGAAGCAATGCACAGACGAGCAGACAGATGAATGGATGAAGCAATGCCCAAACAGATGGACAGACAGACGGATGGATGGATGAAGCAATGCACAAACAGACGAGCAGACAGATGAATGGATGAAGCAATGCACAAACAGACGAGCAGCCGGATGAATGGATGAAGCAATGCACAAACAGACGCGCAGACGGATGAATGGATGAAGCAGTGCACAAACAAACGCGCAGACGGATGAATGGATGAAGCAGTGCGCAAACAGACGAGCAGACGGATGGATGGATGAAGCAGTGCACAAACAGACAAGCAGACGGATGGATGGATGAAGCAGTGCACAAACAGACGAGCAGACGGATGAATGGATGAAGCAGTGCACAAACAGACGAGCAGACGGATGGATGGATGAAGCAGTGCACAAACAGACGAGCAGACGGATGGATGGATGAAGCAGTGCACAAACAGACGAGTGGGTGGATGGATGGATGAAGCAGTGCACAAACAGACGAGCAGACGGATGAATGGATGAAGCAATGCACAAACAGACGAGCAGACGGATGAATGGATGAAGCAATGCACAAACAGACGAGCAGGCGGATGAATGGATGAAGCAATGCACAAACAGACGAGCAGACGGATGAATGGTTGAAGCAATGCACAAACAGACGAGCAGACGGATGAATGGATGAAGCAATGCACAAACAGACGAGCAGACGGATGGATGGATGAAGCAGTGCACAAACAGACGAGCAGACGGATGAATGGATGAAGCAGTGCACAAACAGACGAGCAGACGGATGGATGGATGAAGCAGTGCACAAACAGACGAGCAGACGGATGGATGGATGAAGCAGTGCACAAACAGACGAGTGGGTGGATGGATGGATGAAGCAGTGCACAAACAGACGAGCAGACGGATGAATGGATGAAGCAATGCACAAACAGACGAGCAGACGGATGAATGGATGAAGCAATGCACAAACAGACGAGCAGACAGATGAATGGATGACGCAATGCATAAAATGATCAGCAGATGGATGAATGGATAAGGCAAAGCACAAAGAGACGAGCAGATGGATGGATGAAACAATGCGCAAAGAGATAGACAGACAGATGGATGGATGAAGCAATACGCAAACAAGCTGGCAGACGGATGGATGGATGGATGAAGCAATGCCCAAACAGGTGGGCAGATGGATGAATGGATGAAGCAATTCGCAAACAGACGAGCAAATGGATGAATGGATGGATGAAGCAATACGCGAACAGATGGACAGACGAATTGATGGATGAAGCAAACAAGCTGGATGGATACTCAAACAAGCTGGCAGATGGATGGATGGATGGATGGATGGATGAAGCAATGTCCAAACAGATGGGCAGAAGAATGGTTGGATGAAGCAATGCACAAACAAACAGGCAGATGGATGGATGGATGAATGAAGCAATGCCCGACAGACGTACAGACGGATGGATAGATGAAGCAATATGCAAACAGACAGGCAGACGGACGGATGGATGAGGCAATACACAAACAAACAGGCAGACAGATGGTTGGATGAAGCAATGCACAAACAGACGTACAAACGGATGGATGGATGAAGAAATGGACAAACAAACAGGCAGACGGATGGATAGATGAAGCAATGCGCAAACAAACAGGCTGAAGGATGGATGGATGAAGCAATGCGCAAACAGACGTACAAACGGATGGATGGATGAAGCAATGGACAAACAAACAGGCAGACAGATGGATGGATGAAGCAATGGACAAAGAAACGGGCAGACGGATGGATAGATGAAGCAATTCACAAACAAACAGGCAGACGGATGGATGGATGAAGCAATGCGCAAACATATGGGAAGACAGACAGATGGACCAACAGCAAACAAGTGGACGGATGAAGCAGTGGATAAACAGATGTGTAGATAGATAGATAGATAGATAGATAGATAGATAGATATATAGATAGATAGATAGATAGATAGATAGATAGATAGATAGATGAAGCAATGCACGGACATGGATGAACAAATGGACAGAAGAACAGATATGTGGACAGACGTGTGGACAAATAGAGGGATAGACAGATGAACAAGTGGAGAGATGAAGCAATGCATAAAGGAAGGAGCTTATGGATACATTAATGTAAGAATAGATAATAATAGTTAATGATCTCAGGTTGAGAAGAAATGAATGGATGAACAAACGGACAGTAAAAGCTATCCACCGCAGCCCACCCTCAGACCCTCCAGCGATGAGATAAGATCATTGGAGATCATGGAGATCATTTCTAAAAGAAAACGACACACATGCTTTGATCAGTATGGCATGTGCTTTGGTGGCTCCATACATGCTGTTGACTAACAGCGGTGAACAAGGCATGAATCGATAAAAGAAATATTGGTATGTAGATGGAGGCAGTTGGAGATGGAGCTACCAACCTTAGAGGATCTTGAACTTTTGTCCAGTAGAGGTCACTAGAGCACCGTGAGGGACCACACTGCCCGTCTGTGTACATCACATACAGAACCTGTATTAACTGTAGTATGTATGATAAATATTATGACTCATATACACGCAGGGGTGCTCTGGTTAAACGTTTATCCCAAAATAAGAGCAGTAATAAAATAAAAGCCAGCGTTGGAATCAACACGTTCAGATTCTGAAGGGTTCCTGATTTAGTACACTGCTTACTGAATTTGATTCATGAAGAACTGAAGGCTGCCAGAGAAGCAGAAAAGAAAAAAGTAACGCCTCTGCACTGATCATGAATCATAAACCGGCTAAAAACTAAAATAGACACTTCCCTTATTTATCAGCAGGAATAACTGATTCATGGTATCAGACTCCAAGCGCTCATTCACATGTGATCAGTAGATCTGAGCCACCGAGTGCTTTAACCTCCAGGTTTAGAGACATTAGTGATGTCATCTCTGTGAAACTCTGGTATGACTGACTGAACTGGGGATGATGTCACGATGTGTGATATGCAGAGGGGACGTGTCATAGTGTACTTGGCCTGCGGGGGAAGACCTAAACATTTCAAAAGTAATTTTTTTTCTGAATGGAATGATCGAGTCGGCTCTAACAAGATGAATGATATTCAACTTTATGTATGTTTATATTCAACATCCAGCAAAGCTTATAAATAAAATAAAAAATATAAGATATAAATATGATTAAACATGGCCAATCAAAACCTCTGGTCAGGCCTATCTGATAATTGTGGGTGGGGCTAATGAGCAGCTTGATTGACAGCTTTCTGTCCAACACTCCTAGCTGGCTCCGCCCCCACATACAAACCTAACATCATTATCTGGCTTACATGTGACACTAACTGGACCAAATAGGTCACAGACAAATGGATGGATGGATGGATGGATGGATGGATGGATCAAGGCACAAATAGATAGACAGACAGATGGATGATGGATGGATGAAGCAATGCACAAACAGATGGACCAACAGATGGATGATGAATGGATGAAGCAATGTACAAGCAGACAGGCAGGTGGATGGATGGATGGATGGACAGATGGCTGGATGAAGCAATGAACAAATAGATGGAAAGAAGGAGGGAAGGATGGATAGATAAAGCAATGCAGAAACAGACAGACAGATGGATGGATGAATCAATGCACAAATAGATTGACAGACAGATGGATGAACGGATGGATGAAGCAATGCACAAATAGATGGACACACAGATGGATGAACGGATGGATAAAGCAATGCACAAATAGATGGACAGACAGGTGGATGGATGGATGAACAAATGGACAGATGAACAAATATGCATACAGACAGACGAACCAACAGACAAGTGGATGAACAAGCAACAGATGAACAGAGAAATAGATGGATGGATGAAGCAATATACAAACAGACGGAAAGACGGATGGATGGATGAAGCAATGCAAATATAGACAGATGAATGGATGAAGCAGTGCACAAACAGACAGCCAGATGGATAGATGGATGAACAAACTAACTGAAAAACAGATGTGCAGGCAGACAGACAGACCAACAAACAAGTGGATGGATGAAGCAACGGATGAACAGACAAATGGATGGATGAAGCAATACACAAACAGACAGACAAACAGACGGATGGATGAAACAATGCGCAGATGGATGGATGGATGAAGCGATGTGCAAACAGACAGACAGATGGATGGATGGACAAACTGACTGATAAACAGATGTGCAGACAGACAGACCAACAAACAAGTGGATGGATGAAGCAACGGATGAATGGATGCGTAAACAGATAGATAGATGGATAGACATAACAAATGGACAGACGAAGCAATGCATAAATGAAGGAGTGGATGAATGAACTACGTAGGTTTATAGATTATAGATTTTACATTAATAAAAGACCAGATAATAACATAATAATTAATTCTCTCAGAAAGAAATAGATCATTTTCTTCTGAATGGACGGACAAACAGACGCAACCAGTAAACAAAGGAAAACGTGAACAGACGTGCAACGCACAAAGAAATGGATAAACAGACATGTGGACAGATAGATGTAAAGATAGATGAACAGATGAACAAACAGATGAATGAAAACACTTGTGAATAAAGGATGAGCGGAAGAACAGATGTGCAGACAGAAAGATAAATAAACAAACAGAAAGAACTGACAGAAAAATGGACGAAGCAGTGCAGACAAAAATAAAAACAGATGTGTGTACAGATGGGGGAGGAAAAACAGATGAATGAATGAAGCAGCTAATGGAATGAAGAAGTGACTCAAAAGGTGTGCAGACAGACAGACCAACGTGTAGACAGAAAGATGGACGGATAGACAGATGAACAAATTAACAGAGTAAGCGATGCATAAATGAAGGAATGGATTAATGAAGAATGCTGGTTATTGAATAACTGTATGAAAAGATAGATAGAAAGATAGAGAGTGGTTTCTGCAGTGCTCTTCTCTTTATTGACTTAACATTTCAAAAATTTGATTTACTATTTCAAAATACTGACTTGTTTGAAATGTTGACTTAATGTTCTGACATAATTTCTTTTTTTCTGAATATTTAGAATTTAGATTTTTTTATTTTTTTTTTAATTTAGATTTATTTACTTATTGACAGAATGGCTTTGAAGTAAGATATAACTTTTATTTCAAAAGTTTGACTTTATTGTGAAATTATGACTTGTTTCCATCTTCCATCTTTACCAGCTCATATTCATAGTAAAATAAAAAAAAACATTCTCAATGTCACAACATGTTGACTTATTCTAAACAAGTGACATTTTGGGTCTGTCTCAAATCCTAGTGAGTGTGTAAGTAGGCTGTCTATGTAGTCAGCTGTGTAAGTATCAGCGTTCTCTCCTCATCTCTCCTCATAAAACAGATTACTGAGACGCTCTAGTTAGAGAGATACTGCGTCACGACTTGTTCCCGCCCACTGCAGCACACCACCGGTGGTTTAGCTGGTTGCTAAGTTACCAGCCGGCATCTACGACAATCTTAAAAATCTGCTAGCATAAATGCTAATGTCTGGAGTATAAAAGTGTAAATGGTGAAGGACTCGTTACAGAGTTGATAATAAAAGACTGTTTTGTGTGATTATATGATCAGAAACACATTAAAACTCCAGAGAGAATCAAAATAACTCACATTTTAAAACCACTTCACTGCTCGTAGATTAGCCTGTGTAGCATCATGGGATTGTCTTAGCGGCTGAGGAAGAGTTCAATGCTTCCTAAAAATCAGGTCTGAATAAGGTTTCTCAGTAGACAGCATGTTTAAGGTATGTAAGAATTGGGACAGTCTACATGTCGGGAGCGCATACTATGACGTAAAATGCTGCCTATGTAGGAGCTCACTAGGATTTGAGACACAGCCATTATCTTAGATTTTGAACTAAATCACAGTTAAAATATATATGTTTTCAATTTCTTGAAAATACGGAATTTGCAATCATGTCTGCACAAATTGATTTTCTCAAAAATGTTACATACAAAATACTGACTTGTTTTCTTAAAATATTGAAATACTCTGCTGGACGAATTACTTATTTTCTGGGGTTTTTTTGGTTTTTTTTTTTATTTTGAAATGGTCACAAAGACGATCCGGATTGGATTCCCTGTCCGGGTGGTTCTGTGTGGAGTCTGTATGTTCTCCCCGTGCTTGAGTGGGTTTCCTCCGGGAACTCTGGCTTCCTCCCACAGTCCAAACACATGCATGATAGGTTGATTGGTCACTCTAAACTGCCCGTAGGTGTGAGTGCATGAGTGAGTGTTGGTCATGGTGTTCATGGTGTACCCTGGCTTCGCCCGATGACGCCGGTATTGGCTCCAGCCCCCCCATGTACCCCAACTAGCAGGATCAAGTGGCAGATAATGGATGGATGGATGGAAATGGTGACACTCTAACTCAATATTTTGAGTATCATGTTAAAATAATTTCTGAAATTTTGACTTACTATGTGAGAACATTGACATGCCTCTCAAAATCAAATGTCAAAACACTGACATTCTTATAATATTTAGTTGCTATATCAAAACCATGGCTTACTTGACTTACTTTCTCAAAATTTGGACTTGCTATGTCTAAAAAAAGACTGGTTTCCTCAACATTCTGGCTTCCACTGTCAAAGCAATAGAATTTTCCCATAATTTAACTTCTCACTAAATCTAAATTTGACCTATTATATCTTATATGACTGTGAATTGTTTAAGTCTTTGAAGTAATAACATATTTAATTATGACTATGACCAAATTTTTACTTGGGTTCTTGAAGTGATTAACATGTGGCTTGTTGGAAATGACTTATTTTCTCAAATTTTGACTGACTGCATTGAAATAACGACTTTATAACTCGTTAGCTTAATAGTTTTGAAGGTCAACACTAATACATTTCAACACAGCATGTCCAAATGAGTTTTTTCCTCCTCTACCTTCAAGAACGGCCTTTAAAAGAGGCAGGAACTCTTGGCTGACAGCATGAAAAAGTAATGCTTCTATAAGAAGTTCTGCAGTGAAAACAGCAGCAGCTTTTAAAGTCTGCATGAGAAATGAGCCAGCTTCCTGTTTTCGTGTCCGCGTTGTGTTTTGTGTGCTGCAAGATTCCATTCGCTGAACTGGGAGAGAGCCTTAATGAAAAATACCACCCAAAACCCAGAGTGTGACGTCATTCACCCCCACAGAGGCCCAGCGGAGCGCCCCGAGAGGAGAGCAGGGGGGGAGTTTCAGCCGTTTGGTGGGTGACGAGATGAAACAAACCCAGATTAAGAATAGCCCTCATATGCTCCCAATTAACATTCAGCCATGAAGCTCCCGCTGAGCTCAGCGCTGTAGAGCTTCAGCGAAGCCAAAAACTCATTGTCTGTGAATTTATGGTGCACTGGACTGCAGCTCAGGGTCCGGACGGATTTGAGAGGTTTCATGTACTAGCGAAAGCAAAACATGTGAGATATTATCATCTCTATGGAAACCTTTACACAAAACCAAAATAAAAGGAGCCCTGCTGGACGCTGGAGGAGCTTCATGAGTGATGAGCAATGGAAAAGCGCAGTGATGGGATCGAGATCCGGCTCTTGAAGTGTTCAGTTCCTATAGAGGAAAAAGGTTTGAGGGTCTGCGATTTGGCAGCAGGACGCTGTGAGTTATCGGTGGCCTGAGCGAGGGGTCACTGAGAACAGTGGTACCACATTAACCTCATTTTATCAAACGCTATTAACGTTACTTGCACAAAAACATTTGACTGGTAGTGTATCTAAAACGTTTGGCTGGTAGTGTACTAAAACGTTTGACTGGTAGTGTATCTAAAACGTTTGACTGGTAGTGTACTAAAACGTTTGGCTGGTAGTGTATCTAAAACATTTGACTGGTAGTGTATCTAAAACGTTTGGCTGGTAGTGTACTAAAACGTTTGACTGGTAGTGTATCTAAAACGTTTGACTGGTAGTGTACTAAAACGTTTGGCTGGTAGTGATTAAAACGTTTGTCTAGTAGTGTATCTAAAACGTTTGACTGGTAGTGTATCTAAAACGTTTGACTGGTAGTGTATCTAAAACGTTTGGCTGGTAGTGTACAAAAACGTTTGACTGGTAGTGTATCTAAAACGTTTGACTGGTAGTGTATCTAAAACGTTTGGCTGGTAGTGTATCTAAAACGTTTGACTGGTAGTGTACAAAAACGTTTGGCTGGTAGTGAGTAAAACGTTTGTCTAGTAGTGTATCTAAAACGTTTGTCTGGTAGTGTATCTAAAACGTTTGGCTGGTAGTGAGTAAAACGTTTGTCTAGTAGTGTATCTAAAACGTTTGTCTGGTAGTGTATCTAAAACGTTTGTCTGGTAGTGTATCTAAAACGTTTGACTGGTAGTGTATCTAAAACGTTTGACTGGTAGTGTACTAAAACGTTTGGCTGGTAGTGTACTAAAACGTTTGGCTGGTAGTGATTAAAACGTTTGTCTGGTAGTGTATCTAAAACGTTTGACTGGTAGTGTATCTAAAACGTTTGTCTGGTAGTGTATCTAAAACGTTTGTCTGGTAGTGTATCTAAAACGTTTGACTGGTAGTGTATCTAAAACGTTTGGCTGGTAGTGTATCTAAAACGTTTGGCTGGTAGTGTACTAAAACGTTTGGCTGGTAGTGTTCTAAAACTTTTGTCTGGTAGTGTACTAAAACGTTTGGCTGGTAGTGATTAAAACGTTTGTCTAGTAGTGTATCTAAAACGTTTGACTGGTAGTGTATCTAAAACGTTTGACTGGTAGTGTATCTAAAACGTTTGACTGGTAGTGTACTAAAACGTTTGGTTGGTAGTGATTTAAACGTTTGTCTAGTAGTGTATCTAAAACGTTTGACTGGTAGTGTATCTAAAACGTTTGGCTGGTAGTGTATCTAAAACGTTTGACTGGTAGTGTACAAAAACGTTTGGCTGGTAGTGAGTAAAACGTTTGTCTAGTAGTGTATCTAAAACGTTTGTCTGGTAGTGTATCTAAAACGTTTGTCTGGTAGTGTATCTAAAACGTTTGACTGGTAGTGTATCTAAAACGTTTGACTGGTAGTGTACTAAAACGTTTGGCTGGTAGTGTACTAAAACGTTTGGCTGGTAGTGATTAAAACGTTTGTCTGGTAGTGTATCTAAAACGTTTGACTGGTAGTGTATCTAAAACGTTTGTCTGGTAGTGTATCTAAAACGTTTGTCTGGTAGTGTATCTAAAACGTTTGACTGGTAGTGTATCTAAAACGTTTGGCTGGTAGTGTATCTAAAACGTTTGGCTGGTAGTGTACTAAAACGTTTGGCTGGTAGTGTTCTAAAACTTTTGTCTGGTAGTGTACTAAAACGTTTGACTGGTAGTGTACTAAAACGTTTGGCTGGTAGTGTATCTAAAACGTTTGGCTGGTAGTGTACTAAAACGTTTGGCTGGTAGTGATTAAAACTTTTGTCTGGTAGTGTATCTAAAACGTTTGACTGGTAGTGTATCTAAAACGTTTGTCTGGTAGTGTATCTAAAACGTTTGACTGGTAGTGTATCTAAAACGTTTGGCTGGTAGTGTATCTAAAACGTTTGGCTGGTAGTGTTCTAAAACTTTTGGCTGGTAGTGTACTAAAACGTTTGGCTGGTAGTGTATCTAAAACGTTTGGCTGGTAGTGTTCTAAAACTTTTGGCTGGTAGTGTACTAAAACTTTTGGCTGGTAGTGTACTAAAACGTTTGGCTAGTAGTGTTCTAAAACTTTTGTCTGGTAGTGTACTAAAACGTTTGACTGGTAGTGTACTAAAACGTTTGGCTGGTAGTGTATCTAAAACGTTTGGCTGGTAGTGTACTAAAACATTTGGCTGGTAGTGTATCTAAAACGTTTGGCTGGTAGTGTACTAAAACGTTTGGCTGGTAGTGTACTAAAACGTTTGGCTGGTAGTGTATCTAAAACGTTTGGCTGGTAGTGTATCTAAAACGTTTGACTGGTAGTGTACTAAAACGTTTGACTGGTAGTGTATCTAAAACGTTTGACTGGTAGTGTACTAAAACGTTTGGCTGGTAGTGATTAAAACGTTTGTCTAGTAGTGTATCTAAAACGTTTGACTGGTAGTGTATCTAAAACGTTTGACTGGTAGTGTATCTAAAACGTTTGACTGGTAGTGTACTAAAACGTTTGGCTGGTAGTGATTAAAACGTTTGTCTAGTAGTGTATCTAAAACGTTTGACTGGTAGTGTATCTAAAACGTTTGACTGGTAGTATATCTAAAACGTTTGACTGGTAGTGTATCTAAAACGTTTGACTGGTAGTGTATCTAAAACGTTTAACTGGTAGTGTACTAAAACGTTTGGCTGGTAGTGTATCTAAAACTTTTGGCTGGTAGTGTATCTAAAACGTTTGACTGGTAGTGTACTAAAACATTTGACTGGTAGTGTATCTAAAACGTTTGGCTGGTAGTGTACTAAAACATTTGACTGGTAGTGTACTAAAACGTTTGGCTGGTAGTGTACTAAAACGTTTGTCTGGTAGTGTATCTAAAACGTTTGACTAGTAGTGTATCTAAAACTTTTGGCTGGTAGTGTATCTAAAACGTTTGACTGGTAGTGTACTAAAACATTTGACTGGTAGTGTATCTAAAACGTTTGGCTGGTAGTGTACTAAAACATTTGACTGGTAGTGTACTAAAACGTTTGGCTGGTAGTGTACTAAAACGTTTGTCTGGTAGTGTATCTAAAACGTTTGGCTGGTAGTGTATCTAAAACGTTTGACTGGTAGTGTACTAAAACGTTTGACTGGTAGTGTATCTAAAACGTTTGACTGGTAGTGTACTAAAACGTTTGGCTGGTAGTGATTAAAACGTTTGTCTAGTAGTGTATCTAAAACGTTTGACTGGTAGTGTATCTAAAACGTTTGACTGGTAGTGTATCTAAAACGTTTGGCTGGTAGTGTACTAAAACGTTTGACTGGTAGTGTATCTAAAACGTTTGACTGGTAGTGTACTAAAACGTTTGGCTGGTAGTGATTAAAACGTTTGTCTAGTAGTGTATCTAAAACGTTTGACTGGTAGTGTATCTAAAACGTTTGACTGGTAGTATATCTAAAACGTTTGACTGGTAGTGTATCTAAAACGTTTGACTGGTAGTGTATCTAAAACGTTTAACTGGTAGTGTACTAAAGTGTATCGAAAGTGTGTCGAAAACATTTGTCTGTTAGTGTACTAAAACGTTTGACTGGTAGTGTACTAAAACGTTTGGCTGGTAGTGTATCTAAAACGTTTGTCTGGTAGTGTACTAAAACGTTTGGCTGGTAGTGTACTAAAACGTTTGGCTGGTAGTGTACTAAAACGTTTGACTGGTAGTGTATCTAAAACGTTTGACTGGTAGTGTATCTAAAACGTTTGACTGGTAGTGTACTAAAACGTTTGACTGGTAGTGTATCTAAAACGTTTGACTGGTAGTGTATCTAAAACGTTTGACTGGTAGTGTACTAAAACGTTTGGCTGGTAGTCTATCTAAAACGTTTGGCTGGTAGTGTACTAAAACGTTTGGCTGGTAGTCTATCGAAAACGTTTGTCTGGTAGTGTATCTAAAGCGTTTGACTGGTAGTGTATCGAAAACGTTTGTCTGGTAGTGTATCTAAAACGTTTGACTGGTAGTGTATCGAAAACATTTGTCTGGTAGTGTACTAAAACGTTTGACTGGTAGTGTACTAAAACGTTTGGCTGGTAGTGTATCTAAAACGTTTGTCTGGTAGTGTACTAAAACGTTTGACTGGTAGTGTATCTAAAACGTTTGACTGGTAGTGTATCTAAAACGTTTGACTGGTAGTGTACTAAAACGTTTGACTGGTAGTGTATCTAAAACGTTTGACTGGTAGTGTATCTAAAACGTTTGACTGGTAGTGTACTAAAACGTTTGGCTGGTAGTGTACTAAAACGTTTGGCTGGTAGTCTATCTAAAACGTTTGACTGGTAGTGTATCGAAAACGTTTGTCTGGTAGTGTATCTAAAGCGTTTGACTGGTAGTGTATCGAAAACGTTTGTCTGGTAGTGTATCTAAAACGTTTGACTGGTAGTGTATCGAAAACATTTGTCTGGTAGTGTACTAAAACGTTTGACTGGTAGTGTACTAAAACGTTTGGCTGGTAGTGTATCTAAAACGTTTGTCTGGTAGTGTACTAAAACGTTTGGCTGGTAGTGTACTAAAACGTTTGGCTGGTAGTGTATCTAAAACGTTTGACTGGTAGTGTATCTAAAACGTTTGACTGGTAGTGTACTAAAACGTTTGACTGGTAGTGTATCTAAAACGTTTGACTGGTAGTGTATCTAAAACGTTTGACTGGTAGTGTACTAAAACGTTTGGCTGGTAGTCTATCTAAAACGTTTGGCTGGTAGTGTACTAAAACGTTTGGCTGGTAGTCTATCGAAAACGTTTGTCTGGTAGTGTATCTAAAGCGTTTGACTGGTAGTGTATCGAAAACGTTTGTCTGGTAGTGTATCTAAAACGTTTGACTGGTAGTGTATCGAAAACATTTGTCTGGTAGTGTACTAAAACGTTTGACTGGTAGTGTACTAAAACGTTTGGCTGGTAGTGTATCTAAAACGTTTGTCTGGTAGTGTACTAAAACGTTTGGCTGGTAGTGATCTAAAACGTTTGACTGGTAGTGTATCTAAAACGTTTGACTGGTAGTGTACTAAAACGTTTGGCTGGTAGTGTACTAAAACGTTTGACTGGTAGTGTACTAAAACGTTTGTCTGGTAGTGTATCTAAAACGTTTGTCTGGTAGTGTACTAAAATGTTTGGCTGGTAGTGTACTAAAACGTTTGGCTGGTAGTGTATCTAAAACGTTTGTCTGGTAGTGTATCTAAAACGTTTGTCTGGTAGTGTTCTAAAACGTTTGGCTGGTAGTGTATCTAAAACGTTTGACTGGCAGTGTATCGAAAACATTTGTCTGGTAGTGTACTAAAACGTTTGACTGGTAGTGTACTAAAACGTTTGGCTGGTAGTGTATCTAAAACGTTTGTCTGGTAGTGTACTAAAACGTTTGGCTGGTAGTGATCTAAAACGTTTGACTGGTAGTGTATCTAAAACGTTTGACTGGTAGTGTACTAAAATGTTTGGCTGGTAGTGTACTAAAACGTTTGGCTGGTAGTGTATCTAAAACGTTTGTCTGGTAGTGTATCTAAAACGTTTGTCTGGTAGTGTTCTAAAACGTTTGTCTGGTAGTGTATCTAAAACGTTTGTCTGGTAGTGTATCTAAAACGTTTGTCTGGTAGTGTTCTAAAACGTTTGTCTGGTAGTGTATCTAAAACGTTTGTCTGGTAGTGTATCTAAAACGTTTGTCTGGTAGTGTTCTAAAACGTTTGTCTGGTAGTGTATCTAAAACGTTTGTCTGGTAGTGTATCTAAAACGTTTGTCTGGTAGTGTTCTAAAACGTTTGTCTGGTAGTGTATCTAAAACGTTTGTCTGGTAGTGTATCTAAAACGTTTGGCTGGTAGTGTACAAAAAGGTGGTGTGTTTGTGTGTGTTTTGCTAGTATGAGTGGATCAGACACAGCAGTTCTGCTGGAGTGTTTAAACACTGTGTCCACTCACTGTCCACTCTATTAGACACTCCTACTACTTGCTGGTCCACCTTGTAGATGTAAAGTCAGAGACAGTAGCTCATCTGCTGCTGCACAGTTTGTGTTCCTCTAGTTCTTCATCAGTGGACACAGGACTCCGCCCACAGGACACTGCTGTCTGGATAGTTTTGGTTGGTGGACGATTCTCAGTCCAGCAGTGACACTGAGGTGTCTGAGAATGACCCACCACCCAAATAGTATCTGCTCTGTGGTGGTCCTGTGGGGGTCCTGATCATTAAAGAACAGAATAATAAAGTATACAGAGAATCAGATGAACTACAGTCTGTAAGTGGAGCTCCTGTATGGTCAGTGGAGCTGATACAGTGGACAGTGAGTTTAGTTTCTGTCCATTTTAAAACAATGACCACATTCTTTGTCTGTTTTATTAGAAGTAGATGAGTTTAACAGGGTACCGGCCCTTTAAGTGTTGAAGTACACTTTCCTAAAATACAACCCAGAGATCGTCCATCTCAGCACATTCTGGTTCCGGTAAATATATCAAGAGGGTTTGAGTTAGGGCCGTTTCTCTCCGCCTCGCCACAGGTCAGCTGAGATTTCTCCGAAAAGTCCAGGCACTGGCCCAGAATCCTCTGGGAAGAGCGTAAAAAATAAGCACATCTTTTCTCAGGAGATCTGGGAGTAATGATAGCACTGCACATACCTGCTCTGAACTTCAGCCGGGGTCCCGTTATTGTTATTACCTTCTCAGGAGACCCATTCGTTTGACAGATGTCCTGGTTTCTGGCTCGGAACGTTATATAATTTTGTTATTTCTTTTTTTTTTCTTTTTGCCTTAAACATCTATCCAGGAGACAAAGCCGGGCCTGATTTCATAGCGGACCAAGGGCAAGAACATCTGGAGCCAATTAAGAGCTGCTAAAAACTGCTGGAGTGCTCGGAATCACAATTAGATTAATAACCTCATGTACCGTCCGCTGTTTGTCTTGTCGTTGTCAATGAAACGGTGACCCAAACAGGAACGATTTCAAGGGGAACTCTCAACCCTCGTCTCAGAAGTTCTGTATAGCTCAGTGCCTGAGCTGTGAACAAACTCGTACAGAGAGGTTTAATGTTAAATCGTTCACCTTTAATTTTTTTTACAGTGGTGGTGAATGGAACCAGACGTCACCATGTCCGCAACACGATTATAGAAACACTTAATTTACTATCAAACCCACCAGTGAACCTACATGTGTCTTCTAAACTTACAGACTGTAGTTCCTCTGATTCTCTGTATGCTTTATTACCCTCTTCTTCAATGCTCAGGACCCTCACAGGACCACCACAGAGCAGCACAGCAGTGCTGCTGGAGTGTTTAAACACTCTGTCCACTCACTGTCCACTCTATTAGACACTCCTACTACTTGCTGGTCCACCTTGTAGATGTAAAGTCAGAGACAGTAGCTCATCTGCTGCTGCACAGTTTGTGTTCCTCTAGTTCTTCATCAGTGGACACAGGACGCCGCCCGCAGGACACTGTTGTCTGGATAGTTTTGGTTGGTGGACGATTCTCAGTCCAGCAGTGACACTGAGGTGTTTAAACACTCCAGCAGCAGCAGCTGCACTGCTGTGTCTGATCCGCTCACACCAGTACAACACACTAACACACTACAGTGTTGGGAATCTTCCTTCACCCTAATAGTAGCTGCTCTGTAGTGGTCCTGTGGGGGTCCTGACCATTGAAGAACTTCTCAACTCTTGTAAAATAATGTCTTAGACGTCAGGCGGCGCATTCAAAAGCATTTCATGCAATAACTGTGATGTCTTTGAGGGAGCTCTTAGAGGTGGACGTCTGGTTCCATTCACCACCACTGTAGACAATTCTGATATGGTAAGTTTCTCTAGAAGCAAGTATTTCATACTCACTCGCTCTGAGTGACTTTGTTTTCATCTCAATAGCTTTATTATGCAAAATGAGTTCAAAGCTCAACCCAGTTATAACAGAATGTAGATAGAATGTTATGTAGGTCACTGTGAACTTTACAGGAGAGAACAAAAACATACTTTACTTTCAATGTAAGTCAATGGAACCAGAGTAATATAGCAAAGTGACAATTGCTGAAGATTCTTGGGATTAATACAGAATATAAATTAAATAAAAATGTAGCTCACTGTGATTTATATGTGTAATTACTATGTAATTACATACTGTAATTACAGAACTACATGTATTTAATATAGGAAAATGCCTATATACTGCCTATAACACTATATACTGAAGGTTTATATGACATTATCCTAAATGAACTCTTAAATCTCAAACCCAGAACAGCTTTAGCAAAATAACAATTATTGAAGATTCTAAGGATAAATACAGAATATGAATTGAATATAAATGTAGTTCACTGATATTGTACATGTAATTACTATTTAAATACAGAACTGCATGCAAGTATTATACCAAAACAAAAATTGATGAAAATTCTTAGGATTAATACACAATATGAATTAAATATATATGTAGTTTAATATGTGATTAATATATGTAATTAATATGTAATTACAGAATTGATTGTAAGTAGTATAGCAAAATTCCAATTGTTGTATACTCTATGGGGTAATACGGAATATGAATTGAATTTAATATGAATATAGTTCACTGTGA
This sequence comes from Megaleporinus macrocephalus, assembly GCA_021613375.1. Classification (NCBI taxonomy): domain Eukaryota; kingdom Metazoa; phylum Chordata; class Actinopteri; order Characiformes; family Anostomidae; genus Megaleporinus; species Megaleporinus macrocephalus. The sequence continues at coordinate 32,794,143 of CM038726.1, read as the reverse complement.
TAGTGAATGTAATTACTATATAATTACAGAACTGCACATGAGTAAAACAACAATTGCTAAATATTCTAAGGACTAATACAGAATATGAAATAAATATAAAAGTAGTTCACTGTAATTTATATTTGTATTATATATTAATTACTATATAAATTACTATGTAATCACAGATTGCAATTACAGAACTGCATGTGAGTAGTTTAGGAAAACAACAATTGCTGAAAATTTTAAAAATGAATACAGAATGTGAATAGAATATAAAGGTAGTTCATTGTGATTATATATCTAATTACCATGTAATAACAGAAGTGAATGTAAGAATATTTTTGGGATTAATACAGAATATAAATTGAATAAAAATGTAGCTCACTGTGATTTATATGTGTAATTACTATTTAATTACAGACTGTAATTACAGAACTACATATATTTAATATAGCAAAAGGCCTATAAGCTGCCTATAACACTATATACTGAAGGTTCATATGACCGTATCCTAAATGAACTCTTAAATCTCAAACCCAGAACAGCTTTGAGAAGTTTCTCATTATAAATTTGAGTTTTCCTTCATGCAAACTACAACATGAAGTGTATTCAGTTAAGACGTGAATGTTCAAGTGCTCCAGTGCACTTAATAAAATGTCTTTTGAAAGTTCTGCAATTAAACTTAGAGCAGGATACAAGAATTAATGAGCTGCTGAATGTTCTGCAATAAAAATAGAACAAATTCTGAGGAAAATTATTTTGTCACTGTTAGCCAACCTTAAAATCCAAAGTACATTTAACCCACAAACTTGCATGTCTCCCTACTGCTCCAGCATTATATAATAACAATGATAGACTAAGGTGATGTTCTAGATCGTTCTTGGTGTTTAGCACCAGCTAACACTAATAGCTAAGGGTAATATATTAACAGAGATGTAAGGTTCTAGATAGTTATTGGTGTTTAGCACCAGCTAACACTAACCGCTGAGGTAATATATTAACAGAGATGTAATGTTCTAGACCGTTCTAGGTGTTTAGCACCAGCTAACACTGATAGCTGTGGTATTATATTTACAGAGGTGTAATGTTCTAGATAGTTCTTGGTGTTTAGCACCAGTTAACATTAACAGCTGAGGTAATATATTAACAGAGATGTAATGTTCTAGGTAGTTATTTGTGTTTAGCACCAGCTAACACTAACTGCTGAGGTAATATATTAACAGAGATGTACTGTTCTAGGTAGTTCTTTGTGTTTAGCACCAGCTAACACTAACAGCTGAGGCAATATGTTAACAGAGATGTAATGTTCTAGATAGTTCTTCGTGTTTAGCACCAGCTAACACTAACAGCTGAGGTAATATATTAACAGAGATGTACTGTTCTAGACCGTTCTAGGTGTTTAGCACCAGCTAACACTAACTGCAAAGGTAATATATTAACAGAGATGTAAAGTTCTAGATAGTTCTTCGTGTTTAGCACAAGTTAACACCAACTGCTGAGGTAATATATTAACAGAGATGTAATGTTCTAGGTAGTTATTTGTGTTCAGCACCAGCTAACACTAACTGCTGAGGTAATATATTAACAGAGATGTAATGTTCTAGGTAGTTATTTGTGTTCAGCACCAGCTAACACTAACTGCTGAGGTAATATATTAACAGAGATGTAATGTTCTAGACCGTTCTAGGTGTTTAGCACCAGCTAACACTGATAGCTGTGGTATTATATTTACAGAGGTGTAATGTTCTAGATAGTTCTTGGTGTTTAGCACCAGTTAACATTAACAGCTGAGGTAATATATTAACAGAGATGTAATGTTCTAGGTAGTTATTTGTGTTTAGCACCAGCTAACACTAACTGCTGAGGTAATATATTAACAGAGATGTACTGTTCTAGGTAGTTCTTTGTGTTTAGCACCAGCTAACACTAACAGCTGAGGCAATATGTTAACAGAGATGTAATGTTCTAGATAGTTCTTCGTGTTTAGCACCAGCTAACACTAACAGCTGAGGTAATATATTAACAGAGATGTACTGTTCTAGACCGTTCTAGGTGTTTAGCACCAGCTAACACTAACTGCAAAGGTAATATATTAACAGAGATGTAAAGTTCTAGATAGTTCTTCGTGTTTAGCACCAGTTAACACCAACTGCTGAGGTAATATATTAACAGAGATGTAATGTTCTAGGTAGTTATTTGTGTTCAGCACCAGCTAACACTAACTGCTGAGGTAATATATTAACAGAGATGTAATGTTCTAGGTAGTTATTTGTGTTCAGCACCAGCTAACACTAACTGCTGAGGTAATATATTAACAGAGATGTAAAGTTCTAGATCCTTCTTGGTGTTTAGCACCAGCTAACACTAATAGCTGTAGTAATATATTAACAGAGGTGTAATGTTCTAGATAGTTCCTGGTGTTTAACACCAGCTAACACTAACAGCTGAGGTAATATATTAACAGAGATGTAATGTTCTAGATAGTTTTTCGTGTTTAGCACCAGTTAACACTAACAGTTGAGGTAATATATTAACAGAGATGCAAATGTTTTATTCTCTTTGAGAGTGGTTCTACATAAGACCACTAAGGGTTATGCTATTATTTTAGTGGGAAACTTGTAACACTAGAATCTTTTGGATGCTGTATAAAACCAACAACACTGTACAGAACATCTTTCCAATAGTTCTCCAGAGCACCATAAAATGAGTCTGCTAATGTTACAATTTCAAGCTTGCATCAATAGAACCTTTTTAATGCTCTATAGAAACCAAACTGTCTATATAGAACCTTTCAAAAAATGGTTCTAGATAGCACAAAAAAGGGTCTGCTATTGTGATAGTGTGAAGCTTTTCGCAATAGCACCCTTTTTATGCAATATAGAACCAAAAATATTATATAGAACCTACTGAAAATGATTCTAGAGAGCACCAAAAAAGGTTCTACTATTGTTTCAATGCCAAGTTCGCAACCATAGGACCCTTTTTCATGTTACATAGAACCTCTATTACAATAGATTCTAGATAGCATCAAAGTGTTCTACTATGGTTAAAATATTGAGCTTGCAACAATAGATCATTTTTAATGCTATATAGAACCAAACCGACTACATAGAACCTCTTTCCAATTGTAAAGGGTTATGCTATTGTTTTAGTTGGAAGCTTATAAGAATAGAACCTATTTTGGGTTAAATGTTAAGACTATAGCACCTATAAAACCTTTTTTATTTTATAAAGAACCAACAACACTATGTAGAACCTCTTTCCAGTGGTTCTACATAGCACCATAAAGGGTTCTGCTATTGCAACAGTTTCAAGCTTCTATCAATAGAACCTTTTTGATGCTTTATCGAACCAGTCTATGTAGAATCTCTATACAAATGGTTCTAGATAGCACCAAAAACGTTCTGCTAATTGTATAGTATAAAACTTGTCACAATAGAACCATTTTAATTCTATATAGAGCCTCTTTGCAATGTTCTAGATAGCATCAAACAGGGTCTGCTGTTGTTACAATGTGAAGCTTGTAACAATAGAATGTTTTTCATGCCACATAGAATCATTAAAAAATAAAAAGGTTCCATACAGAACCATATACCACACATTCTCCATGCAAAGAACCAGCACTGCCTGGTTTCCTCCACTGGAGCAACCTTTGAAGACCTAAGGCAGATGGTGAAGTTCAGGGCGTGTGGATCCGGAGAGCTTGCCGTGCGCTGTGGCCGTGGCGAGAGGTGAAGTGAACTCATTACAGTCGGGGTCAACTGGAGTTCATATCTGGTGCTGAAGGTGCATCACACGGCTCTAACAGCGTTCCAGCAGAGCCGCGGCGAGGTCGCTGCAAAAACAGGTCAAGAGGGTTAAACAGACGAGGAGTCAGGCTGGACTTCATCTCTTTCACTTTACAGCACATGGCTTTCATAACATGACTCACACCTCTACAGGGTTCACGCCTGATAGCTGCTTTTCTTCAGGATGATACTCAGCTACAGTCGCAAAGGCCCGTATGTGTGCTGATCACTTATCGCCTGACATGAAACTGAAATGACTGGATTTTTTGCCAACCTCTTGTTCACATTTTCCCAGTCCACCTTAAATGATGTAGCACTTACATTCTTCCACCTCAAGCCACCCGGGCTGCTTCTTTTTTTATTCTCCCAGTCCACCTTAAAAGATGTAGCACTTCCTACCTGCTTGTTTATATCTAACTAACAGCTGACATATTTTATTAACAGAGATGTAATGTTCTAGACAGTTCTTGGTGTTTACCACTAGTTAACACCAACAGCTGATGTAATATATTAACAGAGGTGATGTTCTAGATAGTTTTTGCCGTTTAACACTAGCTAAAGCAGTTACATAGCTAAAGCTAAAGCTTGCTCATATTTTCCCAGTCCACCTTAAATGGTGCAGCAGTGTTTTTGGTGCCTCAGGCTACCTGTTCATCATTTTCTTTACATTTTTGCAGTCTACCTTAAATGGTGCAGCAGTTACATTCTGCCGCCTCAAGCCACCCGTTCAGCTTCTTTTTTTATTTTCCCAGTCCACCTTAAAAGATGTAGCACTTACATTCTGCAGCCTCAGGCTACCTGAGAAGCTTGTTTATATCTAGCTAACACTAACAGCTGACATATTTTATTAACAGAGATGTAATATTCTAGACAGTTCCTGGTGTTTACCACTAGTTAACACTAACAGCTGATGTAATATATTAACAGAGCTGATGTTCTAGATAGTTTTTGGCATTTAGCACTAGCTAAAGCAGTTACATAGCTAAAGTTAAAGCTTGTTTATATTTTTTTTCCAGTCCATCTTAAATGGTGCAGCAGTTACATTCTGCCACCTTAAGCCACCCGTTTTTTACTACTAGCTTTACATCCGGTGTTTACTACTAGCTAACACTAACAGCTGAGGTAACATTCTAGATAATAACAGGAAATGTTCTCGATAGTTCTTGGTGTTTAGCACTAGTTAACACGAAGAGTTGAGGTAATATATTATGCAGATGTAATGTTCTAGGTAGTTATTGGTGTTTAACACTAACAGCTGATGTAATATATTAACAGAGATGAAATGTTCTCGATAGTTCTTGGCGTTTAGCACTAGTTAACACTAAGAGTTGAGGTAATATATTATGCAGATGTAATGTTCTAGATAGTTCTTGGTGTTTAACACTAACAGCTGATGTAATATATTAACAGAGATGAAATGTTCTCGATAGTTCTTGGCGTTTAGCACTAGTTAACACTAAGAGTTGAGGTAATATATTATGCAGATGTAATGTTCTAGATAGTTCTTGGTGTTTAACACTAACAGCTGCCTAATATATTAACAGAGATGTATTGTTCTAGATACTTCTTGGCATTTAGCACTAACTTGCGCTAACAGTTGAAGTAATGTATTATTGGAGATGTAATGTTCTAGATAGTTCTTGGTGCTAGATAACACTAACAGCTGATATATCAATGGTTATGTTCTAGATAGTTCTGGGTGTTTCTCAGAATAAAGCAATAGACAGATGTGCCCCAATACTCACCTCACCCCCCAACACTTACCAGAACACATCCGTTCATCTATCACAGCAGAGTTATCACAGCAGAGTCTCATCAATTCCAGCATCTCACTTCTTATGTAAGACATAATTTAGATGAGGCTTTATCTCTGAAGCCCCCGCAGGTGTTTGCAGTACTGAGCAGAGGGGTCTAGAAGGAGTGTACATGTTTGAGGAGGCTCTAAAAGTATTGACTGAGGTAATAAGAACGGGCAGAACTCAGGAGTGCACATTGATCCATGTCTGTTAGGCCTCTCTCTCTCTCTCTCTCTCTCTCTCTTTCTCAGGCTCCTAGTAAACCCCCACTGTGACCAGCAGTGAGGTCATCAGGGCTATGAGGGCAAGAAGGTTGGTTCTAAGAGTGAGGCAGGAAATGAGGGCGTGTGGGCCGACTGTGGCAGCAGTCTGAAGGAGTGAATAGAGAACACTGAGTCATTACACATTATATCACTAGACCTGCTCAAATTAAAGCAGAAAATAGTCCCTGTCTGAGGGCGGGCGTGTTCCACTACACTTGCCAGACAAAACCTAGGACTAGTTTATTAACTAGATCAAAGTTAGTTTTAGAAACTTAGTCCAACAGCAGAGGTAGGAGCCATGTTATAACATACAGGTATAATCACATGTAATCCATATGTTATGGATTTGTGTCTACACTCACTGTCCAGTTTATCAGCTCCACTGACCATATAGAAGCTACACTTACAGACTACAGTTCATCTGATTCTCTGTACATACAAAGTCATTGAGACACACATACATGCAGTCATTGAGACACAAGTACATACAGTCACTGAGACACACGTACATACAGTCATTGAGACACACATACATAGTTATTGAGACACACATACATACAAAGTCATTGAGACACATATACATACAAAGTCATTGAGACACACATACAAACAGTCATTGAGACACACGTACGTACAAAGTCATTGAGACACACGTACATACAGTCATTGAGACACACATACATACAGTCACTGAGACACATGTACATACAGTCATCGAGACATACATACAGTCACTGAGACACATGTACATACAGTTATTGAGACACACATACATAAAGTTATTGAGACACACGCACATACAGTCATTGAGACACACATACATACAGTCATTGAGACACACATACATACAGTTATTGAGACACATGTACATACAGTCATTGAGACACACATACATACAGTTATTGAGACACACATACATACAGTTATTGAGACACACATACATACAAAGTCATTGAGACACACATACATACAGTTATTGAGACACACATACATAAAGTTATTGAGACACACGCACATACAGTCATTGAGACAGACATGCATACAGTTATTGAGACACACATACATACAGCTATTGAGACACACATACATACAAAGTCATTGAGACACACATACATACAGTTATTGAGAAACACGTACATACAGTCATTGAGACACACATACATACAAAGTCATTGAGACACACATACATACAGTCATTGAGACACACATACATACAAAGTCATTGAGACACACGTACATACAGTCATTGAGACACACGTACATACAGTCACTGAGACACATGTACATACAGTCATTGAGACACACATACATAGTTATTGAGACACACATACATACAGTCATTGAGACACATGTACATAGAGTCATTGAGACACATGTACATAGTCATTGAGACACACATACTTACAGTCATCAAGACACACATACATACAGTCATTGAAACACATGTACATACAAAGTCTGAGACACACATACATACAAAGTCATTGAGACATATGCACTTACAAATTAATTGAGACACACATAAATACAAAGTCATTGAGACACATGTACATACAAAGTCATTGAGACACATGTACATACAAATTAATTGAGACACATATACATACAAAGTCATTGACACACATGTACATACATATTAATTGAGACACACGTACATACAGTCATTGAGACACACACACATACAAAGTCATTGAGACACATGTACATACAAAGTCATTGAGACACATGCAATTACAAATTAATTGAGACACACATACATACAAAGTCATTGAGACACACATACATACAAAGTCATTGAGACACATGTACATACAAATTAATTGAGACACACGTACATACAGTCATTGAGACACACATACATACAAAGTCATTGAGACACATGTACATACAAATTAATTAAGACACATATATACAAAGTCTCTGAGACACACGTACTTACAAAGTCATTGAGACGCATGTACATACAAAGTCATTGAGACACACACACATACAGTCGTTGAGACACACGTACTTACAAAGTCATTGAGACGCATGTACATACAAAGTAGGACAAAGTCATTCTGAGCAGTTAGATATGAACATTTATATAGTGCTGGTAAATGGAACCGGGGTCACAATGACTACAAGATGTCTCTTGAGAGTTTTCTACGTAATGGTAATGATAATGATGATGATGATGATGACTATCGAATGTCCTGTGTGTCCCTTTCCAGCATGAATGGATTTTAAAAGCATGTTTTAGGTCAAAACCTTCTCCAAAGCACTGTTAGGCAATACCTCAGACTTCAGACTGTGTACTTATAAACAATTCATGTAATAGGTTTCTATGGGGGAGCGTTGAGAGGTGGACGTCTGGTTCCCATCATCACCACTGTGAACAATCGTGACACGAAGAAGTGTTTCTTGAACAAAAAGTTTCACACCAAGCCACCTGGAACGACTGTCATCTCAACCAATTATACAGAACGTTTAGGACCTAGGTAGCACTAAAATGAGCTCCTAAAACAAACCATGACTTGTTGAAAACTTTAATATTATTTAATTTTGGAGTTTAGCATTTTTATTCCAATGTTTTATCTTTTTTTAAAAATACTACTCCCTCTATGTATTCCAAGCCTGAATGAATGGATGCTAATTAGTAATATTCTTCAGCATCATCACTCTACGTTTCATCTGAAGATGCTCCGCAGGCACTCTTACCCCCTTTCACGAGTTAAAGTAGTCATCTGTTCGAACAGGCACAGAGGACATTTCGTCTTGTACATGCTTTTCTTTATTCGGCGGTAATGTAGCCAAACTCTTGCAGTAGCACCTCCTGTGCTTAACCAATGACTGCAATTTGCTGACATAATCACAAGTGCTTAGCAGCAACAGGCTGAGCGCGCTCAGAAGAAAAGGATAATGAGCGAGCGTCCGTATTTTCCGAGCATCAGAAGCCCCCGCTGGAGCGTTTCGGGCCCTTGCAGCTTCATCATAGCGCGCTAGCGGGCAACTGATTGGATTTCATTTTGCACCGAACATCAAATTTATGTCATCACATCATTAAATGGGTTTCATAACATCGTTACGACACGCTGAGAATGAAATGGACGGTGTGCTTTAGCGGCAGCTGAAATAGAACGGCTGTGTGTACACACACTCTCTCTTTCTGACAAAACACACTCCGCTACTCAGACACACTCAGCGGTGATCCGGCTGAGAGCTGGGGAGTTTAGAAGGTGAACAGATCTTGAAACTCATCCCGCTTACATAATAGATAAAGGTCAGACCTCATATTCCACCACAGTCAGTATATACACTGTGGCCTAACAGCACCGTAACGACTATCTGGGATAACTATAGCAACGGCCCAACAATACCTTAACTACCACCTGGAAGGCCACAACAATGACCCAACAACACCTTAACAACAACCTGGAATGCTTGTATACCATAACAATGGCCTAGTAACGCTTCTACAACTATCTGGAATACAACAGCAATGGCCTAGTAACGCTTCTACAACTATCTGGAATACAACAGCAATGGCCTAGTAACACCTTAGCAACTACCTGTAATACCACAGCAATGTCCTAGTAACACTTTTACAACCACTTGGAATACCATGCCAATGGCATAGTAACAGCTTAATTAACTACTATTTGGAATGCCATAGCAATAGCCCAACAACACCTGGGATACCACAGACATGATCTAGTTAGATCTGAACAACCACCTGCAATACTGGAATACCACAGCAAAGGCCTAGTGAAACCTTAACAAGTACCTGGAATCCCATACCAATGGCCTAGTAACACCTTAACAACCGCTTGGGATGTCATTGCAATAGCCTAACAGCATCTTAACACCTACCTGGGATACCACAGCAATGACCAAGCAACGCCTTACCAACCACCTGGAATACTGGAATACCACAGCAATGGCCTAGCAACACTTAATAACTTAACAACCACCTGGAATGCTGGAGTGCCATAGCAGTGGGTTAGTTACACCTTAGCAACTACATGTAGTACTGGAATACCATAGCAGTGGGCTAGTAATACCTTAACAGCCACATGGAATAATGGAATACCATAGCAGTGGGTTAGTAACATATTAACAGTCACTTGGTATGCTGGAGTGCCATAGCAGTTGGTTAGTCACACCTTAACAACCACCTGGAATACTAGAATACCATAGAAGTGGTTTAATAACACCCCAAGTGCTTCATGCACACAGCAGCATTGCACCTTTCACTGGGCACAGCTTCTATTTTACAGGTGAGTCAGATTTCTTTGGCTTTACGAGTCTCCGGCCAGGTGACCGGGATCATTCCTGTGAGGAGTTTGCAGTGTGGGCTTCCTCACCCAGTCCAAAGACCAGGTGAGCTGAAGACACTAAATGTCCCACTGGATGTAAGTGTGTGTGTGTGTGTGAGAATGTGTATGTCTGGGTACTTAACCTGGTGGCCTATTCTGGGTGTTTCCAGCCTTCTGCCCGATGAGTGGTGGGACAAGACCCCCAGCTTCCAGGAGGATAAGCAGCTTAATCGGTGAATGAACGTCACTGACTGTAACCCATTTGTAAGAACCAGTGATGAGTTTGCAAGTTTGCATACAAGTAAGCAGCGTTTACTGCTCTGCAGAGAAGTCTACACAAACTGAAGGTGTCCTTCAGACTTCAGCTGCAGAAGGCCCAGCTCCAAACACGCTGTCTGGGTCACCAGCCGGAGTGGCACGAATACCTTAACTACCAATGGCCCAACAACACCTTAACAACAACCTGGAATGCTCGTATACCACAGCAATGGCCTAGTAACCCCTCAACAACTACCTGGAATACCACAGCAATGGCCAAGTAACACTTTAACAACCACCAGGAATACTGGAATACCACAGCAGAGGCCTAGTGAAACCTTAACAAGTACCTGGAATTCCATACCAATGGCCTAGTAACACCTTAACAACCGAGTTTGCACGTTTGCATACAAGTAAGCAGCATTTACTGCCCTACATAGAAGTCTACACAAAGTGAAGGTGCCCTCAGGCTTCAGCTGCAGAAGGCCCAGCTCCAAACACGCTGTCTGGGTCGCCAGCCCACCGTGGCATGAACCTGAGCTCATCCCTTCTCTCTCTCTCTCGACAGAAAAAGAGATTTCCGCCGCATTTTTTCACGGCTGGAAAAACGAAAGCACCCGCCATCCGTTTTTAGCAACGGCAGCTAGTCAACACCTCGGCCTGCCAAAAGAGCTAAATCCTCTTAAGCGAGCGACAGGGCGCGAGCCCAGATACATCCCTACAGGCTGCTATCTGAAACACGTACAGAGCTGACTGCAGCGGAGCCAAGCTGCCAGCTAATCACCGCACTGCAGTAAACAACGGCGGAAAATGCCATTTCTGCGCTAAACTGCTCCGCATGCAGCCCCGATTGGGACGAGAGGCCGAAGCAGGGCATATTACACGCCCTGTCAGGACATGCAGATAAAGATGCTGCTTAACATTATACTGAATGGCTGAAAAGTTGGGGCGGGGCATGTAAATATAAGAGGGCTATGGGAGCTATGCATTGTAATTGGGATTGAATCCTTGGAGAGCTAGGGTTTCCATCATATTACATAACTATTACAATGTAATTACAATATATCGGGTCTGTCTCAAATCCTAGTGAGTGTGTAAGTAGGCTGTCTAGGTAGCAGCTGTTTAAGTATCAGTGTTCTCTCCTCATCTCTCCTCATAAAACAGATTACTGAGACGCTCTAGTTAGAGAGAGACTGCGTCACGGCTTGTTCCCGCCCACTGCATGCGACCGTTGGTTTAGCTAGTTGCTAAGCTTCCGGCTGCCAACCAAACTAATAACCCAAGGTTAAAAATCTGCTAGCATAAATGCTAATGTCTGGAGTATAAAAGCGTAAATGGTGAAGGACTCCTTACAGAGTTGATAATAAAATACTGTTTTGTGTGATTATATGACCAGAAACACATTAAAACTCCAGAGAGAATCAAAATAACTCACATTTTAAAACCACTTCACTGCTCGTAGATTAGCCTGTGTTGCATCATGGGATTGTCTTAGCGGCTGAGGAAGCGTTTGATGCTTCCTTAAAATCAGGTCTAAATAAGGTTTCTCAGTAGACAGCATGTTTAAGGTATGTAAGTATTGGGACAGTCTACATGTTGGGAGCGCATACTATGACGGAAAATGTTGCCTATTTAGGAGCTCACTAGGATTTGAGACACACCCTTCATATTATACTGAATGGTTGAAAAGTTGGGGTGGGGCATGTAAATATAAGAGGGCTAGGGGAGCTATACATTGTAATTGGGATTGAATCCTTGGAGAGCTAGGGTTTTTATCATATTACATAACTATTACAATGTAATTACAGCATATTACCTTGGATGTGTCTCAAAACCTAGTGAGCTCCTACATAGGCAGCATTTTACATCATAGTATGCACACCTGACGTAGACTGTCCCAATTCTTACAAACCTTAAACATGCTGTCTACTGAGGAACCTTATTTAGACCTGATTTTAAGGAAGCATTGAACACTTCCTCAGCTACTAAGACAATCCCATGATGGAACGCAGGCTAATCTAGGAGCAGTGAAGTGGTTTTAAAATGTGAGTTATTTTGATTCTCTCTGGAGTTTTAATGTGTTTCTGGTCATATAATCACACAAAACAGTATTTTATTATTAACTCTGTAACGAGTCCTTCACCATTTAGCAGTTTTATACTCAAGACATTAGCATTTATGCTAGCAGATTTTAAAGCCACTCTTTAAAGCCATTTTAAAACCACTTAAAGACACTCACTAGGGTTTGAGACAGACCCTTTTCTTATTACACAATTAAAGGTGAAAGCTATCTCTCCACCACACGGCCCAACCCAAAGTCGCATCTGAACCCTGCCTCTACACCTTTAATGCTGTAATTGTCACGTCATAAGATTGCATTGCGTTGGTCCTTTACAAGCGGGCCTCGCAGCCTGTGGTTTGTGACCACACTATCGATTGCGTGGTCGTCAGTGTAAACCCCCCGATGCGTGATCGCCCCCTCCCCTCGCTGCTTTTTTGTTCTTGATCTTTGTCAGCTGTGACGTGCTGGCCCGCTTACATCCTGCATTGCATCAGTATTAGTTTCACCACAGCAGGCTTCATTAGGCCGATCCAGCCGCACGTAGACGCATATCAGCCAAACAAGTCAGCAGTGAAGAAAGTAATGCACCTGGAAAACAACATCACCAACCTGCTGGTGCAGATGTAGAAGCAGATGTGAGCAGTTTTTGCCTACTGGAACCAATCAGTAACCCTTAGATAGGCAACTTGGGTCGTAATTGACCCGGCTGAGATTTTATTTTCTACATGAGTTCCTTAATTCTAGTGTCTCTGCATTTCTAACCCACAACATAGGTCCGAATTAACCGAATTAACTCTTACTGTTACTCTTAACTCTTATAGTGTTCACTGTGGAGTTTGATGGGAACTGTTGACTGTTTATAAACAATTGTAGTCAGGAACATGTTTACAAACACTATTTTTGGTCACGAAGTAAACAAATAAGAATGAAAATGAGGATTTAAGATCAGGAACAAGGTTTTTAATGAACATTTGGAACATTCAATAATGAAATAAACTGATTTCAATAGATTTACCAAAGAGATAATCAGTAGTTCATTCAATAACATACAGTAACATCAATGCACAGCTTAAGCAGTGCAAGAAAGGAGGGATGAATAAACAACTAGTAGAGGAGTGCGGGTCAGTGTGTTTGGGTATCGGCCCTGAGTGAGTACATGCAGTTTTTTGGCTGCAGGTTAAACAAAACCATGATGTTGGGGTGGGCTTGAAAATGAATGGGGCTCTATGGGAGGAACAAGGGATCAATAAACGCCAAATAAAGGAGTATGGATGGATATGTCTGTGGATGAGTGCTTGGGGACCTGCCCTGAGTGAGTACATGTAGTTTGTTGTCTGAAGGTTGAACGATGATGATCTGATTGGTTGAGAAGTCAGGAACACAGTCTCTGATTGGTCAACAAATCAGGAACACAGCCTCTGACTGGTTGAGAAATTAGGAATACAGCCTCTGACCAGTAGTCAAGTCAGAAACACAGCCTCCGATTGGTAGACAAGTCAAGAACACAGGCTCTGACTAGTAAAGAAGTCAGGAACACAGCCTCTAATTGGTAGACAAGTCAGAAACACAGCCTCTAATTGGTAGACAAGTCAGAAACACTGTCTCTAATTGGTAGACAAGTCAGAAACACTGTCTCTAATTGGTAGACAAGTCAGGAACACAGACTCAGATTGGTAGACAAGTCAGAAACACAGCCTCCAATTGGTAAACAAGTCAGGAACACAGCCTCTGACTAGTAAACAAGTCAGGAACACAGCCTCTAATTGGTAGACAAGTCAGAAACACTGTCTCTAATTGGTAGACAAGTCAGGAACACAGACTCAGATTAGTAGACAAGTCAGGAACACAGACTCAGATTGGTAGACAAGTCAGAAACACAGCCTCCGATTGGTAAACAAGTCAGGAACACAGCCTCTGACTAGTAAACAGCCTCTAATTGGTAGACAAGTCAGGAACACAGCCTCTAATTGGTAGACAAGTCAGGAACACAGCCTCAGATTGGTAGATAAGTCAGGAACACAGCCTCTAATTGGTAGACAAGTCAGGAACACAGACTCAGATTGGTAGACAAGTCAGGAACACAGCCTCAGGTTGGTAGACAAGTCAGGAACACAGCCTCTAATTGGTAGACAAGTCAGGAACACAGACTCAGATTGGTAGACAAGTCAGGAACACAGCCTCAGGTTGGTAGATAAGTCAGGAACACAGCCTCTAATTGGTAGACAAGTCAGGAACACAGCCTCTAATTGGTAGACAAGTCAGGAACACAGCCTCTAATTGGTAGACAAGTCAGAAACACAGACTCAGATTGGTAGACAAGTCAGGAACACAGCCTCTGACGAGTAAACAAGTCAGGAACACAGCCTCTAATTGGTAGACAAGTCAGAAATACTGTCTCTAATTGGTAGACAAGTCAGGAACACAGCCTCCGATTGGTAGACAAGTCATAAATACTGTCTCTAATTGGTAGACAAGTCAGGAACACAGCCTCTGACTAGTAAACAGGTCAGGAACACAGCCTCTAATTGGTAGACAAGTCAGGAACACAGACTCAGATTGGTAGACAAGTCAGAAACACAGCCTCCGATTGGTAAACAAGTCAGGAACACAGCCTCTGACTAGTAAACAGCCTCTAATTGGTAGACAAATCAGGAACACAGCCTCTAATTGGTAGACAAGTCAGGAACACAGCCTCAGATTGGTAGACAAGTCAGGAACACAGCCTCAGGTTGGTAGACAAGTCAGGAACACAGCCTCTAATTGGTAGACAAGTCAGGAACACAGCCTCTAATTGGTAGACAAGTCAGGAACACAGCCTCAGGTTGGTAGACAAGTCAGGAACACAGCCTCTAATTGGTAGACAAGTCAGGAACACAGACTCAGATTGGTAGACAAGTCAGGAACACAGCCTCAGGTTGGTAGATAAGTCAGGAACACAGCCTCTAATTGGTAGACAAGTCAGAAACACAGACTCAGATTGGTAGACAAGTCAGGAACACAGCCTCTGACTAGTAAACAAGTCAGGAACACAGCCTCTAATTGGTAGACAAGTCAGAAATACTGTCTCTAATTGGTAGACAAGTCAGGAACACAGCCTCCGATTGGTAGACAAGTCATAAATACTGTCTCTAATTGGTAGACAAGTCAGGAACACAGCCTCTGACTAGTAAACAGGTCAGGAACACAGCCTCTAATTGGTAGACAAGTCAGGAACACAGCCTCAGGTTGGTAGATAAGTCAGAAACATAGGCTCTGACCAGTAAACAAGTCAAGTCTCTGATTGGTGTACAAACCAGGAACACAGACTCATTGTCCACAATTTTGTGATGGGATGTCCAGCCATCTCAAATATAGGTTTGATGGTCTGGTGTCCACATGATTGGAGCCATATTAAATATTAAGAAGAAGAAGAAATGATTAATCGGAGAAGACAACAGTTGAATGTAAAAGAGAAAGACGGTGACCATGAGACGGACAGACAAAAACTGAAGAATCCCAACCAATAAGTCAACAAGAAGACTAAACAGGCAAACTGAAGAAACCCTATCCATAAGTGTTTCTTATAATAAGAATATAATAAGAATAACAATACTTGTCTTGTGTTAATCAAAGATTTCAAACGATAGCGAGGCAGAGATGCGTCCTCAAGTTTGAAGCAGCGTAGCTCAAACTTGGTATTGAGAGCCAAGATCTTCAGCTCCGTGTCAGCACATGCTGAGCTCACTGAACGCAAGCTTAGCGCATACTTAGCGCTGTCTTCACCCAAAATCTCGAGGCCGACACAGCTGGCTTGAGTCTGGCTAATGGAAGACTTCTGTCCGGCCAGAGAGAGAAGCCTGGCAGGGATCTGAGGAGAAACATGAGTGCTGGGAAGGTGTTCACAGGTCCAGCTGAGCAGTCAGAAGCAACTGAATCAAGGAAAGGTCAAGAGATGTGTTTACAGACGTTTAGACGTTTGGAAGCATTTAAACAAGAACCTGAAGCACCTGAATGTAACTGCTGCACTATTTAAGGTGGAATGGAAAATTCAAACAAGAACCTGAAGAACCTGAATGTAGCCCAACATCATTTAAGGTAGAATGGAAAATTCAAACAAGAACCTGAAGAACCTGAATGTAGCCCAACATCATTTAAGGTGGAATTAAAAATTCAAACAAGAAACTGAAGCACCAGAATGTGGCCATACATCATTTAAGGTGGAATGGAAAAATTCAAACAAGAACCTGAAGCACCTGAATGTAGCCCAACAACATTTAAGGTGGAATGAAAAAATTCAAACAAGAACCTGAAGCACCTGAATGTAGCTCAATATCATTTAAGGTGGAATGGAAAATCCAAACAAGAACCTGAAGCACCTGAATGTAGCTCAATATCATTTAAGGTGGAATGGAAAATCAAAACAAGAACCTGAAGCACCTGAATGTAGCCCAACATCATTTAAGGTGGAATTAAAATTCAAACAAGAACCTGAAGCACCAGAATGTAGCCCAACATAATTTAAGGTGGAATTAAAAATTCAAACAAGAAACTGAAGCACCTGAATGTAGTTCAATATCATTTAGAGTGAAATGGAAAATCCAAACAAGAACCTGAAGCACCTGAATGTAGCCCAACAACATTTAAGGTGGAATGGAAAATCAAAACAAGAACCTGAAGCACCTGAATGTAGCCTAACATAATTTAAGGTGGAATGGAAAATTCAAACAAGAATCTAAAGCACCGGAACACAGCCCAACTGTTTCATCAAAAACGTACAGTTGAAAGACGTGAAAAGGGATAAGGAAGTTACTCTGTATCTGCTGGACAGGTCGGTAACGTTAACTTACCAGTAGGTCAGTATTGTTTTGTCCCATTTGCTAACATTTTAGAACATTTAGAACTCAACTATCAGCAGAGCTGTCTTTGGCCAGGAGATCATTTAAGCATTGTAAGATCTATAATGTTCTAATGTCCTAGTTGGCAGGAACTGGGAGGAGAACTCAGTAATGGAGAAGAATTAGATTTGTATTCTATAATTCCATTTATAGAAATAGCTATTATTGTATAGTTTTCAGTTTGAGATTGTTTTTCTGATTTTTTTTCTCATTTGTTTTGGCAACCTGTGCTTTAAGACCTTAAATTCCATGTTAAGTACATTAATGTGTCTCAAAACACATTATAGGTGAAAAACTAGCAAAAATTGCTAATAACATGTAAAGAGACTGAATTTCCCTGAGTAGCTGGCAGGAACTGGTTAAAGTGGGAGGAAAACTCAGTAACAGAGGAGAATTAGACTTGTATTCTGTAATTCTATCCATAGAAACAGCTATTATTGTATAGTTTTAGACTGTTTTTCAGATTGTTTTGGTCAATTTTTTGGCAACATGTGCTTTTAGAACTTAAATTCCATGTAATGTTTATTCAGAAATTTCACTCAAAACACATTGTAGGTGATAATATTAGCTGGAAACATGTAACGAGACTTAAATATGCTTCCTTATGCATGGTTTCAGCACCTTCAGTGGATAAGACCCCAGCATTTCTGAGCAGAATCATAAAAGGTTTTCAATATACTTCCCAATTTATTGAACTGTGGTAAAAAAACAAATCTGTGGTAAATATACAGACTCACCGACAGGCCGCAGTACGTCAGGCTGAAAGACACCACGTCTGACACTGTGATCAGCAGCATTGGGGCACCCCAGGGCACAGTGTTGGCACCTCTCCTCTTCACCCTGTACACCGCAGACTTCTGCTACAACTCTGAGCTGTGTCACATTCAGAGGTTTGCTGATGACACAGCTATTGTGGACACCCCACAAACATCAGGGATGATCGAGAGGAGAAGTACAGGAGCCTGGTGAGGGACTTTGCTGTTTGGTGCCACAGCAACCACCTGCAGCTCAACACCTCAAAGACCAAGGAACTGGTCATTGACTTTGGGAGGTCCAGACCAAGGTCACAACCAGTTCTGATAGAGGGAGCTGAGGTGGAGACTGTGGAGTCCTACAAGTACCTCGGGCTGTGGCTGGACAGCAAGCTAGACTGGACTGCTAACACTGAGCACCTGTACAGGAAAGGACAGAGTAGGCTGTACTTTTTGAGGAGGCTGCGGCCCTTTGGCATCTGCAGGAAACTCCTGTGGATGTTTTATCAGTCTGTGGTGGCCAGTGTCCTGTTTTACACCGTGGTGTGCTGGGGAGGCAGCACATCCAAGGAGGACACATCCAGGCTGGACAAACTTATCAGGCGAGCTGGCTCAGTGATCGGCCTGCAACTGGACTCTCTGGTGACGGTGGCAGAGAAGAAGACAATGGACAAACTTCTGGACATTATGGACGATGCCAGTCATCCTCTGCACACCGTCATCAGCAACCAGAGGAGTCTGTTCAGTGACCGACTGCTCCTACCCAAGTGCAGAACCGACAGACTCAAAAACTCCTTTGTCCTTCATGCCATCAGACTGTACAACTCCTCTCTGCAGGGGAGGAGGGGTCACAGGAGGACAGAGGATGGGATGGAGCAGTAGATTGATAATAACACAACCGGACTAAGTGCAATAACACTAGTTAACATTTAACATTAAACAAGTGCAATAACACTAGTTAACATAAACAAGTGCAATAATAGTGTGCAATACTTCCCCAGTTAGATTTTTCTTTCTTTTTTCTTTATTTTGTACATTGGTTTTTTTTCAAATTTATATTCCTTTCATATGTTTCTTGTGTGTTTATTGTAATTTATTGTGATGCTACTGGAATCTTAATTTCCCTGAGGGATCCCTCCCAAAGGGATCAATAAAGATCTATCTATCTATCTATCTATCTATCTATCTATCTATCTATACTCACACATATGCATTCTTATAGTAAAGTGGGTCATTTGGGGGGCTAAATTAGGTAACACTAAACAAACAGACAAATATTATATGTTCGCTCGTTGCAATATGACAAGAAAGCACTGATTAGTGTTAAAAACGCTGAAAATCTAGGTGTCTCCAAACTTTTGCCAGCCAGTCTCTATCTCTCTCCAACACAAAAAAGGAGTCATCATGCTTTAGTAAATTAAAGCCACGTACAAGAACAATGTGGAACATCTCGTGCTGGCATTAACCTTTAACTGCACGTCTAAATCGGGATAATTTCATTCCATCTTGGAAACAATTCTCGTACGTAACGCTGGACGATTAAATGTCAGGTCAGCTTAAGAAGAGCCTGCCATTGGTTTCCATTTGTGAGCGTTTCTTATATTTTTTTTTTTATTTATTTTTTTTTTTCCAACCAGGCAGATGGGGCCACACGGTCATTATCGCGAAATGTCAGAGCGATCTCCGCTCAATCTGCAGCAATCACATGCAAGTCAGCTGAACCCAGTGCCCCAGGAGCTGCTCGTGTTTTCCTTTATTTTTAGCGAGGCCCCGAAAATAGACACCCTGTGATGTGCGTCTCTGAAAAAGCAATAAATTCAGTTTGGGCTCAGTGCGGCGAGAGTTATAAAGATGAGAGGAAGAGGAATGTCTTAGACCGGAGGCGGCAAAGCCGAGCACAGTCTGGGCTGCTTCAAGTCAGAGCGTGAGCTCAACCGAGCTATTGTAGGAAACAAGGTTGATACTGACTCAAGTCTACAGCCCATAATTTGTAGGCTGTGTTATAAAGACGTTCAGTGAAAAGTGGAAAGTGGTTGTTAACAAGACGTTAGGAACACATAGAAAAGGTAGAGATGGAGAACACACTGCTAATTTAGTTCAAACCAAGAAAGTTAATATCAATGTAAGTCTAGAAAGCATCTGAAAACACTTTGAATTGAAATCCTGAGACTATAACCCACATATATGACTTGTTAGAGCAGAAAAGTAGTCCCTCCTAAGACTATTACCACATAAATTACTAGTTAGAACAAAAAAGTAGTCCCTCCTGACACTATTACCACATACATGACTAGTTAGAGCAGAAAAGTAGTCCTTCCTAAGACTATTACCACATAAATGACTAGTTAGAGCAGAAAAGTCGTCCCTCCTGAGACAATAACCCACATATATGGCTAGTTAGAGCAGAAAAGTAGTCCCTCCTAAGATTATTACCACATAAATGACTAGTTAGAGCAGAAAAGTAGTCCCTCTTGAGACTATTACCACATACATGACTAGATAGAACAGAAAAGTAGTCCCTCCCGACACTATTACCACATATATGACTAGTTAAAGCAGAAAAGTAGTCCCTCCTAAGACTATTACCACATAAATGACTAGTTAGAGCAGAAAAGTAGTCCCTCCTGAGACAATAACCCACATATATGGCTAGTTAGAGCAGAAAAGTAGTCCCTCCTGACACTATTACCACATATATGACTAGTTAGAGCAGAAAAGTAGTCTCTCCTAAGATTATTACCACATAAATGACTAGTTAGAGCAGAAAAGTAGTCCCTCCTAAGACTATTACCATATAAATGACTAGTTAGAGCAGAAAAGTAGTCCCTCCTGAGACTATAACCCACATATATGACTAGTTAGAGCAGAAAAGTAGTCCCTCCTGACACTATTACCACATATATGACAAGTTGGAGCAGAAAAATAGCCCCTCCTGAGACCATTATTACATATATGACTAGTTAGAGCAGAAAAGTAGTCCCTCCTGAGACTATTACCACATATATGGCTAGTTAGAGCAGAAAAGTAGCCCCTCCTGAGACTATTACCACATATATGGTTAGTTAGAGCAGAAAAGTAGTCCCTCCTAAGACTATTACCACATATATGACTAGGTAGAGTAGAAAAGTAGTCCCTCCTGAGACTATTACCACATATATGGCTAGTTAGAGCAGAAAAGTAGCCCCTCCTGAGACTATTACCACATATATGGTTAGTTAGAGCAGAAAAGTAGTCCCTCCTGAGACTAATACAGCATATATGACTAGTTAGAGCAGAAAAGTAGTCCCCCCTGAGACTATTACCACATATATGGCTAGTTAGAACAGAAAAGTAGACCCTCCTGAGACCATTACCACATTTATGACTAGTTAGAGCAGAAAAGTAGTCCCTCCTGAGACTATTACCACATTTATGACTAGGTAGAGCAGAAAAGTAGACCCTCCTGAGACTATTACCACATATATGACTAGTTAGAGCAGAAAAGTAGTCCCTCCTGAGACTAATACAGCATATATGACTAGTTAGAGCAGAAAAGTAGCCCCTCCTGAGACTAATACAGCATATATGACTAGTTAGAGCAGAAAAGTAGTCCCTCCTGAGACTATTACCACATATATGGCTAGTTAGAGCAGAAAAGTAGACCCTCCTGAGACTATTACCACATATATGACTAGTTAGAGCAGAAAAGTAGTCCCTCCTGAGACTAATACAGCATATATGACTAGTTAGAGCAGAAAAGTAGCCCCTCCTGAGACTAATACAGCATATATGACTAGTTAGAGCAGAAAAGTAGTCCCTCCTGAGACTATTACCACATATATGGCTAGTTAGAACAGAAAAGTAGACCCTCCTGAGACCATTACCACATTTATGACTAGTTAGAGCAGAAAAGTAGTCCCTCCTGAGACTATTACCACATTTATGACTAGGTAGAGCAGAAAAGTAGCCCCTCCTGAGACTAATACAGCATATATGACTAGTTAGAGCAGAAAAGTAGTCCCTCCTGAGACTATTACCACATATATGACTAGTTAGAACAGAAAAGTAGTCCCTCCTGAGACTATTACCACATATATGACTAGTTAGAGCAGAAAAGTAGTCCCTCCTGAGACTAATACAGCATATATGACTAGTTAGAGCAGAAAAGTAGCCCCTCCTGAGACTAATACAGCATATATGACTAGTTAGAGCAGAAAAGTAGTCCCTCCTGAGACTATTACCACATATATGGCTAGTTAGAACAGAAAAGTAGTCCCTCCTGAGACCATTACCACATTTATGACTAGTTAGAGCAGAAAAGTAGTCCCTCCTGAGACTAATACAGCATATATGACTAGTTAGAGCAGAAAAGTAGCCCCTCCTGAGACTAATACAGCATATATGACTAGTTAGAGCAGAAAAGTAGTCCCTCCTGAGACTATTACCACATATATGGCTAGTTAGAACAGAAAAGTAGACCCTCCTGAGACCATTACCACATTTATGACTAGTTAGAGCAGAAAAGTAGTCCCTCCTGAGACTATTACCACATTTATGACTAGGTAGAGCAGAAAAGTAGCCCCTCCTGAGACTAATACAGCATATATGACTAGTTAGAGC
Organism: Megaleporinus macrocephalus; assembly: GCA_021613375.1. Classification (NCBI taxonomy): domain Eukaryota; kingdom Metazoa; phylum Chordata; class Actinopteri; order Characiformes; family Anostomidae; genus Megaleporinus; species Megaleporinus macrocephalus. The sequence goes on along the minus strand of CM038726.1, from coordinate 32,771,471 downwards.
AGAAAAGTAGTCCCTCCTGAGACTATTACCACATATATGACTAGTTAGAACAGAAAAGTAGTCCCTCCTGAGACTATTACCACATATATGACTAGTTAGAACAGAAAAGTAGTCCCTCCTGAGACAGTACAGCCATGTTTCTGATGTTACAAATGATGGAGTATGTGTAAATACTGGCATCTTGTTGGGATTCAGCACGTTTTCAGCAAGTTAGCCATAAAAAGGTAAACATCACAAACTGCAAACGTCTGAAGATTTCTGTTTATCGTTAATAGCGACTGTGCTATGAATGAAGAGTTAGCATGTGCATGTGCTAAGCTAGAAGCTGAATGAGGAATTAGCATCTTGCTGAATCTGGCAGAGTATAAGCGTCTCGTCTTCTCGCTAAAACTGCTGCGATTATAATGTAGCAGCAGTGTATGTGTGTGTGTGTGTGTGTGTGAGTGTGTGTGTGTGTGTGTGTATGTGTTGCAGACAGCGACTTGCATTCAGACAGAACTGGCATCCACACAACAAACACACACAGCCGGACTGGAAGGCATGTCTTACACGCCTGTTACTTCCTTCACGCGGGGGTGCGAGGGTGCCGTGGGCGCTCGGGACACTTTCCATGCCTTCTTCACGGCCGCAAAACCTGTCCGGTGCCGGCAGGGTCTTACCCCAACGGGCCAAAGGTCAAAACTCTGGAAGTGCATGGCTGAGGAATTCCTGATCAGGGTCATTAAACACATTTGCGGAGACGCTGGTCTGTACTGGACAGTTAGGTGTCCAAGTGCGGATAAAATTGAGGTTGATTTAACATACCCAGCCATTGCTTTGCACCGTGTGACCATTACATAATAAAGGGGTCCATGAAAATAATTAAAAATTACTTACAACAAAAGTTTTTTTACATTAATTAACCCATATTATGGAAAAAACAAAGTATTCCCCAGACCATGTGGCCCATACTTAAAAACTGAGCTGCAAAACCAGCTGGTTTCCAATGCAGTATGTTTGTGATGTCACAAAATCCATGCATTTACGTATGTCCAAACCACTGAGCCTGCAGTAGCTTAGCTCTGCTCATTCACGCTGAAGCTATAAGAGGTGTTTCAGCCTATGTGGCTTTATAAGCAAAAGCCAATGCAGCTCAGCCAATCAAAACAAAGGTTGTTTACATATTATTTGCCTGTTTACATCCATTATTGCAGTTCAACACTTCCAGACTGTAGTCCATCTGATTCTCTGTATACTTCATTACTCTGTTCTTTAATGATCAGGACCCCCACAGGACCACCACAAAGCAGCTACTATTAGGGAGGTGGATCATTCTCAGCACTGCAGTGACACTGAGATGATGGTGGTGTGTTAGTTAGTGTGTTGTGCTGGTGTAAGTGGATCAGACACCTCAGTGTCACTGCCGGACTGAGAATCGTCCACCAACCAAAACTATCCAGACAGTAGTGTCCTGTGGGCGGCGTCCTGTGTCCACTGATGAAGAACTAGAGGAACACAAACTGTGCAGCAGCAGATGAGCTACTGTCTCTGACTTTACATCTACAAGGTGGACCAGCAAGTAGTAGGAGTGTCTAATAGAGTGGACAGTGAGTGGACACAGTGTTTAAACACTCCAGCAGCAGCAGCACAACACACACTAACCCACCACCACCATGTCAGGGTCACTGCAGTGCTGGGAATGATACACCTCCCTAATAGTATCTGCTCTGTGGTGGTCCTGTGGGGGTCCTGATCATTAAAGAACAGAGTAATGAAGTAAAAAAAGTATACAGAGAATCAGATGAACTACAGTCTGTAAGTGTAGCTCCTGTATGGACAGTGGAGCTGATACAGAGGACAGTGAGTGGAGATACAAGGGGGTCTACCTAATAAAGTGCTCTGTAAGTGTATATCTTAGGGCTGATAGGGCAAAACAAATTTTGAATGAAACGAGATCCCCCCTCAAGGCGTTTGGAGCCATTAGCTATTTATATTAGTCAATGCATAATGAAATTAGAGCACATTGCCAAGGACAACTAATGTTTTCCAATTATGTAAACACCAAAAACGGAGACATGAGGTTTCCACAGTGATGATGCACTGAAAAGATTGGATGAACATTTGGACGAAGGGCAGCGAGAGTAGGCCTCGTCTGGCCCAAGGCCTAACTATGCTACAGCTCCACCACAGATTGACTACACATGGTCGGACGTTGCGTTTGCCTTCACTGGGGGTCCTTCTTCCACTGATCCCGGCCCAGTATTCATGAACGTGATGCAGATCCACACATGACTCACTGCTCGCTTTCGCATGTGCTAATCACACCAGTCACACTGTTTACCGTGGCTTTTGGCTTCCTTCATCCCAAAGCTGGGCTGTGGACGCGTTCCCAGTTCCCAAATCATCCCGAATGAATGAAGCACTCGCTGTTAATTAGTAACAGATATGATTCCACATGATTCCTGCCCTGCAGTACTCAGCTTTAACCACTAGGGGGGAATGGTGCCCTGCTAGAGTTGGCAAGATGGTCCATCTTTTTTTTTTTCTCGCCTCACTTTTCTTCTCTCACAGCCTGAATGGATTGGACGGTGCTGTGCAGTCACGTTGCCCGAGCAGCACATTCTACCCAGCTTTGCTGCAGCCATCACAACAAAAGTGAACCCTACAATTGTGAAGTCGTTCTGCTCCCTTGGATACCGTCGCTGTCCAAAGAAAAAAAGTTTACAGGAGAGGCCAAAAACTTACTTTACTTTCTATGTAAGTCAATGGAACCAGAATAGATTGGCTAGTGATTTTGGATCATTTCTATTGGTCCGTTCATCATCAAATTTGTGCACAGTGTAAACAGCAGCTGCTGCGTTCATACGATGCCAAAAATTAAAAATCGACAAAAATGGACATGCATGCTTTTCTTTGGACAGGGACGATATATGTACACTGCATTGAGCAACATGGTTTACATGTAAGCTGCCAAACTGCCCAGTATCTGTGTGTGTATGTGTGTGTGAACGAGTGCAGATGTGCAACATCGGGTTGCAGATGGTGTTAGCTTAAGACGTAGTTTTTCCCGGTTGCCAGATATTTCAAGCTGCAAAGGGTCGGCCAAGGTTTCTGTGAGCGGAGGACCGGGGGCCTGTACCAAACCACTGCAATCATGGAGTACGTAATTCCACTAAAGAGGACCAAAAGGGGACAAGGAATGTAGGGAAACCGAAGGGAATGTGGACGGCCCTGCGGAGCGGGGTAAACTAACTTAATCCAAACAGGAGTGCTCGTCCGCTGCATTTGTACAAATGAGAAATTAGGTTTCGTTCAAACAGCCTCAAATGCTTTGCCTACACATGTTTTAGCTTTTAGCTGTTAGCTAAACAGGGCTCAACAATCACAATTCCGATTGGCTGATCTGTGCAGACATATGTACACAATTCTATAAACATTAGTAAACTGTTAGTAAACATTAGTAAACCAACTGGCCGGACTGGGCCGGAGAGTGTAGCCTAATCCACCACAGCAGATTTTACACCCCTCCAGCCGACACTTGGCATTGCACATGGTGATCTCAGGCTTGTGTGCAGCTGCCTGGCCCTGAAAACCCATTTTCTGAAGCTCTGCTGCTGATGCTCTGATGCAACCCCCCCCCCCCCCCCCCCCCCCGACCCCCACCGGCTCTGTACGTTTTGAATGATCTGCCTCTTTATGGCCTTTATGCCCTTATGTTTGACTGGGGCAGATCTAGCGAGAAAGAGATTCCTTGACTGACTTCCTATGCCAGTGCTACAGCTAGATCACCTGTTAGCAGCAATGGGTGTGGCTGAAACCCTGTACTAATCAAAGGGGGGCTGTCCACATACTTTTGGCCATGCATAGGCTATAATGGATGCAGCCTAAGAGGGGTTTTCAGTTCTAAGCCAGCAGAAACATTTGTCTAGCACCCACGAGAGCTTTTTTCAGAATCCTTCCGCACTTCATGCAGCATCGTTGATTTAGCCTGGGCTTTAAGAGCTCAGCCCTGAGACGGCTGAAACGAGGTGTTCTCTGAAATTGTTGCTATTTTCTGCCGGAGCTGGAGAACCTGGAGAGGCTCCTTCACACACACACGTATATATGCACACCCACCCAGCAGCGAGAATAGAAGTTATGTAACAGGAACCCCTTCTGGAATAGATCTCCTAGAAAATAATCAAGCGACACTTACTTAATGGGGTTAGTGGCAGCAAAAAAAAAAAAAAAAAAAAAAAAAAGATCCATTAGTGGCAAAATATTGACTTTCTCGAAGTCACTCATTAGAAGTTTCAGCCTCATTTGCTCGACACCCGCCGCAGCAAGGAGGAACCTAATAATGGATTTAATATCAGGGTCTTATCTGGATGCGATCATCTGCCCGCATAACATTTTCATCAAAAATTGGCGAGGAGGAGATTGACTGAATTAAAAATGTAATCAAACTTTTGTGCGAGTGGAGAGCGATCAGTGGCTCGGTTCAGCACAGATAACAGCAGACCCGGCTAATGCATTATGATATTTAGGATTTTTTCTTTATTAAATAGCCTGGACCGGATCATTACAGGCCTTTTTCCCTTTATAAGAGGATAAAGCTGGCCAAGTTGATAGCGGTCAGCATGTCGCCATGCAAGTAAACTACATTCCGTACAAATTGCAGTTAAGCACACCTGACTGAAGTGCGAGGACAGTACGCAAATGTCAGTGAAGGCCATCTAACGTCCTAATACTTAATAACCCTGAACAAATGAATACTAGCCTGTTATAAGAAGGTTATAGTGGAAACTAGATAATACTAACTGTGACCATGAACATGAACATACACATTACAGTTAAAGTTAATCAAAAACCATAGAGCCAACACATATTTGGTGTCCAAGTTTTGCTTCTGAAGAGCTGCTAGGCTAATGGTGCTAAAAGTGGATTGCAATAGTCACCCAAATTGTTTTAGTTTGGTTGGGCTACCAATGTAGTCGATCGGCCAAGATACATGGTGCACAAGTTTTCTTCTTAAGTTTAGAACTGGAGCTGCTAGACTAATGGACATCAATAGTCACCCAAATTGTTTTAGTTTGGACTACTTAAAAGCAGAGGGTCTGTTAGACATGTTTGGTGTCTGAGTTTTGCTTCTGTAGAGCTGCTAGGCTAATGGTGTCAATAGTCAATAGTCACCCAAATCCTTTTAGTTTGGTTGGGCTACCAATGTGGTCGATCAGCCAAGACACGTTTGGTGTCTGAGTCTTGCTTCTGTAGAGCTAGGCTAATGGCTCTAACATACACTGGATGTCAATAGTCACCCAAATGGTTTTAGTTTGGTTGGGCTACCAATGTAGTCGATCGGCCAAGATACATGGTGCACAAATTTTGCTTCTTAAGTTTAGAACTGGAGCTGCTAGGCTAATAGATGTCAATAGTCACCCAAATTGTTTTAGTTTGGACTACTTAAAAGCAGAGGGTCTGTTAGACATGTTTGGTGTCTGAGTTTCGCTTTTGTAGAGCTGCTTGGCTAATAGTCACCCAAATCCTTTTAGTTTGGTTGGGCTACCATTGTGGTCAATCAGCCAAGACACGTTTGGTGTCTGAGTCTTGCTTCTGTAGAGCTGCTAGGCTAATGGCTCTAACAGACACTGGATGGACGTCAATAGTCACCCAAATTGCTGACTACTTAAAAGCAGAGGGTCTGTTAGACACGTTTGGTGTCTGAGTCTTGCTTCTGTAGAGCTGCTTGGCTAATGGTGCCAACAAACACTGGATGTCAATTGTCACCCAAATCCTTTTAGTTTGGTTGGGCTACCAATGTAGTCTATCATCCAAAGACACGTTTGGAGTCTTGCTTCAGTACAGCTGCTAGGTTAATGGTGCTAACCATTGGTGTAGGAACCGGGGGGGATGTCCCCCCAATATCAGAAACAGGTAGATTTGTTCCACCCAAAAAATAAACCACAGGAAAAGCAGAAACAGTTTAAAAAACTTTAAAAGCGCCTTTTGGAAGCCTTTTGCCTTACTGGAGCGTGAGATAGCTCACGTCAACTTTAAACGCGAGGTCAGTGATGAGAGCAGTGAACAGCAATGATGACCATATATACTGTAATAAAACAGCTTTAGTACAATGTATTGTTATGGTAACAGACTAGGAGGGTTTGGGTTAGCCAGTGTTTTTATTAACTTTAGTCAGAAGGCACTCTGAAATGTAAATTACATTACTCTCTGGACATGCACCAAACTGCAGACTGCTACTACACTAAATACATAAAATAAGAATAATAATAAATATAATAAATAAATGAATAAATAAAAGAACACCATCATGAAGTGTTTTCAGTAGTGCAGTATGTAATGTTCCAGAGGGTGCTGTTTGGGACACAGCCTTACTGTCTAACATTAATGTTAGTCTTGTCTAGTCAGGAAACCTCAACATACATTAATTTATCATTTCATATATTTCATATATTTTTTTGGGTTGTATATAATCCAGACATTGCATGTATAATTTAAAAGTACTACGTAATGTGAGGATCTAGTTTAGTTTATAAAGTGATCTTTAATTGGATTTTTCTAATAATAATCAGACGTACAGATAATGTTGTAGTTTGTTTATTTATTAGTAATTTACTGTAATCCAACAAATGTTGTTCTACGTCACTATACATACAGTGATTTACTACCTTATCTACAGTGGAGTCAGGTTATAGGTAGTATTTTAGGGGATAGGGTGGGCTTTGATTCATATTAGTGAATGTGTCCCCCCCCAATGCCAAACCCACTCCTACGCTCTTGGTTCTAACAAACACTGGATGTCAATAGTCACCCAAATCGTTTTAGTTTGGTGCTGGGTTGGGCTACCAATGTAGTCAATCAGACAAGAAACGTTTGTGTGCAAACTGGAGAACTGGAGCTTCTAGGCTAATGTAGGCCCATAGTCACCCAGATTGGTTTAGTGTGGCACTGGGTTGGGCTACTTGAAAGCAAAGACCCTCAGAGAAGGCTTTATAATGTCTTTGATAAAAATTAAAGCATATCTGTAATGTTTAGGTTCTTTTTTCTTTAATAGAATCATCATGTTTGTCACTACAGGCCTGTTTAGAAGGATAAAGTGAAAACTAAGTCACAGTTCACAGTTTGTTCATAGTTAGTCCTCAAAGTTCATCAAAGTTTATCAAAAAACCAAACAGCCAAGCTGTGTTTGGTGTCCAAGCTTGGTTCTTTATAGCTTATAGGTGCTAAATGGTGCTAACAAACACTGCATGTCAATAGTCACCCAAATCATTTTAGTTTGGGTTACTTAGAAGCAGAAGCTCTTCTAGAACTTCAGAGGTCTGATGATGGCATGACTGTAACTTAGAAACATCATGTTTCAGGCCGTTTTCTTTTTCGAAGGATAAATAAAAGTAATAAATAAAATAATTCTGAATGTAAGCATGAAAGTGAACTACATATACGTTACACGTATGAAGTCGACCAGCCAAGACACGTTTAATGTGTTGCTTCTATAGTTCAGAACTGGAGCTGCTGGGTTAATAGTGCTAACAAACACTGGACGTCACCCAGATAGCTTTAGTTTGGTGCTGGGCCTGGGCTAACCTGCAGGGTCTTGTAGTTCACAGCAGTGGACACAGGTGGCACTTTTCCATCACATTTATACAAAGAATTCAAGGTAATGTGCGCATGTACACAACTCAAATCCTTCTTTATCTCCCACACCAGCTCTGGATAAAGCAACAAGACGAGAGATCAAACAATTGTTAGTAGCTGTGAGTGCTGGAATCAGTTACAATAACATGTGATTACCCAAACACTGTATTGGTGTCCCTTTGTCGGCTAGGATCATATGGACCCCAGCGCTTAAACAATTATTATCAATAACTATAAGCAATACTGTAAGTAGTCCAATAAAAATATTAGGGCCCCAAAAATGTTTATTGTATCACATTATATTACTGTGTTAATGTGATTACTAAGTCCTTCATGGGACTGGATCATATGGAGCCCAGCACACAGCCAATTATTGAGCCACTCATATGAAAAGAATCTTATTTAAATAATAAAGTAATTAAATAAACAAGATGGTACTTTTATGGTCTTTAATGTAATGAGTCCAGTGAAACACATACATTACTGTGTTAATATGATTACGTGTATTGATGTTCATTTGTGTGATAGGATCATATGGACCCCAGAGCATAAACAATTATTGGGCCCCTTATACCAAAATAACCAGATTTACTGACTAAGAGTCAAACAAGGTGGTGCTTTAATAGTCTTCAACAGTCAAAACACACTATTAAGTGATCATTAAATACCCATGAGTCATCGATCCATGAGCAATACCGTAAGTAGTCCAATAAAAGTATTAGGGCTCCAAACATGTTTATTGTGTCACATTATATTACTGTGTTAATTTGATTAGCCAAAACCTGCTCAACACATTGTCCTTCTGTGGGATAGGATGATACGGACCCCAACGCATAGACAATTATTGGGCCCCTCATACCAAAATAATCTGATTTACTGACAGGTGGTGCTTTATAATTAGCTTTATAATTAGCTACCCATGAGTCATCAATCCATAAGCAATACACCACTGTGTTCATGTGATTACCCAAACACTGATAGACACTTCAGTGCCCTAATAGGATCATATGGACCCCAGTGCAAAAACGATTACTGAGACCCCCCCCCAATATGAAATGTGTTTTAATGGTCCAAACGTACTATGACGTTATCATCATCTACCAACGAGTCATCAATCCATAAGGAATAACATAAGCAGTCCAATAATCATATGAGGGCTCCCAATATGCTTGTTGTAAGACGTACATTACTGTGTTAATGTGATCACCTGAACACTGTATCTGAGTCCTTTGTGGGCTGGGATCATACAGACCCCAACACATAGACAATAATTGGGCCCCTCATACCAAAATAACCTGATTTACTGACTAAGAGTCAAACAAAGTGGTGCTTTAATGGTTTTCAACAGTCAAAACACATAATTAAGTGATAATTAGCTACCCATGAGTCATTGATCCATAAGGAATAATATAAGTAGTCCAATTATCATATGAGGGATCCAAACATGTTTTTTGTAAGACATACATAACTGTGTTAATGTGATTACCTGAACACTGTATTGGTGTGCCTTTGTGAGATAAGACCATATGGACCCCAGAGCATAGACAATTGTTGGGCCCCTCATACCAAAATAACCTGATTTACTGATTAAGAGTCAAACGAGGTGGTGCTTTAATGGTCTTCACCAGTCAAAACATACTATTAAGGGATAATTAGCTACCCATGAGTCATCGATCCATGAGGAACTGTATAAGCAGTCCAATAAACACGTTAGAGCCCCACCCCCACAGACCCCAGCGTGACTGACCTGTCTACACTACTAGCGGTCCTGCCACTCTAATGAAGCCACAGTGCCGTAGCACGCACGTCATCGCATGTGCATCCACCTGTCCCAAATAATAGACTCATGTCCCTTGGGGTTTCAAAGCTTTTACATATTCCATGTTGGGGGGAGCAATGACATAACAAGCCTTAAGTGTTCTAGCGCTTGAGTTTTTAGGTCAGGAGGAACGCCATTAAAGAGAGTGCAGGGCCTCGCCCTCGCTGAAACAGATCAGGTGCGATGAAATTAAAGCCATCCGTCAGGAATTCGCTCCTGCGAGGCTTGGCCAGGAAATGGAACCTGAACGCTGACATTTTCCAAATGATGTGACTATAATTGGAATCCTATTAGCGCGCCGTTCAAAGATACGCTTCCCTCTAGAGCTCCGGGCTGGTGGCTGTTCAGAGGAGGAAGTGTGACTCTGATGTAATGCACGCGCATGGAATGTTTCATGGAAGAGGGTCAGCCACATAACTTGGGTGACGCTTGAGGGCTCCCGCCGCACTCTTCATGACACACCACTTCTTCAGGTTCGGTGGGCGCTCGCTCTGAACCAAGGTTATGTCAGCGCTGCAGAGATGAAGGAGCTCTTGTGTCTTCTAGGAATTGAAAATTCGGCGGCGGCCGTGAAAGAAGACTGAGAGGCTCTGTTTCTCCTCACTGCTTGCACGTTGCCCACACAAGTATAAACACAGCGCTGTGCTTCCCGTCAAAATGCCCATTATGGACGAGTTATTCAACTGTCAGGAGATGTTTTGGAGGATATCAGATATAAGATTATCCATACTTGCATAACATGAAGAAAGTCAAAGAAGGTGGATGGAAAGAATAAGTGGGGGGAAAAATACTGAAATCTAACCATTGGCGGTTATTTGACTGGCAGCACTTAGAATTATGTCAGCTCAGTGGCCGGCAACGCTTAGGGTTGTGTCTGCCCAGTGGCGGGAGGCATTTAGGCTTAAGTTGGCCCAGTGGCCGGCAATGCTTAGGGTTTTGTCTGCCCAGAAGCGAATGGCGGTTAGGCTTAAGTCGGCCCAGTGGCCGGCAACGCTAAGGGTTGTGTCTGCCCAGTGGCGGACAGCGGTTAGGCTTAAGTCAGCCCAGTGGCCGGCAATGCTTAGTGTTGTGTCTGCCCAGTGGCGGGCAGTGGTTAGGCTTAAGTCGGCCCAGTGGCCGGCAACGCTTAGGGTTGTGTCTGCCCAGTGGCCGACGGGGGTTAGGTTTAAGTCGGCCCAGTGGCCAGCAATGCTTAGGGTTGTGTCTGCCCAGTGGCGAACAGCAGTTAGGCTTAAGTCGGCCCAGTGGCCGGCAATGCTTTGGGTTGTGTCTGCCCAGTGGCGGACGGTGGTTAGGCTTAAGTAGGCCCAGTGGCCGGCAACGCTTAGGGTTGTGTCTGCCCAGTGGCGGACAGCGGTTAGGCTTAAGTAGGCCCAGTGGCCGGCAACGCTTAGGGTTGTGTCTGCCCCGGGATGAACGGCGGTTAGGCTTAAGTAGGCCCAGTGGCCGGCAATGCTTAGTGTTGTGTCTTCCCAGTGGCAGACAGCGGTTAGGCTTAAGTCGGCCCAGTGGCCGGCAACGCTTAGGGTTTTGTCTGCCCAGTAGCGAATGGCGGTTAGGCTTAAGTGGGCCCAGTGGCCGGCAACGCTTAGTGTTGTGTCTGCCCAGTGGCAGACAGCGGTTAGGTTTAAGTCGGCCCAGTGGCCAGCAATGCTTAGGGTTGTGTCTGCCCAGTGGCGAACAGTAGTTAGGCTTAAGTCGGCCCAGTGGCCGGCAATGCTTTGGGTTGTGTCTGCCCAGTGGCCGACGGGGGTTAGATTTAAGTCGGCCCAGTGGCCAGCAATGCTTAGTGTTGTGTCTGCCCAGTGGCGGACAGCGGTTAGGCTTAAGTAGGCCCAGTGGCCGGCAATGCTTAGTGTTGTGTCTGCCCAGTGGCAAACGACGGTTAGGCTTAAGTCGGCCCAGTGGCCAGCAATGCTTAGTGTTGTGTCTGCCCAGTGGCCAACGGGGGTTAGGCTTAAGTCGGCCCAGTGGCCGGCAATGCTTAGTGTTGTGTCTGCCCAGTGGCAAACGACGGTTAGGCTTAAGTCGGCCCAGTGGCCAGCAATGCTTTGGGTTGTGTCTGCCCAGTGGCCAACGGGGGTTAGGCTTAAGTCGGCCCAGTGGCCAGCAATGCTTAGGGTTGTGTCTGCCCAGTGGCGGACGGTGGTTAGGCTCAAGTCGGCCCAGTGGCCAGCAATCCTTAGGGTTGTGTCTGCCCAGTGGCGGACGGTGGTTAGGCTCAAGTCGGCCCAGTGGCCAGCAATCCTTAGGGTTGTGTCTGCCCAGTGGTGGAAGGGGTTAGGCTTAAGTCGGCCCAGTGGCTGGCAACGCTTAGTGTTGTGTCTTCCCAGTGGCGGACGGTGGTTAGGCTTAAGTTGTGTGTGTGTGTGTGTGTGTGTGTGTGTGTGTGTGTGTGTGTCTGTGTGTGTGTGTGTGTGTGTGTGTGTGTGTGTGTGTGTGTGTGTGTTGGGGGGTGGGGGAAAATCACACTGTGTCTAAAAATTGAAAGCAAATCAGAGCAGTTTGGGTCTAAAATTGTGGCCTCTGTTCTTACAGCTGGGTCACACTGACCTGAACACTGTGTGTGTTACACAAACAATTGGGGTGAGGGGTGAAGGGAGGGGGGTGACAGGGAGGGGGGTGGTTTGCAAACAGGTTAGTGGTGACGGCAGTGGTGTTGTTGTTTTTGGCTGCAGTAATTTAATGTACAGTGGACCCCTGAGCACAAACCACCCAAAAACCCCCAACTATCCAGAAAGTGGACTAAACCTGTCAACTGGAAAAGGGGACATTGAAAAGGACTGCCCTCTTAATTCCTCATCTATAGATCATTTCACGCCTGAAGATTATCACAGCTATGGGATGTAGGCTTACACGACGACTGGATCTTAAGTCTGCCGCTGTTCCAACAATATGGGAGTGTAAGGAAACCAGCGAGAGGTGTTCAAGAGCCTCTGGATACGAGGAGGTAAACTGGGTTATGCTAAGCTATAGTAGTTAAATCACGAAGATTTATAGAGTCGTATGAGAGCGAGTTCCACTTTGATCATATTTACAGCAATAACTATACCTCTATATCTGAGTTTAGCTGGTTGCTAGGCTGTTGTCATGAATAATGTTGGTTATTTAGCAAGATACTGTTTACACTCAGGATGAGCTGCTGTTGTGGGTGTGGTTTGACCAAAAGTCTCAAGACTAAGTGATACGGTGGTCTATTTCAACATTACAGCTCTTTCAAACCGCAACGTTGTTCACTGTCGACTGGTTTTTCCGTCAATTTGAGTAAAATTTCTATTTTAAAGCAAATTAAGCAGCAAATCTCATTTTAAGTCATGTTTATTTTAGTTGCAGTATGTAAAACAATCTTAAATCACCAGGGGTGTCCTTTTGTGGCGCTTAGCCTAACAACAACAGGCTACAGAGAAAATGGGGCTCCTAACAACCACCTAGAAGACTTGGTTTCTTGGGCAGTGTTTGGCCTCGTCTTTGGTCCAAGTCTTGAAGCCCACCCCCTGGACAAAATTGGTAGCTGAGAGCAACAGAAGGTGGTCCCTCAGATGCTCAATTGGGTTCACTTCTGGGGAATTATGGGTCTAGGGTTGTACATGGAAGTCTTGTTCTCCAGTGTGATATGTAGTGTAGTGTGTGGATGGAGTCATTCACAAACCTCATAGCCAGTGAATAGAAACTGTTGGTCAGTCTGCTTGTCTTCACACTTCGACCATCAGGCCGACGCCACAGGGGTGTGAAGAGGCTGCACTGGGGGTGTGTGCGGCCCCTGATGAGGGTGATTGGCCTCCTGATGACCCTGCTGCAGTAATGAGGGGAAGGCTGCTCCTGAAATGTACTCTGCACTCATCCGGATTATTCCCGTGCACCCGGTTACAGTCCTTCCTACAGGACAGCCTTGAGCTCGGTGTAATGCCTTAATCAGTGTTACTCCATCATTAAGTTGTATCCTCTTATCTCAGTCGTTGTTTATGTTTCCTCTCTTGTGTTTTATTTTGTTTAGTTGTTTTTAGCTAGCTAGGGGGCAGTAAAACACCTATATATACACATACTAGTGAACACGTACACTGGGGTGCGGTAAAACACCCACATACACACACACTAGTGAACACCGACACATACACACACGAGTGAACATACACACTAGGGGGCAGTGAAACACCCACATATACACACACTGGTGAACACACACACTAGGGGGCAGTGAAACACCCACATATACACACACTAGTGAACACACACACTAGGGGGCAGTGAAACACCGACATACACATGCAGTAGTAAACACACAAACTAGGGGGCAGTGAAACACCCACATATACACACACTAGTGAACACACACACTAGGGGGCAGTGAAAAACCCACATATACACACCCACGTATACACACACTAGTGAACACACACACTAGGGGGCACATATATACGCAGTAGTGAACACACACACTGGGGGGGCAGTAAAACACCCACATATACACACACACACACTACTGAACACACACACTACGGTGCAGTGAAAACCACACATATACACACACTAGTGAACACCCACATATACACACATGAGTTAACATACACACTAGGGTGCAGTGAAACACCCACATATACACACACACCAGGGGCAGTGAAACACCTACATATACACACACACTAGTGAACACACACACTAGGGGGCAGTGAAACACTCACATACACACTCACACACACACACACACACACACACACACACACACACACACACACACTAGGGGCAGTGAAACACCCACATACACACTCACACACACACACACACACACACTAGGGGGCAGTAAAACACCCACTTATACACACACTAGTAAACACACACACTGGGGTGCAGTGAAACACCCACATATACACACACACTAGTGAACACATACCCTAGGGGGCAGTGCAACACACATATAAACACAGTTGTGAACACACACACTAGGAAGCAGTGTAACACCCATACATACACACACCAGAGAACACACACACTGGGGGGTAGTAAACACACTTGCCCAGAGCGGTGGGCAGCCCTATCCACAGCGCCCAGGGAGCAGCACCCATTTACTTACTCTGTATGAAAACATTTACACAGCTATGACCTCGTGACTAATTGCCGAGCGTGGACTTTCACGCTTTGATAAACACTACACATTCAGTCCATTTCATTTAGACATTAGACGAGCTATACATGTTACTTTAAAACTACAAGCCATTTTCATTTTCAAATAAATAATAAATAAGTTTACCTGTACACAGGTAGGTGAAGGTAGTGTTACAGTTTACCTGTACACAGGTAGGTGAAGGCAGTGTTACAGTTTACCTGTACACAGGTAGGTGAAGGTAGTGTTACAGTTTACCTGTACACAGGTAGGTGAAGGCAGTGTTACAGTTTACCTGTACACAGGTAGGTGACGGCAGTGTTACAGTTTACCTGTACACAGGTAGGTGAAGGTAGTGTTATAGTTTACCTGTACACAGGTAGGTGAAGGTAGTGTTACAGTTTACCTGTACACAGGTAGGTGACAGCAGTGTTACAGTTTATATGTACACAGGTAGGTGACAGCAGTGATACAGTTCACCTGTACACAGGTAGGTGAAGGTAGTGTTACAGTTTACCTGTACACAGGTAGGTGAAAGCAGTGCTACAGTTTACCTGTACACAGGTAGGTGAAGGTAGTGTTGCAGTTTACCTGTACACAGGTAGGTGAAGGTAGTGCTACAGTTTATCTGTACACAGGTAGGTGAAGCTAGTGTTACAGTTGATCTGTACACAGGTAGGTGAAGGTAGTGTTGCAGTTTACCTGTACACAGGTAGGTGAAAGTAGTGTTACAGTTTACCTGTACACAGGTAGGTGAAGCTAGTGTTACAGTTTATCTGTACACAGGTAGGTGAAGGTAGTGCTGCAGTTTACCTGTACACAGGTAGGTGAAAGTAGTGTTACAGTTTAACTGTACACAGGTAGGTGAAGCTAGTGTTACAGTTTATCTGTACACAGGTAGGTGAAGGTAGTGTTGCAGTTTATCTGTACACAGGTAGGTGAAGGTAGTGTTACAGTTTATCTGTACACAGGTAGGTGAAGGTAGTGTTACAGTTTATCTGTACACAGGTAGGTGAAAGTAGTGTTACAGTTTAACTGTACACAGGTAGGTGAAGGTAGTGTTACAGTTTATCTGTACACAGGTAGGTGAAGGTAGTGTTGCAGTTTACCTGTACACAGGTAGGTGAAGGTAGTGTTACAGTTTACCTGTACACAGGTAGGTGAAGGTAGTGTTACAGTTTAACTGTACACAGGTAGGTGAAGCTAGTGTTACAGTTTATCTGTACACAGGTAGGTGACGGCAGTGTTACAGTTTACCTGTACACAGGTAGGTGAAGGTAGTGTTACAGTTTACCTGTACAGAGTTAGGTGAAGGTAGTGTTGCAGTTTACCTGTACACAGGTAGGTGAAGGTAGTGTTGCAGTTAGGTAGGTCTACCCAATAAACTTACAGCTCATGTTTACACAGATGGAGAACTGCACTGTTGCCCAAGGACTAGTGTAAGGTGGTGATGAAGGTGGGGAACCAAACCCCAGTCTACAGCATGGAGAGCAGCTGTGTAGCCCACTACACTATACCGACCACCGGGGAGCCGAAGAACATGACTTACTAGTGATCAAGTCACAACGTCTTATGGGTTACTGTTTGGATTAATATATCAGGCAAACAAACTACTTTGCGGGGTGGAAGGATTGCATGCATGCTCACTGTTGCATTTAATTAAACTGCATTCGGTCTCAGTGTTATGAAAGCAACTACACAACTCAAGGCAGTGTCAGTGATTGTGCTCCACTTCATGTTGTGACTCACTACACAGTGCATTGTGTTGCAAACCTTACTTCAAAAAACCCAAAAGCTTGAAACTGTCTCCCAGGACGCCCAACATTCCTCATTCCTGTGTAATTTGAAGAGCAAATCAATGACAGACTCTTTCCCTGCCGGGGCTGCGGTGCCCTTTCAACCTCATGAGAAAAGCACTTATGAAATCTGTGGCATTAAACTTTTATTCCAAGCCCCACGTCCTCCGGGAGCAAACAATGCACGGCAGAGTGCAGCGGATTGCAAACAGCCCAGTCAAGTAGGAACAAAAGCCTGGCCTGTTCATCCCCCCCCCCATATCCCCCAACGAAAAAATAAAACTTTCCGAGTTACATAACGGACACTAGCCGCAAGGAGAGCGGCACAAATGTGTGATTTCGGGAGCCTGAGGCGGAGCAGCGGGGGAACGGCTCGCCAAGCCTAACAGCAGAAGTAGGACAGTTTTGTGATGTTTCCATATGCGTTCACTCAGCCGTCCATGTCCTCAGATCTGGCTTTGAACATCTAAAAACCGAGGTGTCCACATGAAACTGGCATGTGATCCTTCAAATGATATTTTCTGCTTCTGTCCATTTCCAAACTAGCCCACAAGCTCGATACTGCTCTAGCTTTTTTGGAAGAGAACAGATTATAAGGTTTAAATAGCCAGATGTGTGTGTCGGCTTCCAAGCACTGATAGCTGCTGTTCAATGAGATGAATGAACTTTATTGGACCACTTTATTGGAAACCGATCTTCGTAGCATCACTTTTTAGCTCCACCTGTAGAGCTTGTGGTACCGTTCATCAATAGTCAGTTACTAATAAAGTGGTCAGTGAGTGGAAGCACAAGGTTGATGTTTCTAATAAAGTGGCCAACTGGTACTATTACAAGGCAGGTGTTTCCAATAAAGTGGCCAGTAAGTGGAAGTACAATGAAGGTGTTTCTGATAAAGTGGTTATTGAGTGGAAGTACAAGGTTGATGTTTCTAATAAAGTGGCCAACTGGTAGTATTACAAGGCAGCTGTTTCCAATAAAATGGCCAGCTAGTGGAAGTACATGGTAGGTGTTTCTAATAAGGTGGTCATTGAGAGGAAATACAAGGTAGGTGTTTCAAATAAAGTGGCCAACTGGTAGTATTACATGGTAGGTGTTTACATTAAAGTGGCCAGTAAGTGGAAGTACAAGATATGTGTTTCCAATAAAATGGACAGTTAGAGAAAGTAAAAGGTTGGTGTTTCTAATAAAGTGGCCAATGACAGCAAATACAAGGTAGATATTTCTAATAAAGTGGCCAGTGAGTGGACATACAAGGTTGGTGTTTCTAATAAAGTGGCCAGTGAGTGGACATACAAGGTTGGTGTTTCTAAGAAAGTGGCCAGTTAGTGTAAGTACAAAGTAGGTGTTTCTAATAAAGTGGCCAGTGAGTGTAAGTACAAAGTAGGTGTTTCTAATAAAGTGGCCAGTGAGTGGGCATACAAGGGAGGTGTTTCTAATAAAGTGGCCAGTGAGTGTAAGTACAAAGTAGGTGCTTCTAATAAAGTGGCCAGTGAGTGTAAGTACAAAGTAGGTGTTTCTAATAAAGTGGCCAGTGAGTGTAAGTACAAAGTAGGTGTTTCTTATAAAGTGGCCAGCGAGTAGAAGTACAAAGCAGGTGTTTCTAATAAAGTGGCCAGTGAGTAGAAGTACAAAGCAGGTGTTTCTAATAAAGTGGCCAGTGAGTGGGCATACAAGGGAGGTGTTTCTAATAAAGTGGCCAGTGAGTGTAAGTACAAAGTAGGTGTTTCTAATAAAGTGGCCAGTGAGTGTAAGTACAAAGTAGGTGTTTCTAATAAAGTGGCCAGTGAGTGTAAGTACAAAGTAGGTGTTTCTTATAAAGTGGCCAGCGAGTAGAAGTACAAAGCAGGTGTTTCTAATAAAGTGGCCAGTGAGTGGGCATACAAGGGAGGTGTTTCTAATAAAGTGGCCAGTAAGTGTAAGTACAAAGTAGGTGTTTCTAATAAAGTGGCCAGTGAGTGGGCATACAAGGGAGGTGTTTCTAATAAAGTGGCCAGTGAGTGTAAGTACAAAGTAGGTGTTTCTAATAAAGTGGCCAGTGAGTGTAAGTACAAAGTAGGTGTTTCTTATAAAGTGGCCAGTGAGTAGAAGTACAAAGCAGGTGTTTCTAATAAAGTGGCCAGTGAGTAGAAGTACAAAGCAGGTTTTTCTAATAAAGTGGTCAGTGAGTGGAAGTACAAAGCAGGTGTTTCTAATAAAGTGGTCAGTGAGTGGAAGTACAAAGTAGGTGTTTCTAATAAAGTGGCCAGTGAGTGGGCATACAAGGGAGGTGTTTCTAATAAAGTGGCCAGTGAGTGCAAGTACATGCCTGGTGTTTTCAGTAAGTGTATGTACATGATAGGTGTTTCTCCTAAAGCAGCCAGTGAGTGGTTTATGGGTTTCTTCTAGGAAGTGTTGGGTGAGAAGGTGTTTCTAATCGTTTCTGAGGTGGATGGTGTATTAAGGGTTCACAGATTGAGGCCTGCATCAACAGAATATGAGCGCTCCACCACAGTGACACCTGCACAAAGACCATCAGAAGCAGAAGCCAACCCAGACATCCAGCCATGGCTCCTGTGTTATTAGTTACACTGTAGCAGTCTGACTTATGTAGTACCACCCCAACAGGCTGTAGATGTTTCTCCTAAAATAAAATAACTGGGCATGATCTGACACTCCTCCTGTTGTTTAAGTCACTTACTGCCTCCAGAATCTCTTTACGTGACACATCTCTCACTAGTAGCACATAAAAACAAGTGGGTTTGAATGTTTAGTCTAGATTCTCTGAATGACAGGGACCCCCTTATTTCACCTTGAGGAACACCACCATATTGCTTATTAAGCATGTTCAGGAGAAAAGCTTCCCAACACATTGAAGGTCAAACTTCTTTTCTCAACCTAAAATTAAAATCTAACAGGTGTAGTCAGGCCTAACCCGTTCCTGATTCACACCTGATAAACTACCTCTCTGTACAGAACTCAGACGGGCGCCTCTACAAACACGAGTGTTGTGCAGCACTGCACACCTCCCTAATCACGCTGCTTACACAGTCTGTTACTGGCGGGAGTAAATATTTACAGGGATGTAAACAAACCACCGGCCAGGTTTGCTCTTAAGGCAACTATAACACATGAATATTCACCAGTGCTACGTCAGCTCCTCCTCACTACCTCCTCCAGAGGAGAACAGAGAGGAGGTAAAAATAGAGCTGACCGACTGAGAAAATCAATACAGTCTACTGCTGTAGATGAGTGAGAGAGATAAGTAATGAGCATGCCCTCTGCTCTCTCTCTCTCTCTCTCTCATCATTCTTCCTCTTTCTCTCACCCTTCTTTTCATCTGTCTATCTATCTGCCTGACTGTATCTGTCTGTCATGCCTACAGGACTATCTGTATGTGTATGTATCTTCTATCTATCTATCTATCTATCTATCTATCTATCTATCCACTCCTCTCCCTCTCTCAATCTTCATCTGACTCCTCCTCTCTCTCTTCCTCTATCTGCATCTAACTCCTTCTCTCTCTCTCTCTCTCTCTCTCTCTCTCTCTCTCTCTCTCTCTCTCTCTCTCTCTCTCTTTCTCAATCTGCATCTGACTCCTGTCTATCTATCTATCTATCTATCTATCTATCTATCTATCTATATCTGGCTCCTTCTCTCTCTCTCTCTCTCTCAATCTGCACCCGACTCCTTCTCTCCCTCTCTTTCAATCTGCACCTGACCCCTTCTATCTATCTATCTATCTATCCACTCCTCTCCCTCTCTTAATCTTCATCTGACTCCTTCTGTCTATCTATCTATCTATCTATCTATCTATCTATCTATCTATCTATCTATCTACCTATCTATCCACTCCTCTCCCCCTCTCAATCTTCATCTGACTCCTTCTCTCTCTCTTCCTCTTTCTGCATCTAACTCCTTCTCTCTCTCTCTCTCTCTCAATCTGCATCAGACTCCTTCTGTCTCTCTATCTATCTATCTATCTATCTATCTATCTATCTATCTATCTATCTATCTATCTATCTATCTATATCTGGCTCCTTCTCTCTCTCTCTCTCTCAATCTGCACCCGACTCCTTCTCTCCCTCTCTTTCAATCTGCACCTGACCCCTTCTATCTGTCTATCTATCTATCCACTCCTCTCCCTCTCTTAATCTTCATCTGACTCCTTCTGTCTATCTATCTATCTATCTATCTATCTATCTATCTATCTATCTATCTATCTATCTATCTATCTATCTATCCACTCCTCTCCCTCTCTCAATCTTCATCTGACTCCTTCTCTCTCTCTTCCTCTTTCTGCATCTAACTCCTTCTCTCTCTCTCTCTCTCTCTCAATCTGCATCAGACTCCTTCTGTCCCTCTATCTATCTATCTATCTATCTATCTATCTATCTATCTATCTATCTATCTATCTACATCTGGCTCCTTCTCTCTCTCTCTCTCTCTCAATCTGCACCTGACTCCTTCTCTCCCTCTCTATATATCTGTATTTGACTCCTTTTCTCCCTCTCTTTCAATCTGTATTTGATTCCTTCTCTCTCTCTCTCTCTCTCTCTCTCATTCTCTCTCTCTCTCATTCTCTCTCTCTCTCTCCACTGTGTTGTGTAATACTGCTTCTACTGGAAATGGAGCTTTACTGCTGCAGATCTAACTCAGCCTCCGTTTCATTTCCTTATCTAACATATTTACAAACAGTAAACACTCGAATTTACTGAGAGAACATGAAATAACAGGCAGCAATAATAATCCTAAATGGTCTCGAAGGTCCAGCCTGCACACGGAACCGTTTCCAGAACTTTGCTATTCCAATCTCCGGAACGTCCAGTGAGGAAGCAATGTTCTCTGGCAATCTGCCATCATCACACCAATTTCCAAACCCGAGAGCCCGCTGATGTTGACAATTACCTGACCGCCAGCGTCCTCCCAGTTACACCAAAGGAGGTAGCAAAGTCAAACAACTAATATCCTGCCCCCCCCCAATCCTTAGAAAGCCTCCAGTTATTACTTCCAATCCATTTGACTGCAACTGTGTAAACATATTAAATATTAAAAATAAGTTATTAAATGAATGTGTTTTACTTCTTTGTGTAAATAAAGACTGAATACACAACAAATGATCCTTACATTTACATCATGAACAAATATCTGATCTTAGACTTATAAAGAAAACTAAATGACAGCAGACCCAGTATTTCACCTTGAGGCACACCACCACGGAGTAGTGGTTAGTATGGTAGTGTAGTGGTTAGCATGGTAGTGTAGTGGTTAGTACGGTGGTTTAGTGGTTAGTATGGTAGTGTTGTGGTTAGTACGGTTGTGTTGTGGTTAGTACGGTTGTGTAGTGGTTAGTATGGTAGTGTAGTGGTTAGTACGGTGGTTTAGTGGTTAGTATGGTGATGTAGAGGTTAGTATGGTGGTGTAGTGGTCAGTATGATGGTGTAGTGGTTAGTATGCTGGTGTAGTGGTCAGTATGGTGGTGTAGTGGTTAGTACGGTGATGTAGAGGTTAGTATGGTGGTGTAGTGGTCAGTATGGTGGTGTAGTGGTTAGTACGGTGGTGTAGTGGTTAGTACGGTGGTGTAGTGGTTAGTACGGTGGTGTAGTGGTTAGTACGGTGATGTAGAGGTTAGTATGGTGGTGTAGTGGTTAGTACGGTGATGTAGAGGTTAGTATGGTGGTGTGGTGGTCAGTACGGTGGTGTAGTGGTTAGTACGGTGGTGTAGTGGTTAGTACGGTGGTGTAGTGGTTAGTACGGTGGTGTAGTGGTTAGTACGGTGGTGTAGTGGTTAGTACGGTGGTGTAGTGGTTAGTATGGTGGTGTAGTGCTTAGTACGGTGGTGTAGTGGTTAGTACGGTGGTGTAGTGGTCAGTATGGTGGTGTAGTGGTCAGTACGGTGGTGTAGTGGTTAGTACGGTGGTGTAGTGGTTAGTACGGTGGTGTAGTGGTTAGTACGGTGGTGTAGTGGTTAGTATGGTGGTGTAGTGGTTAGTACGGTGGTGTAGTGGTCAGTATGGTGGTGTAGTGGTCAGTACGGTGGTGTAGTGGTTAGTACGGTGGTGTAGTGGTTAGTACGGTGGTGTAGTGGTTAGTATGGTGGTGTAGTGGTCAGTATGGTGGTGTAGTGGTCAGTATGGTGGTGTAGTGGTTAGTATGGTGGTGTAGTGGTCAGTATGGTGGTGTAGTGGTTAGTATGGTGGTGTAGTGGTTAGTATGGTGGTGTAGTGGTTAGTACTCGTGGTGTAGTGGTTAGTATGGCGGTGTAGTGGTTAGTACGGTGGTGTAGTGGTTACTATGGTGGTGTAGTGGTTAGTATGGTGGTGTAGTGGTTAGTACGGTGGTGTAGTGGTTAGTATGGTGGTGTAGTGGTTAGTATGGTGGTGTAGTGGTTAGTACGTTTGTGTAGGGGTTAGTATGGTGGTGTAGTGGTTAGTATGGTGGTGTAGTGGTTAGTATGGTGGTGTAGTGGTCAGTATGGTGGTGTAGTGGTTAGTATAGTGGTGTAGTGGTTAGCACGGTCTCCTTACAGTAAGATGATCTGGGTTGGATTCAAGGTCCGGGTGGTTCTGTGTGGAGTGTGTATGTTCTCTCTGTGCTTGAGTGGGTTCCTCCGGGTACTCGTCCCACAGTCCAAACACATGCATGTTAGGTTGATCCTCACTCGATTGGTCACTCTAGGTGTGAGTGTGTGTTGGCCATGCGATGGACTGGCTATATATCAACAAAAAGCTTAGAGAGAGAAATGATTACATAAACTTACTGATTAGTTGATTTAAAATGAATGGGGGCTGATATCAGGGAAGGAGAATGAACAGAAAATAATGAATTGAAACTCTCGAGTGATGTGGTGGTGTGCCTCAAGGTGCAATACTGGTTCCTCTGTCATTTATAAAATCTAGGCCGAACGCAGACAAAGGAGCTGAGTAGTTAGGGTACTCTGTGACACTAAACTTCTCCACAGTCACTACTGAAAGATTAATGGGGCGACATAAAAAAATTAAACGTGTGTCATTATTAACTATTAATTAAAATTCGGTCTGTGGAGAGTTAAAAAATGACACGCTCCTGCTGCAGCTGAACTAAATACGCATTCTTTGACCTCTGTTCACGCTTCACATTGTGTCTTAATCTGGACAGAAGTTAACATCACAGTAATGAAAACATTTCACAAGCTGTTTAAACAAACCAGGAAAGTACCTGCCATAAAAACAATCAACCATCCCTGCAGTGCAGATTGAGAAACGCACTTCGGCGTGATGTGACCCGTCTGCTATTTCATGGACTTGCACAACGAAGCTAATGTGGCTATGAATGAACGTTGGCATGAACCAGGCAAAATGATATCACTTTCACATTACAAACCCTATTAGATTTCAGTCTACAAAGTCTAACAGGAGCCAAGAGTGAATAGATGTCTGATCAAGATTCGGGCAGACTCCTCTCATGTTGGTTGAATTAAATATACTTGTATATTAATAGATTAATAAATGTAGAGTTATTGTAATTTTATGAAAGTATACATTTTCTATTTTATGTACATCCCTCATCCACTTCACTGGAAAAATCTAACTTTGTATTTCCACTCACTGGCCACTTTATTAGAAACACCTACCCTGTACTTCCACTCACTGGCCACTTTACTGGAAACACCTACCCTACACTGACTGGCCAAATAACTGGAACCCACTAGTGTGCTTTCACTAACTGGCCACTTTACTGGAAACACATACTTTGCCAGTATACTTACTGGCCACTTTATTGGAAACACATACGTTGTACCATACACCTAGCTTGCACTAGCTATTCACTGGTCACTTTAGTAGAAACACCTACTTTGTCCTTCCACTAACTGGCCACATTAATAGAAACACATTTCTTGGATTTCCACTCATTGGCCACTTTATTGGAAACACCTACCTTGTACTTCCACTCACTGGCCACTTTATTAGAAATACATACTTTGTACTTCCACTCACTGGCCACTTTACTGGAAACACCTACCTTACACTGACTGGCCAAATAACTGGAACCCACTACTGTATGCTTTTACTAACTGGTCACTTTATTGGAAACACCTATCATATACAGACTGGCCACTTTACTGGAAACACCTACCGTGCACCTCTATTGAGTGGCCACTTTATTGGAAACATCTACCTTGTACTACCACTTTCTGACCACTGGGCAGCTGCTGTCCAGATCACTGTTTGGGTGCTAGTACATTCTCAGCGCAGCAGTGACCCTGCATGGTGTGTGGCGTTGGTACAAGTGTGTCAGACAAAGCAAACTTGTGTAAGTTCACATCCCACCAACCAATAAGCATCCAGCCCTGAGTAGCTTTCTCTTCTTTCAGTTTTTGACCACTGAGAAAGAGTTAGAAGATCACCTGCAGTCTCTAACTGTACACCAGCAAGGTGGCATGCGAGAGAGAAGGGGGGGTCT
The DNA here is from genome assembly GCA_021613375.1 of Megaleporinus macrocephalus. NCBI lineage: Eukaryota > Metazoa > Chordata > Actinopteri > Characiformes > Anostomidae > Megaleporinus > Megaleporinus macrocephalus. The sequence continues at coordinate 32,746,729 of CM038726.1, read as the reverse complement.
CTAATATTGTGGACATGTATGATTGCCTGATTGCTTGATGTTCTCCTCTCTTGCTTGATGGGAACTGTTTTAGGGGTCTACCAGGTCTTTCAGGTAGTTACTAGGATGAATAATCTGATATAATCTGATCAATAACAATGTATAACTTGTAATGGAATGGCTGAAATGTAATTAAGCAGGTGGTCTCAGACTTCTGTACAGATGTGTGTATATATATATATATATATATATATATATATATATATATATATATATATATATATATATATATATATATATATATATATATATATATATATATAGATAGATAGATAGATAGATAAAGATATATACATACACAGAAAAACACACATACGCACACACACACACAAATATATATATATATATATATATATACACACATACATATATACATATACACACACACACACACACACACACACACACACACACACACATATATATATATATGGATGTAATTTGCAGGTATGCACTGTAATTGTACTAAATTCTAGAGGACGATAACAGCATGTGTCTGAATGTCTCTCCTCCTTGTGGAGCGTTTGCAGGTTTCAAGAATGAGTCAGAAACAAGGTCACGCTGGCTCTAAAGATTTCCCATAGTAAAGTTTTCTTCCGCTCGACACAGATAAGTTCAAAGCTGAAAAAATTGAAAAATCGATGCCTGCTCAGAGAGAGCCGGAGAGACAAAGAGCACACCATGTCCTGAATGCCCTTGATTGAGCAGTCTGTGGACTTTTTTCCTGGACTTTTTTTAATTCGTCTGCACCCTGTGTGTGTGTGTGTGTGAGAGAGAGAGCGTGCATGCGTATAGAGTCGCTGTTACGAAACACTGCAGCACATAGTTATTCATGGAGCCCCCTCGCTCCTGTCTGCGCCCGTGTCCCAATAATCCTGCAGCAGGCGCCCAAAATGCACGCAGACTGCATTCTGAATAATCACTTCATACACGCTTACCACCCAACATCCAGTTCAACACTGAGAAGAAAGGAGGATCTCAATGTTTTCCAGCCTCGTTATGTAGGTCAGTCCAACTAACTGAGTAGTGAACAACTCATGCAACAACAATGGAACTCTACTAGTGATGCAGCCACTCTTACATGAGGGTCCTGCACAGGTTTTTTGTATACTTTTGTGGCTATAGCTTCGAAATAGAACACAAATATGTGCAATAATGAAATGAAGAATAGCAAGTTGCCTTTGTCTGACCAATAGAGGGTCCCGCTTTATGTTTAGTGTCTCTAATAACTCTGTGTAATAACACTTGGATGGATTACAGCAGTGCAGCTTACGTAATTACACATCAGCATCATAGTCTTTCATTCTGCCTCATGTATTTACATGAGAGTGTCTTAATAGTTGTAACAGAGAATCCTCTACCATGTAATTACACGTTCTCCAGCATTATTATGAGGCATGTTATAACATTCAGACAGTGTTTACACTGGGAATGTCATCCACCATTCCTATCCAAATGTAATTACCCTCATGTTATTACCAGTGTGTATAAACACAAGAGAATATAAGCTGTTATAACTATTGAGATACTCTTATGTAAGTACATTAGACAACAAAGAAATTGATACTCATGTGTGATTAACATAAGCTGCATTGCTGTAATCCATATGTATCAGTGGCTACATCACTAGTAGGTGCATTGGTGTAGTTCAGTTCTTGTGTAATTACACAGTTATCAGAGACTCTTAATTAGTTGGACCCTTTACTGGTCAGACAAAGGCAACATACTATTTTTCATTTTATTATTGTACACAAATGAATTGTATACAAAGAGCCTGTACAGGAAAAGTGACCTGCCATACAGAGGACCCAAAGGACACCAGTCACACTGACCCTCTTAGACAATCTATACACATTCAAATACATGGTAGTATAAAAATACACTGTGTATTTCTAAACTTACAGACTGTGGTCCATCTGGTTCTCTGTAAACTTTGTTATCTTGTTCTTCAATGATCAGGACCAGGGGGGATTGCAGGCTTAGAGGTTTAGGGGTGATGAGCACCCAAATAAGAACAGCTTAAAAAAAGAAATTCAGTGCAAGAATTCAGGGCGTGATCAAGATTATGTCGGCTTTACTTGAATATTCATGCTATTTTCCATGACAACATTGGGGGGACCATCTTTGTTTACTTTGTGTTAGAACTTCCGGTGCGACCGTGGACATGTTGATACTAATTACAAGCAAAACGACAATAAACATATAAAATGACTAGAATAACATGTTCAGTTAGAGGGAGTCAGTAATTGGAAGAAGAGGAAAACTTGTTACGAACACAGCACATAAAGATCAGAGTGTTGGGGGGCCGCCTTCCAAAGAAGAGGACCTGCGTCTATGGCTGAAGACCCTAAATTTAAAACATCCACCCAAACCTCCGTATGTCTGCTCTTACCATTCTGTGGAGGAGAACCAGCACCAGAGCTTCCTTATCCAGAGAAATGTCTCGCTTATGAAGCTCAGAGGAAGCAGACGTGTCGGTGCTGGTGAGTCTATCAGTTAGTAACTGTTTTCTGATCAGTGTTCACCGCGCTAGGCTATCTGGACTGTAACTAACACCCACGCAGAGTGGCTCGGGCAGCTGGCTGGACTTGGGTTTAACCGGCTTTCAGAAATATAAACTCACCGTCTGTGTGTAGGAGGACACGCCCACCTTCCCACTGTGCAGGTACTGATACGCTTCAGTACTTTTATAGTTTTTCATTACTAAACCGTCTACACCTTCCGAGAGTACAGAGTAATTAAACATGTCTCCATAAGTAACCTTAGACCACCTTCTCATATCACCCACCCACTGTGTTATTAACCTCAGACCACCTTCTCATATCACCCACCCACTGTGTCATTAACCTCAGACCACCTTCTCATATCACCCACCCACTATGTTATTAACCTCAGACCTCCTTCTCATATCACCGATCCAGGAGGAAACAGTGTTGTAACATTAGAACTTCTTACTGTCTCTCTGGTCTCCTCCCATGTAACTGTATTCATTTTGGTTAACTGACTGGAAGTTCTAACACAAAGGCAGAACAAACACATGCTTGAAAGTAGGTGTGGTGAAATACGGTGAATAAGAATCGAATATCTATAGCTGACCTGCTGACCACACACACACACACAGAGGCAAGTTATAGTATCATCTCTTCATATCTTATCATTCTGTAACATTAATTAGCTAATACACATACAGCCAGATCTACTCTAGCACCTTAGCTTTAATAACACACAGACTAACCAACAGCACAGCAGCTACAGCTTCTCTCCTTTATAAACAGTAAACAGACCACCTGCAGCATTAACCTGCTAAATTACAATAAACCCTCAGATAGTCACTCCTGGCTAACAATAACAAAATAAAGAGTGATCCGAAATATGGGTTAGGGTGAGAGCTAGACTGATAATGACTGTAATGTGTTTGTTCTAATTGACAAAGTACAAAAACACTCCTTTACAAAACTTACTAGACACACAACACCAGTCAGATAAAGCACTGACACTGTGTGTGTGTGCGCGATGATTGGATTATACCATTGTGCCAGGCAAGGGGGGCCTGTATTTTTACAATAAAAAAAAATGTTTACAATTTTTACCATTTTTACAATAGGGCTAGGGATGCTGGGACTCAATACAATATGGCTACAATAGGCCTAGGGATGCTGGGACTCAATACAATAGGGCTACTATAGACCTAGGGATGCTGGGACTCAATACAATAGGGCTAGGGGTGCTGGGACTCAATACAATAGGGCTAGGGGTGCTGGGACTCAATACAATTGGGCTACAATAGGGCTAGGGGTGCTGGGACTCAATACAATTGGGCTACAATAGGGCTAGGGGTGCTGGGACTCAATAAAACTGGGCTACAATAGGGCTAGGGGTGCTTGGACTCAATACAATAGGGCTACAGTAGGGCTAGGGGTGCTGGGACTCAATACAATTGGGCTACAATAGGGCTAGGGGTGCTGGGACTCAATACAATTGGGCTACAATAGGGCTAGGGGTGCTGGGACTCAATACAATAGGGCTACAGTAGGGCTAGGGGTGCTGGGACTCAATACAATTGGGCTACAATAGGGCTAGGGGTGCTGGGACTCAATACAATTGGGCTACAATAGGGCTAGGGGTGCTGGGACTCAATACAATAGGGCTACAATAGGGCTAGGGGTGCTGGGACTCAATACAATTGGGCTACAATAGGGCTAGGGGTGCTAAGACTCAATACAGTAGGGCTACAATAGGGCTAGCTATGCCCCTGATCAGGACTCCTACAGGACCACCACAGAGCAGGTACTATTATAGTACCTCATTAGTGGCCACAGGACGCTATTGGCTGTTTAATTTTGGTTAATGAAGTGCCAGATGAACACTAATAGAGTGGACAGTGAGTGGACACAGTTTTTAAACACTCCAGCAGCACTGATCCACTCAGCCCACAACCACTGACGTGGGTCAGTGTCACTGCAGTGCTGAGAATGATTCACCACCCTAATAGTGCCTGCTCTGTGGTGGTCCTGTGGGGGTCCTGATCATTAAAGAACAGAGTAATAAAGTGTACAGAGAATCAGATGAACTATAGTGAGTAAGTGTAGAACTACAAAGTGCTCCTATATGGTCAGTGGAGTTTTCATACAGTGTTCAGATTCCGCCTGCTGGAAACAGACGATGTGATATCTATAAATATAGCCATTTATTTTTAGTGTAAAGTAGCTGTGTTCTTACTACTACTACTTTGTATTACAATGTTTACATATTAATCTGATACATAGATAGAAAACCTAAACATATCCTCTGAAATTCTGAAATGGTTTGGGATGATGTTGTGATGTGCTTTGCAGAATGTTTACTGACTAATAAGTTTCCATCATTCCATCATCATCACCAGCCTGTCCATTAGTGCCACCACCATGTGCTTGTTTTAGTTTTTGGTCTCGTTGGTGGCTCAGCAGCCGGTTTCTGTTAGCGCATCTTTTGTTGCAACGTCCAAAAAAAGGCCAACAGGTTATTTTAAACCATTTGGTATGACACAGTTTACACCTTAATCCATTAAATAACCAGAAAACCCAAAAATATTCTCAACATTCAGCCTTTACTTCAGTTTACTTCATGAAATGAGCTTTAAGTACCTATATTTTGGGCAGGTAGACCAGAACAGTTAATTTCAAACCACTTGGCATGACACAGTTTACATCTTAATCTATTAAATATCCAGAAAATCCAATAATATTCTCAACATTCTGCCTTTACTTCAGTTTACTTCATAAAATGAGTTTTAAGTACTTATATTTTGAGCAGGTAGATCAAAACAGGTCATTTCAAACCACTTGGTATGACACTGTTTACATCTAAATCTATTAAATATCCAGAAATCACAATAATATCCTCAACATTCTGACTTTTATTCTGTTTACTTTATAAAATGAGCTTTGAGTATTTATATTTTGGGCAGGTAGACCAGAACAGTTAATTTCAAACCACTTGGAATGACACTGTTTACATCTTAATCAAATTCATAGATAGAAAACGCAATAATATTTTTAACATTCTGACTTTTCTTCAGTTTACGCCATAAAATGAGCTTTAAGTATTTATATTTTGAGCAGGTAGATCAAAACAGGTCATTTCAAACCACTTGGTATTACACTGTTTACATCTAAATCTATTAAATATACAGAAAACACAATAATATCCTCAACATTCTCACTTTTCTTCTGTTAACTTAATAAAATAAGCTTTAAGTACTTATATTTTTGCAGGTAGACCAGAACAGTTCATTTCAAACCACTTGGCATGACACAGTTTACATCTTAATCTATTAAATATCCAGAAAATCCAATAATATCCTCAACATTCTGAAATGGTTTGGGCTGATGTAGTGATGGGTTTGAATGTTTACTGGCTAATAAGCTTTCATTATTGGCTTTAGTGAAAAGGGACCCACACATTACGATCACCAGCCTGTCCATTAGTGCCACCACCATGTGCTTGTTTTAGTTTTTGGTCTTGTTGGTGGCTCAGCAGTCCGTTTCTGTTAGCGCATCTTTTGTTGCGGCGTCCAAAAACAGGCCAACCTCAAAAGAAGCCACAGCCGAGAAACAAGGTAAGAATTAAGCCTGAGCTAAGCCCCCTTTTCTCCTCCGCCGGGTTTCTCATCGTCACCTCGCTCGCGGGTGACGTCAGGGTCGATAGGGAAGTAGGTAAACAGCATCTGAATTGCAAAGGTGCAGGACCGCGCCAAAAAAGGGCCTGCGGGGTCCGTCCCGTTCGAGCGGGGGTAAATATTAATCTTTCCTTTGAAGATGACTCACGGGGTCCACTCCGTCCACAGAGGCCATCGGGTTTGAGCGAGGAGAAAAAAAAAGAAAAAAGAAGAAGAAGGCGTGAAGCAAACAAGGCGAACGAAAACAGCTAGGCTCTGCAAAAGCGATGCCATCATTGATTCACAGGTTGAGTGAGTTCCAAGAAATGAGAAGACACACACACACACAAACACACACACATACAAGCTAACACATGACAACAGAAACCAGACCTGATAACTATCACTCCTCTCGCTCTTACCCCTCGTGTTGCTCTCGACAGGGTTCACTGACCGCCCCCCACGGCATGGACAGTCCATCATGGTGTAATGGAATGAAGGATTAGGCCTTATGAGGCAGAAGCCTATGAAACATATCTACATAACATAGGGTCATGTGAAAAAATTAGAATACTCTATAAAAAACATATTTAAACAGTTAAACATTTGACTTTCCATTTTAACTACACAGTAACTAAATATATATATATCACCTACCTGTGTACAGATACACTGTAACACTACCCTCACCTACCTGTGTAGAGGTAAACTGTAACACTACCTTCACCTACCTTGTACAGGTAAACTGTAACACTACCTTCACCTACCTTGTACAGGTAAACTGTAACACTACCTTCACCTACCTGTGTACAGGTAAACTGTAACACTACCTACACCTACCTGTGTACAGATAAACTGTAACACTACCCTCACCTACCTGTGTACAAGTAAACTGTAACACTACCTTCACCTACCTGTGTACAGATAAACTGTAACACTACCCTCACCTACCTGTGTACAGGTAAATTGTAACACTACCTTCACCTACCTTGTACAGGTAAACTGTAACACTACCTTCACCTACCTGTGTACAGATAAACTGTAACACTACCTTCACCTACCTGTGTACAGATAAACTGTAACACTACCTTTACCTATCTGTGTACAGGTAAACTGTAACACTACCTTCACCTACCTGTGTACAGGTAAACTCTAACACTACCTTCACCTACCTTTGTACAGGTAAACTGTAAAACTACATTCTCCTACCTGTGTACAGGTAAACTGCAACACTACCTTCACCTACCTGTGTACAGGTAAACTCTAACACTACCTTCACCTACACAAGACAAAAGATAACATAAGATTAAGAGTAAAGATGGCCAGATAAAACAGATGCAAAGACCAGAAATGCTCTGGATAGATGAATCCAAAGGTTTAATTATTTGTTCAATGCAACAGAAGACATGTTCAACACAAACCAAGCACAGCATTTGAGTACAAGAACCTCAAACCAGCTGTTAAACATGGTAGTGGAGGTGTCATGGTTTGGTTCTGCTGCAGCATGTCCTGACAACCTCTCTCCATCTAAGAATCCACTATGAATTCTTCAAAACTGAAAGTGAAGGTGAAAAAACTGAAGTGGAGGTGAACCATGCAACATGACAATGACCCAAAACATTCCAGTAAATCCACCAAGGAACGGCTCGGAAGAAAGAAATGGAGAGTTCTGGAATGACCAAGCCAAAGCCTGGTTCTTAATCCCATTGAGATGCTGGAACAAGAAACCCCTCAAACATCACACAGCTGAAAGAGTTCTACATGGAGAGGTGGGATAACGTTCCCGCCAGTTCATGTTAAAGCGGATGGTGGACGATTATAGGAAACATCTTATTGAGATATCGAGACAGCTATTCGTTTGTTTAGCAAATAATACCAAAGTCAACTTGACATGGTTTTGTGCCAAGATGATGAAATTACATCTCCTTTCTTTACAGACCTTGCGTGAAAGAATATCTGAAACAGATCTGAACTGTATATGAGCCTGTGCGTCTGCCTCTGCAGACTCCTTTTCCTCTGAAAATCTGCTTCTGTGCTGTCCCATCGAAAATAATGTGTTTGCAAGTTTAACATCAAAGCAGCTTTAGCCCTGTCAGTGCTGTAGCTCCAGTACAAAACTAGGGCAGCAAACACGTCTGGCATATCAATGCAGTCTGAAGACAAAGCTGTCTCTCCATTTTTGTCGATTTTCATTTTTTAATATCATGTCAAACAAGACAGTTGCTCCGTATATATGAAAGTTTCATGTTGAACAGAACAATAGAAATGCTCCAAAATCAATTTGTAATATTACCAGTTCCATTGACTGACATTAAAAGTGAAGAAGGTTTTGGCCTCTCCTGTAAAGTTACCATTATGGATAATAAAAGTTCTTTACATTGAAAGTTTCTTCATTGAAAGTTAAGACGGTTTTTGTCCTCCTGCCTTCCCGTCCTGCAGAAGGCTGGTAGAAGACTAACCATCAGGACCTCCTCCTCACCTGACACCAGCCAGCTCTCCTGTTCATTCCTACCATCTCAGTGTGCCATCCAGATGCACCAGCATTGAGATAGGATGCTTCTGTTCACTCTCAGCTTTTACATGGACTCAGTCAGAGACTGCCTCAGTCAGAGACTGCCTCCACCAGTGCAGTTTCTGAAGCTTTTACCATCTTAGTGATGGAGGAAAGGAAGCACATATTACTAAGCGGAGGAAAAGAAACTAACAAGGAGTCCCCAAGTACCTGCGATTGAAGAGCCCAGCGCCGAATCCCCCGTCCTGAACGGGCGCGGGGAAATGTGGCATACAGAAGTCCATTTCTCTCGGCATGGGCCTGGGGCCTAGGTCCTTCTGATGGAGGCTCAGCCCATGGACGGTGTGAGGCCAGTAACTGCTCCGGCCCTGGCCGTGGTTTGGTACTTCTTGGAGTCAGGTTGCTTGGGAATGCAGCCCAAAGAGGGTGGTAAACTCCATCTAAGGCTAAATACCAGCACGAGACAAACAGTGTACCAGACAAGTACCAGACAAGTACCAGACTTCACACAGAGCTTCTCTTAGCTTTTATTCTGAACTGGTCTTAAACTGTAGATACTGTTTGACCAGAGGAGGACAGGTCTTGTCTTGTAAGTCTTGGTTCCTACCAAGATTTCTTCTTTCAGTCTGAGGGAGTTTTTCTTGCCACTGTCGACTCTGGTTCACTCACAGGGGGTATATATCGTCGCTGTCCAAAGAAAAATAAGTATCCCCAAAATTGCAATTTTACAGGAGAAAAACATACTTTACTTTCAATGTAAGTCAATGGAACCAGAATTTTTCCAAGCTATTTTGGAGTACTTCTATTGGTCCTTTCACCAAAAGATTTTCACACAATGTAAACAACCATTGGCGTGTTCAAGTGATGCCAAAAATGGATAAACATGCTTCTTTAAAGCTGCTTTGTGATAACAATCGTTGTAAAAGTGTTACACACATGAACTTGAATTGAATTGAATCCTCTGCTGTTAAGTTATTATTTTACTCGGTTTTCTTTGGGCCGTGGCGATGTAGGCTAGTGGGGAAACTGTCAATGTGGGTTTTGTTTGGGGTCTTTTCAAGAAGACTGCTCTCTCTGTGGTCAGGTCTGCTAACTTCTCCTCTCCCTTCACAAACAATGGGCTTCTTGTATGAGAATCAAGGCTATTTATGTGGATCTCGGAAGTATTCTGAGTCATTACAATACTATTTGGTTAAAAGCATTTTTTCCGCCGCCATGAATTTTTTTTTTTTCTTGAAAGTGCCGTCCAACTTTGAGGTTCTGCAAAACCACCGAATACTCTGGGTTGCGAGTTATACAATCTATTCTCAGCGGGGCTCGGGTCAGGACAGTGGCACTGACTGGATCTTCCAATGCCGTCGCCTTCTTTTCAGGCACCGTTACGAGACTTTGGCCCTGCGCTCGGGAAGCTGAAACCTACTGTCGTTGTAGGAAAAACAGAAAATATGAAATATGATTTTCTGCTGAACAGTTTTCAGTCCTCAATACGCTAAAGGCATCTAAGCAGCAGACTGAGCTGCCGTGATTCAAATAATCATAGAAAAAACATGTTATTACCCAAGATTATAAACATATACAATCACCTTTACTGAAATTCTCTGGATGTGATTCCCAAATTTAGTGGCACAGTACAAAAACAATACCAAATCTTTCATATCATTAACCCTTTTATGCACAACTGGAGTCAAAAGTGACCCGACAGAGATTTTATTCTCTATATTTTGGCAATAAATTAATTTTATCATTCAGTCTTCCATGAATTCCTCAATGTACTAGTTTAGATCATCACAAATCCTGATTTCAGTCTTATTTTATTTTTTTCTTTGTATTTTTAAATGAAAGTCATGTTTGTATCACTACCACTAACACACAATATGGTTCAGAATGAACCCTTATGTGTTCACTTTGGACTTTGATAGGAACTGTTGACGTTTGTAAACATTTGCAGTCGGGAACATATTTACAAACACTGTTTTTGTTCATGAAGTAAATAAATAAGAACTAAAATAATGATTTAAGATTAAAAAATAAGATTTTTAATGAAGACTGTTTGATAGTTCTTCCAGAAGCGCATTATTGAAGTTAGACACTGATGTTGTACGAGAAGGTCTGGCTCGCAGTCTCCACTCTAATTCATCCCAAAGCTGTTCTATCAGGTTGAGGTCAGGACTCTGTGCAGGCCAGTCAAGTTCTTCCACACCAAACTCGCTCCTCCATGTCTTTATGGAGCTGCTTTGTGCACTGGTGGGCAGCCATGTTGGAACAGGAAGGGGCTGTCCCCAAACTGTCCCCACAAAGTTGGGAGCACGAAATTGTTCAGAATCTCTTCTGAAGCATTAAGAGTTCCTTTCACTGGAATAGAGGGTCCGCGCCCAACTCCTGAAAAACAACCCCACACCATAATCCCACCCCCCTCCACCAAACTTTACACTGAACACAATGCAGTCAGACAACCGTCAAGCCCAGACTCTACCTTTGGACTGCCAGACGGAGAACGTGATTGGTCACTCCAGAGAACATATCTCCACTACACTAGAGTCCAGTGTTGGCGTGCTTTACACAACTGCATCCAACGCTCTGCATTGTTCTTGGTGATGTAAGGCTTGGATGCAGCTGCTCGGCCATGGAGACCCATTCTATGAAGCTCTCTACGCTCTGTTCTTGAGCTGATCTGAAGGCCACATGAAGTTTGGAGGTCTGTAGTGATTGACTCTGTAGAAAGTTGGTGACCTCTGTGCACTATGCTCCTCAGAATCCGCTGACCCGGAACACCTGAATTCAATTATTTGAATGGATGTTCAAGTCTAATAATGCTGCTAGAGGAACCATCCATTTCTCAAATATTGGGAGTGGCTGCACCTGTCCTACGGCTGGGTGTGGTTTCAGCACCATCAGTGGACATGCCCCCAGTATTGTAGAGCAAAGAATACGGCACAATTTTGAAAGCTAGTTTATATACTTGCCCATTTTTTTAATCATGTTAATTTGATTAAATAACTTGGAACACATTTGTTTCTGCTTTACATAGACTTTCAAGAGATTGCCAAAGACTTTTATTCATTTACAATCACTCTCCACTTTATTAGGTGCACCTTTCTTGTCCACTTACCATATTATATATACTGTCCAAAGAAAAGCCTGCATCTCCATTTTTGGTGATTTTAATTTTCCTGTATTATTTGAATACGACAACCGCCATTTACATTGTATGCCAACTTCATGACGAATGAACCAACAGAAATGCTCCAAAATAGCTTGGAAACAAATCTGGTTCCATAGACTTACATGAAAAGTGAATACTGTTCTCGTCCTCTCCTATAAAGTTGACATTTTGGAGACACTTGTTTTTCATTGGGCAGCAACAATATACACTACTGTGCCAAAGGCACCCTATCTCATAGTTTAAAATCCTTTATCTTATCAATACATGCATTTTCACCAGTAAGAGCACGAGATCTGATTAGAATAGATGTAGATAACCATACATACAATACAAAGTAACATGAATATCTCATTGTGAAAGAAGTAGATCATATCTTGAGCTCCAGTTTGAAGAACAAATGTAGTTCCAGATTTCTCCTGGACGCCCCAGACATTGTATGAAGGTATTCAGTTCCTTCAGCAGCAATCTTGATTTAGTTAAATAAAGTACTGAGCAGTCAAAGCAGGTATTAGATGAGAACTGTAAATAATACTGGGTTGTTTCCACAAGGAGAAGCTTGGAAAGGGTTAAATAAACACACTGACGTATGTAAAAGCTCTACTAAACAGCTAAATAAACAGCTTTCTAAATATAATTCTGTCCTCAAGTGCCTAAAACCTTTGCACAGTATTGTCAGTGCACTTTGTAGTTCAATGATTACAACTAGCTGCCCATAACTTACTTTTGTTAGCCCTTCCATCAATGGCCAGGACCCCCACAGGACCGCCAGTAAGCTGTGCAAATGCTGAAATCAGTATGCTCAGTTCCCCAACTGTGTAAACTGAATGTAATTAGAGGAAAGGTGATGTAACACAGAGGTAAACAAGGAACTGTCCCAACGTTGAGAGCAGTCATCACATTCTAAATTAGTTTATATGCTGGCCAGTGAAGACGTTGGAAATCTTTTCTTTGTACTTGGAAACGATTTGAAAGAAATTTACTGTCTTACTTTCCTCTTCTGGACACACTTACTGTATTCAGTACATAAGCACTGTAAGTTCTGGCATTGAGATTATTTGGTATGTATCCCATTGCTGATCTCATGACGACTTTTGAAGCCAGCCTCCCCACAAATCCTCCCCTCACTGCCCAGGGCCTGTCCCCATGGTTCACGATAAAGTTCTCCTCTCAGAAAGCGCTTGGTGCTTCCCCTCATCGGCCTATTTGTGGCTCACTGAAGCTTATCTGGCCATCACATGAGCTTCACTTGATCACATGTGGGTGGTGGACATGCAATGGCATGCATCTGACCGTGATGACGGGGTCGAGCGAGAAGAAGAGGAGGTCAAATAGTCTATGGAGTTCAAATATTAACACTAGTTTAGGCTTGGTTTAGGGGGGGGGTCTAAATGGGCTCAAGGGGGCACCATAATGTCATTGGAAGTCTTGGAAGAGTTTTCTACTTCTTACAATCCAAATAATCCCAAACACATTCCGTGACCTTGGGGTCTGGACTCTGGGGTGGTCAGTCCAACTTCTTTCTTCAGCTTCTTTGATTGTCTGTATCTCCTTTTCTCAGGGAGGAGCTTCTTGAACAGCTACACATCCTTCCAGAACTCATAGAATTGAGGTATCTTGTGGTATCTTGAGGGATCTTGTGGTGTCTTAAGGTCTTGAGGTATCTTGTGGTCTCTTGAGGTATCTTGTGGTCTCTTAAGGTCTTGAGGTATCTTGTGGTATCTTGAGGTATCTTGAGGTCTTGTGGCATCTTGAGGTATCTTGTGGTATTTTGAGGTATCTTGTGGTATTTTGAGGTATCTTGTGGTATCTTGAGGTATCTTGTGGTATCTTGAGGTATCTTGAGGTATCTTGTGGTATCTTGTGGTATCTTGTGGTGTCTTGAGGTATCTTGAGGTATCTTGTGGTATCTTGAGGTATCTTGTGGTATCTTGAGGTGTCTTGAGGTATCTTGTGGTATCTTGAGGTGTCTTGAGGTATCTTGTGGTATCTTGAGGTGTCTTGAGGTATCTTGTGGTATCTCGTATCTCACAGTGGAAGGATGGACAGAAACACCTGTAGATGTTCTCAGATCTGAAGCAGCAGTGGAGCTCGACGTTCTCCTCAATCCCTCACAGATGCAACGTCTGTTTATCTACTGGTGTAGATCTGCTGCTCCACCAGGCCTTGCAGGTGGTTGTTAGGAGCCCGGTTCTCTCTCTAGCTTTGAATCTTGTTTTGGAATTCCAGTTTTTGGAAACTTTGTTTTATAACCAACCGCATCTCAAGTACAACAACAACAAACAATTTTGGTCGCCGCTCAGAGTGACGTGCAGCATGAAGACATCATCGAAAAGGTTCATTGGCTACCCTAAACAATGGGCAAGTTATATAAAGCGCTTCAAAGCAGAGTAAATAATCCCAAATGTGGCATGTTGTGAAACTCTCAGAAAGAAAAAACTTGGCCAGCTGCAGCGGCGAGAGATAAAACACTGGCTTTAGGCATGAAAGAGGGCAGGAGAGCAGCGGCGTGATCTTTCCCCCCAATCAGCACAGCAGAGCTGACGAGAAGAACTGCTGCTGAGGAGCCGTTTTCAGGAGCCTCGGGTCGCTTGGCACAGTTTTTATCTTCGGATAAACCAAGTATGCACAGTGTTGGTTGGCACACATTAAAAGGGTTGTTGATGGTTAAACTGTTAAAAAGTTGCTGCACTTCAAATGTATTGGGCTAAATTTATAGAACTGCTTATTTACATAATAATTACAATATTAGGTACATAATTACATTCTCTTTCAACTGCCATTCTCTATTGACGGGTTTGAGACTGCACTTAAGATTCATGTCTAGTTATTAAGAGTTATTGTTGTCTGCTTGCTACAATGTTCCAATAAAACCACTTAATTCCATAATCAGCATTAGTTACATAAATACTTTCTTAGGTAATTGCCATACTATATTGAGGTATTGAGGTAATACCCACAATTTGATATATACACACTTTTGTGTTGTGCACTGATCCAATGTGAATCTGAGCTTTGTTAATCCAGCTAAGATCAGGCTTAAAAATCCGCTAGCATAAATGCTAATGGCTCGAGTATAAAACTGCTAAATGGTGAAGGACTCGTTACAGAGTTGATAATAAAATACTGTTTTGTGTGATTATATGACCAGAAACACGATAAAAATCATGGGATTGTCTTAGTGGCTGGGGAAGCGTTCGATGCTTCCTTAAAATCAGTTCTAAATAAGATTTCTCAGTAGACAGCATGTTTAAGGTATGTAAGAATTGGGACAGTCTACATGTCGGGAGTGCATACTATGACGTATGCCTATGTAGGAGCTCACTAGGATTTGAGACACACCCATAGTGAACAGATATCTAAACGCCACCATGCGGTGACTCAGCAAATAAACAATCAAATCAGTTCAATCTTTTGAGATTTGGAAGCTTTGGTGGATATCTTGAGAGGCTGAGTGCGCCAGGCTGACCTCCAGGCACCGACAACATGGGGATGGGGATGTCAGCTACAAGAGAGGGTAGGAGGACCCAAACAACAGCCGTGAGAGGCTCCTGAGGGAGTTGTTCTTGCCACTGTTGCCCCTGGCTTGCTCATTTGGATCTTGGACATGGATTGTTTGTAAAGCTGCTTTGTGAGCAAGGCCATTGTACCATGCCTGACATTTGATTCCCGGTAGCCGGGAGTTGTGGAGCGGGTGCACCAGGCGTACTGAGATCAACATAGTAAGGAACATCTGTGATGGTCATAGCTCACGTTACTAGTCTAGCTGACCTCTAGGTGTTATGCAGCGAATATCTGGCAGAAAGCAAAAAACTATAACAATATGGTTGCACATTGCAAGGTAACCATGATAATGTATTTGAATGTATAAGTATTAAAATCTACAACCTAACTATTGACCAAAGTTAGTCTTCAGACTAGTGTTGATATCCACCCCCCATTCATCCATAGAACCAAAAGCTCTCCAAAAGCTGTTTAATAGCAACTGTGATCCCACCAGATAAGCCCCATTCAATTCTGCCAACGCTCCAGCCAAAGTTACACCCCTGGTTGGCACATGCAAACATACTTTCAGCTACTTTAAGATTACTACACAGTTTCCAGCGACTGAGATTGTTAAGAAAGGCTTGGAAATAACAAGAGGAATGAGCGCTTGGCCTAAATATTCAGTCAAATTGAGGTGTTTTTTCATAAGACCTGGAAACAGAGCATCCGTCCTTCTCTCGAAGAACACAATGTCGGCCATAAAGCTCCACAGCTGCGTGGCTTCAAGGATAAATCCAGTTGCTCGTTATTTATTGCTGAGGAAGCAATGACACATACTGCTCATAACCGAGCGTGCAGTGTCGAATTCTTCTCTGCATCACTTGTGGTGTCGTATATCCCCGTATGCATCGTTTCCGTAGAAGAAATTTGCATCCAGGGGCCAACGCGTGAGAGCAGGACCCAAAAAATACTCCCGTAATAGCATTTGCAGAAGAATGACCATTATGTGGAGATGGTTGAGTGTGTATGTGGATGGAATGAGGCCTTGGTTTTGTAATGAGATATATATATATATATATATATATATATATATATATATATATATATATATATATATATATATATTGTTATAGCAGAGCCTAATTAAGGTGAAACTAACACGTTATGCCTAATAAGAAATGGTGTTTTGAATGGTGTCGGATGAGAAGTCCATAGCCGGGAATCTTACCACGTCTGCCGCCTAATGAGGAAAAATGGGAAAAGCAAATGGAACTGGATTAATGTTACTCAACGCTTGCTAAGTTTGGAAGCAAGGCCGGAATTTTGTTGTTTTTCCCAGTACAACCAAGCCCGTGACAGACCGGGCTAAATATAGCACGGACAGAATAATAGAACTGTTTTGCTGTAATCCTACTCTAGGTCACCATCTGGATGATAACAGGGGTGAAAAAGACGCTAATCCCGCTCCTTATTTTGTATCACTGCACATGACTGGATTGTGTAGCAATCTCACATCCAGTTTTTATCCAACTTTCAGGTCTGATGCTCGAAAACAGACAAAAAGAAAAGCCACTGGCTTTAAAATCTTATCTGTGAAGTAAATGTGAGTAATTATAATTGCTGTCCAAAGAAAAAAATGAATGGTATCTTTAATCGATTTTTATTTTTCAACATCATTTGAACACGACAGCTGCCCTTTATAGCCTGGAGCAAACTCATGATGAATGGACCAATGGAAATGCTCCAAAATCACTTGGAAAGATTTCTGGTTCCATTGACTTACATTAAAAGTGAAGAAAGTTTTTGGCCTCTCCTGTAAAGTTGAAATTTTGGAGATGCCTTGTTAATTCTCTGGACAGTGACGATATAGGACTTAGAAGCATATTCATGTTGGGTCATATCCAGCCAAACCAACTCCACTGTAAACACAGGGTTAGATCCAGTACCAAATTCAACACCACACTATACATAACTACAACAACAAATAATACCTCTCTACGTAGACACACACACACACTGATCCCTATGTATTTTTGTTTTCCATTGCAAAATACCTTTAATGCTATCTTTTGTTATCTATTGTATTAATATGTTGGTTATATTTTATGTATATTTCAAGTTTGTTTGCTTGCTTGTTAGTTTTTTGTTTGTTTGTGTGATTATTTGTTTGTATATGTATGTATATTTGTGTCAATACCCTCTCTCATGAATAATACACTATATATAATTTAAAAAAGTTAATATAGTCCTCCAAAGAGGGGAATGTTGGCGGGCCAAAAAAAAAAAAAAGAAAAAAAAAATAGCTGGGTCATATCCTCAGATCATATCTACTTATATCAACTGAATGTACCTACATTAGATGTCACTGATTGCCTGGTTCCTTTGTGTTTACAAAGCTATTATTACTGTTGACTGACAGGTTTTTTCTTATTGCTATTAAGGTGGAATGGCATCTCATGGTTGTAATGGGCCAACCAAAAACAAACAAACAAACAAACACACCAATGTGCAAATAAATAAGATAGTTGGGTTTCTAGTTGAGGTTTTATTACTGTATTGTATTGGGTTACATATATCCCAATGATTAACCTTCCTGCAGAGTTTAGATCCAACCTCCATCCAACATAGTGGCACCACCACTTATCTAATACATCTAATCCAACAAATCACAAACTTTAGAAGATGTTAATGAGCTGTGGAAGATTGTGGTAGAAAGTAGAGCTCCAGGATCAGTGTTGGTAGCTACTGGGCTACACTATAATTTGTTAAGTAAACAAAAAAAATATGCTATACTAATATATTTTTCACTCAATTTTCAGAGCTAATCTATTGGTTACTACTTACTGTAGCATGTGGGGAGCCTCAAAAACCTTCCTGCTTAGTTTAGTTCCAACCTCCATTTAAAATATTGGCTCCTTTATCTAATCCTGATGTATTTGATCCAACCAGTCACAAACTATAGACATTAATGAGCTGCAGCTGGTGTGGAAGACTAGTTGATTTGAACTAGAAGGTAGATCTCCAGGATTAGGGCTGTTGACTTGCATTATATTATAATTTGTTAAGAAAATACAGCAAAAACTCAGAATTAATTATGTTTATACTCTAATAATGTACTATAGCTTACTGTAGCATGTGGAGTGCCTCTAAAAACAAGATCTTCCACTGCCCTGCCTCAAAGCCTATGCTCACACCAACAACCACTTAGGAACCTTGTCACTGTCCTTGAGTCATTGCTTCATTGACGTAAGAGCGCTTCAGCTTGAGGATGGCTTTAGGCTACGGAAGCTAGGTCTGTAATTCGGTTCCACAAACATCAAGGAAAGTCAGCCTGACCAAAGCCAAAGCCATTGGTTTTTTTGAAAGAGTGCCTGAGTGCTCGGTGGAGTGCCTTGCCGATGCCCTGGGTTAATCTTTGTCTCCTGGGGAAAACAGCCAGCTTTTAGATACACTGCCCAACGACCCGAAACGCGTGACTACATTATATCACTGTTGATTTAAGGCGCCCGGAGCTGCTTTTAGCTCCCTGAGTGAACCACGCCGGAGACCGTAGCGAGGAAAACCAACGCAAATTAGCTCGCAGCAGTTTGTGATGGTTTTAATGGCGGTCGGCCACGGCATTTAAAAGCTGCTGTTTACTTACACAACAGAACATCCTGTTTGCTCTTATTTAACAGGGTCTAAAGCACTTTCGCCCAGGTCAATCCTGCGTCTAGATCAGAGACCCCCATTCTACCAGCCAGCCTTTCAAGGAACTAATAACGCTTAGAAAAGAGCAACAAGATAAAGCACTCGCAACATCTCTACAGCCACGTTACGCAACTTGTCTGACGTGGAATCACAAGAGAGGAAGCAGGGCGCATTCCCGGTGAGTCAGATTTATCCAGGGAGAAAGAAAAAAATGTCTGGCAGGTCAACCGGTGTCCATAATGGACCAATAGAAATGCTCCAAAATAACTATTTGGTTCCATTGACTTACACTGAAAGTGAAGGTTTTTGTTCTCTCCTGTAAAGCTTCTATTTTGGAGATATTTCTTTTTCACTGGACAGCAATGATGGCCAGAGGGGTCCAGGTTTCTCTTCTAATCAAGTTAGTCAACACAGACTGACAGAGGCATTCAACTGCACACTACACAGTGCATAGGCGGCAGTGTTATGGTCTGGGGAATGTTTTCAAGGCATTCTCTGGACCCACTCATCCATGTGGAGGACACTCTCAACCAAGTTGGGTCTGAATCCATCCTTGCAGATAATGTTCACCCATACATGCCAACTGGGATCTTCCAGCAAGACAATGCCACACGTCACATTGTCCCACATTGGTAGAAAAAGCTGACCATGACTTCCAAGTACTACCCTGGGTGCCAATTTCCCTACACTTGAAACCAACTGAGCTTCTGTGGGACCACCTGGATGGTGGATCCTCCTTCAGGCTCCCTCCTGTGGGATGCACTGCAGTCATCATGACTCTAGATACCTGTGACATCCTACCGGGACCTTATTGAGTCTCTCAATCCGTCTAGCTGCTGTCTGTGCTGCACACGGTGGTCACTCCGGATATTAGCTGGTGGTCATAATAATGTGACTCCACTGTGTATATAGTCTGTATAATCTCTCTAGAGAAGCGTAAGCTGGTTGGGTATAAAGCCACCCCACCCCACATGAATTCTGATGAGCATGAAATCCAAGACAGAACCTGATCTGTAATCAAAAGACCTGACCCAACCAGGCATGGCTGGTACTGCTTACCGGCACCAGACCTGAAACCACTTATATGAACTAAAAGAAGTAAATTATCAAAGACATTCTAACAAGCTTTGCTTTCTTTACACCAAGGGCTTGAGTTGAGTTTCTGGCATAAGCAGGTCCATCTGAAATACACTTGCAGCTTATATAATCAGTATCATTTGTGGAATAGCTGATGGAACTTGGCAGAAAACAGCATCCACCCTCTTCTGGTCAAATGTTAGCTATTACCGTAGAACGCTTATTGCTTGAGATGAGCTTAGCAGGCCAAAGGAAAGACCTGCTTGACCGTTAACCAACCCAACACATCCCTTTCACCATCCATGTACCATCTGTACATTTGAACTTGATCCCTGGTTTCATTCTTTCATTGATTGCTGGAACCCAAACCTGAGCCCAACCCAAGTTGCATGTGGAAAACCCGAACTCTTGACCCGAACTCTGTCCAAGACCGAGCCTCGCGAAGAAACGTGAACGTGAACATGTGCTATCCAGCCAACAACGTTTAGCGTTAGCATCAGCTGCTTCTCCCTCGTTTGTGGATCCTGAACATTCAGTAGAGTCTTAGTAGTGAACATACTACTTCACTAATAAAGGAGTGTGAAGCTCAGAGACACTCCCGTTCAGTGTTTCTAGCTGTTTACTGAGTGTGAATGTTTCCTGCTAGAAAGCGGAGCTCCTTTAACAGACACTCTCCTTCTCCATCAACACCAACACACAGTCTCACAACAACTCCAGCACTGTGTCCACTCTCTCCTCCACCCTCTCTGTTCACCATTTACACTAACGTGGTGTGTGATGTCACCGCTGATGTCAGAAATGTTGAGTTCTAGCTCAAACTGTAAAGACTGAACAGTAGCATGTTTAGCTAGCTAGCTGTGCTCAAGAGCGACGGCCGGTTATTGCAACCATTTGACATCACTACCCTTACAGAAAATAAGTATACTTGAAGTTCATTTTATTAAATAAACTTGAGTAAAGTTAAAGTATATTTTCCAAGTATACTTTATATAGTTACTATACTAATATCATTGTACTAGTACTACACTTGTATATGTACTATTTTAATACTTCTTGAGACTAAATTGGCTCACTTTTTATTTTATGAAAGTATACTTTTATGTACATTTTAAGTGTAAGAGTAGTAAACTTCAAGTACACAACTAGTTTACATATTTTGTGCTGCATCTACACTAAAAGTAAACTTATGGGTTTAATGTTAGTTTACTAGTTTGTTAATTCATTTTCAAAAGTATACATATAAGTTTCCTTTAAGTGAACTTATCATAACACTTATAGTATTATGTATATGACTAGGTTTAAGGGTATTTTCTACTTTAACATTTATTTACTTAATAGTGGACAGACAAAATTAACAAGACTCAGATTATGAAACATATTTGTATCTTTATAAATCTTTATAAATCAAATTTCCAAACAAGTATTGTACTGGATGCCTTTTTTTTGTGCTGGACAAAAACACTTGTACTTTTCTTAATTACATCTCAACCAAAGATGAAGTAAAGTAAAGGCTGACTATACTTGGACTGTTCTATATACTTGTCTATATACTTAACCCAAGTACACTTAAGTATAACTGTGTTTAGTATATCACTGAGAAGTACATAAAAATTAAAGTGAAAGCATACTCACTTATTTTTAGTTTAAAAGAAGTAATTAATGGCACATTTGAATAAAAAGAAATTTCTTTTTTGTAAGGGTACCTGCAGTGGTGACCTATGTGCAGCGGGATTTTACAGAAAATCTAATAAATCTGCTACTTTTTTTATTTTTTCCAATATGACTTAATAATTTAGAGTTATTACACCAAACTAAGGCTTACAAGTGTTACCAGCCCCTTAAAGGTGTTGGTAAATAATACTTAACTAAATGTACATTTACAAGAGAAGTCAGTTCCGTCTGGTAAATGCCCTCGTTTGAAAGAACATCTGACTTAAAACCTTCTCCAAGTCATTGAATCTGGAGGTGCGTGAGGTAATGCCATTCTAGAAGTGGAAGGAGGTCACTCGTCAGTCTCACATCTCCTGGATGGAAGATGCCAAAACTTTACTGACAGACAGCGGTGATCTGTACGACCTGTACGGCCTCCGGACAGTAACGGAATGTCATTTGTTCAGTATCACCACGGCACAGCAGGCGCTGTGATTTATGGACTAGGTCTTGGAAAAAGAGTTCATAAAAGCTGTGCTGACAATAGTAGAATATCCTGTGGATGAATTCCAGCCTGCTTTCAAAGAACAGAGGATGATGGAAAGCAAATAGGAGCGAGATGAAAGCAGTTCGAGTGGACGTCAGTCCTGAAGTCTGGCCCAGAACCAGCTGCAGTCTGGCCGCCTGCTGTTACACTATAGCACTCTATTTAAAATCCAGCGATTCTTGAAAATGTCTGTATAATAACGTCGCTGAGATGTAAATAAAGTGCTTCAGAGTGGTTTAATATGAAATCGCACATGGCGGAAAAACTTTTAACTAGCTTCCTATCACAGCAGGTCTGAGAGGAACCAGGGGCCATCAAGTCAACGACGTAAATATAGCCATTTTAATTACTGTCCAAACCCGACAGAGCAGCTAAAAGTTTTAGAAGTGATGCTGATGGTAAAAATGTGTTTAACATTTGAAATGTGTTTATATGATTAAACCTGAGAGTTTTTATTAAACATCGGGTGAAAGGATGCAAATACAATAAATTATAGATTATAAACCACTGAACAGACTATCAGAGACCTCTGTCAGCAGCTTGGTTGGGGTTTATCTGGGCTGAATGGGTTTTAAGTGGGCCCCAGTCAGGTTATAACTTCAGGATCCCATTAGGCCACATTTTTTGGGTCCTGGTTGGGCCCCATTTGAGTTACAGTTGTGGGTTCCAGTTAGTCTACCACTGGAGACCCTATTTGGGTCACAGTTATGGGACCCAGTTAGGCTACAGGTTTGGGCCCTATTTGGATTACAGTTGTGGACCCCAGGTGGGTTCCCATTGTGGGGCCCAGTTATACTACCGCTGGGGGCCATATTTGCATTACAGTTGTGGATCCCAGGTGGGTTACCATTGTGGGGCCCATTTGGCCTACCGCTGGGGGCCAAATTTGGGTTACCTTTGTGAGACCCAGTTAGGCCACAGGTGTGGGCACCAGGTGGGTTATCATTGTGGGGCCCAGTTAGGCTACAGGTGTGGGCATTGGTTAAGCTACAGTTGTAGGCCCCAGGAGGGTCACTGTCGCAGGGCCCAGTTAAGCTACATTTGTGGTCTCAGCAGGGTTACAGTTATGACTGTGGGGCTGGTGGATGATTGCCCCACTTGTGGCCCAGTTCGGCCTCATTAGTGGCCTACATGGGCAAATACACACAGGGCACATCTGGGGCCACTGGACAAATCTTTTTGGGCCTCAACTGGGTTGCCTACAGGGAACAACATTGGAAGCCCATCTTTAACCCATGTGGATCCCCTGGAGGTGAGCAGGTATTTGACCTGAAACGTTTGAGCTTAAAAGCTTGAGACTTGCTATGTAACACTGATCATAGTCATATCATGTTGTGAACATGTCATACACTGTCATGAGCTGTAAGGACCAATCAGGTGCAGTGTCCTGTTATCAGTAATGAAAGGGTCAAGCACAGTGTTGCCACC
The DNA here is from genome assembly GCA_021613375.1 of Megaleporinus macrocephalus. Taxonomy (NCBI): domain Eukaryota; kingdom Metazoa; phylum Chordata; class Actinopteri; order Characiformes; family Anostomidae; genus Megaleporinus; species Megaleporinus macrocephalus. The sequence continues at coordinate 32,723,004 of CM038726.1, read as the reverse complement.
ATCTCTGTGATTGCTCCTCCAATGAATCCTTATTAGGAACCGATCTGGACTGTTTCATACATCAGAGCTGGCACTGCTTCAAACCTGATCCAGCTACACCTTCACCAGTAGAGCTTTTGGCTCTCTATGATTTTATTTTGGGTCAGAGAGGATTGTGGGAACAGCGTCGGATTGTCCGAATGTGAGTGACACACTCTGGCGATAAACAAGCACATCTACGGTGGACATTTTGAGCAGATGGTCAACTAGAGCAGGATTACAGGAAAGCAATTCTATTTTGTCTCTCATTTGATTTACTATATTTAGCTCCGTCTGACTCGGGATTGGTTACATTTTGGGAGGAAAAAAAAAATTATTTTCCAGCTTCCCATCCAAACTTAGCAAAGGCTGAGTATTGATGTTAAGTTTCATGAGGACATGATTAGAGTACTGGCTAGGAGCACTCACTGAATAATAATAATAAATAAATATGGTGGACTTAAAACAAACATTAGTAGTTTCATATGCATTACATATAATACGTGAATGCTTTTAAACATACTAATCATTCTGCAAATACGGAAACTAGGCTGCTGAAAACAACCTGCTTGGAAATATTTCGTGTTTTTAATCACAGTTGTGTGCAAAAGTTTGGGTACACCTTGTCAAACGATGCATACGGGCTGCTTTCTTCTAGAGAGGGCCCATATCTGCACAATGCCATGCACAGTTTCTGCTTATCTGCTGAATTAAGTGAACTGAGGGCGAAGAAACATAAAACTATTATTATTATTATACTATTATTTCTATATTAGCATGGAAAAGTCGTATTTCAATGTACCGTAGAATGAAAACTGTACCATTGTGTAATAATGAGAGTTCAGTTCATAGAACTGTATAGACCCTGGGCCTCCAGCACTGTTCTTTGCATACGAATCCTGCTTTTACAGAAGAGGGAGGATAAAACAGGCTGAGAGCAAAATCCTAAACTGTTACGTAACAGACGCATTAATATTTACTCACAACCAAAACACCAACCAAACTGGTGGACTATGTGGAGAAATCCAGCATTCCAGTTTGTGAAGGGAACGTCGCCAACCAACCCAACTGCCAGAGCTACAGGGTTGATGTTCATCTTTAAACTAGGCTGAAGTTCCTATTCGGCAAACTCCTAATCTAAAGTTCCACCTTAAACGCTCCAAAATCCTAAACTGTTATGTAACAGACTCGTTGATACTTACACCCCCAACATTTACATACAACCACAACACCAACCAAACTGGTGGACTATGTGGAGAAATCCAGCGTTCCAGGCTGTGAAGGGAAAGTCGGCACTTTTCATTCCCTTCTGAGGTAACGGAACAGCCAGAGCTACATGGTTGATGTTCATCTTTAAACAATGATGAAGTCCCTATTCTGCAAATTCTTAATTTAATGTTCCACCTTAAATGCTGCAGCTTGTACAGGCCCCAGAATGTAACTGCAGCTCCATTTAAGGTGGAATGGAAGGTTCACAAGATCTATAACAACATCAAAACACCAACCAAACTGGTGGTGGAGAAATCCAGCTTTCCAGGCTGTGAAGGCAACATCGCCACTTTTCATTCCTTCCCAACCAACAACCCAACTGTCAGTGCTACATGGCTGATGTTCATCTTTAAACGATGGGAGGAATAATGTAACTGTTCCTCCTTAATTGTTGCATCTTGTACAGGCACCAGAATGTAACTGCAGCATCATTTAAGGAGGAACAGAAAATTCACAAAAAATAAAAACAACATTTAAATGAATTACGGTTGTTTTTGCTAAACTGTTATATAACAGGCCCAATACTATTTACACACAACCACAACACACCACCAGCAGTCAAACTGGGGGACTATGTGGAGAAATCTCCAGTTCCAGGGTGTGAAGGGGGGTGTCGGCACTTGTTCATCTTTAATCAGGGTTGAAATTAACTCAAGGTTAACCACCATCGTCAACAGATGGAACTATTCCACCTTGGGGCAGTTGAGGGCTGACGGTTAGGGGGCCAGTCTTGTGACCGGAAGGTCGCCGGTTAGATCCCCTGGGCCAACGGCACACAACTGAAGTGCCCTTGAGCAAGACACCCACCCCCCACAACTGCTTCCCGGGTGCTGTGGATAGGGCTGCCCATCTGAATGTAACTGCAGCACCATTTAAGGTGGAAGGATAAACTCACAAAACATAAAACATATGAACAACATGAAAGTAAATGATTGTTTTTGCTACATAAAACAAAACAAATATTGAAAGTGGACCTCAGGGCAAGAAATCTCTGGGATTCTGGTTCAGACACCAGCTGTGCCATGTGCTGCCCTTGGGAGGGTCCTTGAGATTGACTTCCTTTGACCAACACGGCAGCTAACCTTCGCCCTAATAACGTGGGTGGAGACCTAGAGCACCTGGAACAGACTGGGCCTACGTGCAGAGGTAACGATCATCTCCCCACAAACGGCCTGCAATTTCAAATCTCTGTCTCTTTAAGCAGCAACATGTTGCAATATATGCTGGAAAGGAATCACACAGGGAAAAACAACCTTGCTCCAGGCATTCCTGTAGAAAGGCAGGAAGGATCGATATAGGATGTTTTCTTTCTCTTGCTCTCTTCCTTTTCATCTTATCCAGTGGGCGGCTGTGTTTGGAAACAAGTCTAAGTTATCAGCAGAGAAGGCGAGGGGGAAAGGTAGAGCGCTGCTGGGAATAGATCAAAATAACCAACACAGATAGGGGAGAAATGCATAAGAGCAAAGCGAGGGGAATGATGCAATCAACCATGTGGTTGGAGAATTCACATGATCTTTCCGTGCTCCGCCCACAAATGCCTTTTCCTATTTCTCTGTATGCTTCCCATATCTTTCCATTCTCCCCATATTTTGCCATTTTCTTCCATACTTCTCAACCCTTCCTATTTCTTACCTTTCTTTCTATTTCTTCCCATACTTTCCATTTCTTTCCATACTTTTCATTTCTCCACATACTTTCCATTTCTTTCCATACTTTTCATTTCTTCACATAATTCCCATTTCTTTCCATACTTTTAATTTCTTCACATACTTCCCATTTCTTTCCATACTTTTCATTTCTCCACATACTTTCCATTTCTTCCCATACTTTTCATTTCTCCACATACTTTCCATTTCTTTCCATACTTTTCATTTCTCCACATACTTTCCATTTCTTTCCATACTTTTCATTTCTCCACATACTTCCCATTTCTTTCCATTCTTTTCATTTCTCCACATACATTCCATTTCTTTCCACCTCCACATACTTCCCATTTCTTTCCAAACTTTTCATTTTTCCACATACTTTCCATTTCTTTCCATACTTTTAATTTCTCCACATACTTCCCATTTCTTTCCATACTTTTCATTTCTCCACATACTTTCCATTTCTTTCCATACTTTTCATTTCTCCACATACTTTCCATTTCTTTCCATACTTTTCATTTCTCCACATACTTCCCATTTCTTTCCATACTTTTCATTTCTCCACATACTTTGCATTTCTTTCCATACTTTTCTATTTCTTCCCTTTTTTCTATTTCTTTCCATTTCTTCCCATAATTCCCATTTCTTCCCATACCTCTCCATACTTCTAAAATTCTCAGATTTCTTCCCTTTCTTTCTATTTTGTCCCACACTTCCCATTTTCCCCATGCTTCCCATTTCTCCACATACTTTCCATTTCTTTTCACCTTCACATACTTCACATTTCTTCCCATATATTTCCATACCTTCCCATTTCTTTCCATACTTCCGAAACCTTCCTATTTCTTTCCTTTCTTTTTATTTTGTCCCATACTTCCCATTTTCCCCACACTGTCCATTTCTTTCCTCTTCCCCCATGCGTCCCATTTCTCCACATACTTTCCACTTCTTTCCATACTTTCCTATTACTTTCGATTTCTTCCCATTTTTTCCCATACTTCCCAGACTTCCCTTTTTGTCCCATTTCTTCCTATGTTTTTTTTGTTCTGATATAATTTGAAAATGCTTGTTGTTCTTTACATTGGGTGTAAATCTCATGATTAATGGAGTATAAGAGGTGACCTAGAAGTCTGGCTCTATTGACTTACATTAAAACTTCTAAAAGGTTCTACTGTAAAGTTAGCATTTTGGAGATACAAGCACTCTTAAACTAAGAACTGATTAATAGTTCAGAGGTTTGGTTTCATTCTATCATATAATTCACAGACGATCTTCCTCATTCAGGAGACTCAAGTCACTGCTTACGCTCTGTTTAAAGGGTAAATGCTGGTACTGTTATGCTGAGGACCGATTGCTGCCATAAAGGATTTACTGTATTACTTGCAAGCCCAGTATAGTATCTGTTCATCCTGTAAATACTAGACGTGAACTTCCTCGTTTACACCCTAATTCACACCTTACATGAGTTGATTATACAAGTGCTATATCAATAAACTATAGATTGTTTAATGAAGGATTATAAAGTTCTAAAAAACAAAAACAAAACAAGTTTGCTAGCCCACTGTTGTTTGCCGGGGCAATGCATGTCCATAAATTTGGGGAGCAGAACTTCTGAAGGAGCAATCGTTCTCCAGAATACTCTAATGTGCAATGCTGCTAATGTGACAGACTGTAGTTCATCTGATTCTCTGTATACTTTATTACTCTGTTCTTTAATGGTCAGGACCCCCACAGGACCACCACAGAGCAGATACTATCAGGGTGATGGGTCATTCTCAGCACTGTAGCGTCACTGATGTGTTGGTGGGGTGTTAATGTATGTTGTGCTGGTGTGAGTGGATCAGACACAGCAGTGCTGCTGCTGGAGTGTTTAAACACCTCAGTGTCACTGCTGGACTGAGAATCGTCCACCAACCAAAACTATCCAGACAACAGTGTCCTGTGGGCGGCGTCCTGTAAGCACATCTACAAGGTGGACCAGCAAGTAGTAGGAGTGTCTAATAGAGTGGACAGTGAGTGGACAAAGTGGTTAAACACTCCAGCAAAGCAGAACTGTTGTGTCTGATCCACTCACACCAGCACAACTACCATTGTCACTGTAGTGCTGAGAATGATCCACCACCCAAATAGTTCCTGCTCTGTGGTGGTCCTGTGGGGGTCCTGATCATTAAAGAACAGAGTAATAAAGTATACATGGAATCAGATGAACTACAGTCTGTAAGTGTAGCTCCTATAAGGTCAGTGGAGAGGATACAATGGACATCCATTCTCTTCTGGGGGAGATGTTTCTACCCAATTGTCTTGCATGACATCATCAGCCAATCAGAGTTGTTAACACCCCATCTATCTAGTTAATCCTCCACAGAAACATGATCCAAGGTTGGAGGGTGAAGGCTTCTTCCAAGACACATAAAGTTGCGGCACATCTTTTTAAACTTGATCCTCAGACGACAGATGGACCAGCTTTGAAGAATTGAGTTTAACCAACTAACAGGCAGCTGCATTAATTGTGTTCGCATCCAAAGTGGACGCAGACAATTCCAGTGCCTTGGACTTCTTTCCATGCCGTCACTGTGCTTGTGATCTCCTGAGGTTCAAACGATTATGCCACCCGGGAGCCCGAAACATCAATTCTCTGTATTTCTAGTGTGGTCAGTTATGTAAAACCTCACATTTGGATGCTGGGAGAATGTCCCTATGGCAGCAGGGTCTGAACAAATCCCATCGAAACGAGTAGAACTAATCTGATCCAGACCCCAAACTACATCTATGATAGTCATGGAGAGCAACCCGCGCAAACCCCATGACCTGCTGTGCTAAATGGGCATTGGCTGACTGTCAGTCTCGCAGGGGTCAATCTCATGCCCAGGAAGGATCCCCACTTTGCAGAGAGGCCGGCCTAAAAGCATATAAATTACAGATGTCCTTACGGATGGCTGGCCGTAGAGGGGTAATCAAAGGCCACTAAAAAGCCTCTGCACCCAATCCTGTGATTACTGAGTCAGCGATTAAACTGTCTGTCGAGCTGGATAAGTAACTAATGCAACACATTCAGGAGGACAGTTATTGGGTTTCACATGATACCTACTTATGTAGAGCAATGGTAGCAATGGCCACTTGTTCTTTCTCCATTCATCACAAAGTTTGACATAAAGGATAGTTGCCATCCTCAAACGATGCAAAGCATATATATATATATATATATATATATATATATATATATATATATATATATATATATATATATATATATATAGTTTTTTTCTGTTATTCTATAGTGGTTTTTATACATGGTAAAACCTTTTACTTTTTAACTACTCAAACAGTATTAATAGAGTAAGTAGAGCTTTTCCATACGACAGTGTGTTTATTTAACCCTTTCCAAGCTTCTCCTAAACAACCCAGAAATCTGGAACTACACTTTGTTCTTCAAACTGGAGCTCAAGATATGATCTACTTCTCTCACAATAAGATATTCATGTTATTTTGTATTGTATGTAGGATTATTTACATCTGTTATAGTGATATCTGCTGTTCTTACTGGTGGAAATATATACAGTGATAAATAGATAGATAGATAAACAGACAGACAGACAGATATATAGATATAGAGACAGACAGACAGACAGACAGATATATAGATAGAGAGACAGACAGACAGGATAGAGAGATAGATAGACAGACAGACAGACAGATATAAAGATAGAGAGACAGACAAACCGACAGACAGACAGGATAGACAGACCGACAGACAGGATAGACAGATAGACAGACAGACAGATATATAAATAGACAGACAGACCGACAGGATAGACAGATAGATAGATAGACAGACAGATATAAAGATAGAGAGACAGACAAACTGACAGACAGACAGAATAGACAGACAGACAAACAGACAGATAGGGTAGATAGATAGATAGATAGATAGATAGATAGATAGATAGATAGATAGATAGATAGATAGATAGATAGATAGATAGATAGATAGATAGTACATTCATGGTTGTATGGTGTGAGAGAGACTGTAGTGAGTAAATAAGCTGTTGTGGACGTGATCATGTGTACGTGTGTAGCATGTTCTATACTGTGCTAGGCTCGTGGTGCAGTGTTAGTGTTTACCGTCAGGGAGGGCTGTGTGGCTATATGTTATCTGCCTGGTGTCCCGGGTGTGCAGTAGCATGAGACAGCATTTAGCACCGAGCTCCATGACTCGAACAATGAACTGATTCAGAAAACACAGTCCAGTGCAGCCAAATGGAAATTTAATTAATTTGTAATTATTGTTTTATGTTCAGTCGAGCATTACAAAACTTTTAAATACACTGAAAATCATTTGGGATATTGGAGAAGTGCACGGAGTCATGAATACATCCATTAAAGATGTATTAAAACTTAACTGCTGCCAGCTGATCAATATTAATTGTTTCATTTTGTATTTTGTTATGTGTTATGTTATATAACGATGGCTTATATTGTCATTATGCACTGATGTAACTGGTGCTGCTCTCGTTAGGAGTGTAAGATCTTATTTGGCATGAAAAGCAGTTTTTATGATGTGGAGAGGTTGTTAGGTTTGGATAAGACTTTGTTGAGCTCAGGTTGGGATAGTACTCACAGCTGTGGTTCAAAGGCAAAATATCAGGGCTGTATTCAGGCTTTGACTAGAACTCAATTAAAGCTGTAGTTGATCTTTGTTTGTTAATTTCTACAGGAGGTGTGTGATGATTTAGGGTTGTAGTTTGCATGATGCTAATGAATAGTCATGTGCAAAAGCTTAATTTTTGATTTTAGTTGAAGAGAACATACAGGGGTTGAACAATGAAACTGAAACACGTGGTTTTAGACCACAATAATTTATTAGTATGGTGTAGGGCCTCCTTTTGTAGCCAATACAGCGTCAGTTTGTCTTGGGAATGACATATACAAGTCCTGCACAGTGGTCAGAGGAATTTTAAGCCATTCTTCTTGCAGGATAGTGTTCAGGTCACTACGTGATGCTGGTGGAGGAAAACGTTTCCTGACTCGCTCCTCCAAAACACCCCAAAGTGGCTCAATAATATTTAGATCTGGTGACGGTGCAGGCCATGGGAGATGTTCAACCTCACTTCCATGTTCGTTAAACCAATCTTTCACCAGTCTTGCTGTGTGTATTGGTGCATTGTCATGCTGATACACGGCACCGCCTTCAGGATACAATGTTTAAACCATTGGATGCTCATGGTCCTCCAGAATGGTTCGGTAGTCCTTGGCAGAGACGCGCCCATCTAGCACAAGTATTGAGCCAAGGGAATGTCATGATATGGCAGCCCAAACCATCACTGATCCACCCCCATGCTTCACTCTGGGCATGCAACAGTCTGGGTGGTACCCTTTGGGGCTTCTCCACACCGTAACTCTCCCGGATGTGGGGAAAACAGTAAAGGTGGACTCATCAGAGAACAATACATGTTTCACATTGTCCACAGCCCTCCCTTTGCACTCCTTGCACCATTGAAACCAACGTTTGGCATTGGCACGAGTGACCAAAGGTTTGGCTATAGCAGGCCGGCCGTGTATATTGACCCTGTGGAGCTCCTGACGGACAGTTCTGGTGGAAACAGGAAGCTGAGGTGCACATTTAATTCTGCCGTGATTTGGGCAGCCGTGGTTTTCTGTTTTTTGGATACAATCCGGGTTAGAACCCCAACATCCCTTTCAGACAGCTTCCTCTTGCGTCCACAGTTAATCCTGTTGGATGTGGTTGGTCCTTCTTGGTGGTCTGCTGACATTACCCTGGATACCGTGGCTCTTGATACATCACAAAGACTCGCTGTCTTGGTCACAGATGCGCCAGCAAGACGTGCACCAACAATTTGTCCTCTTTTGAACTCTGGTATGTCCCATAATGTTGTGTTATTGCAATATTTTGATCTAAACTGTGCTCTTACCTGCTAATTGAACTTCACACTCTGCTCTTACTGGTGCAATGTGCAATTAATGAAGATTGGCCACCAGTCTATCTACATGCATACCTACATGCATATATTATCTTACAAATATACAGAGAAATGTATCCTACCAGGCCATTTCTAATTTTATTTTAACATGCATACAAAAATAAACTTCTTCAGAAATAGAAACATGTAAGGGGGCCAAGAAATACTAGACTCTACCAGTCAATTACTCTGAAACCCCAGAGGTTCTTGCAGCAAACAATCGGTCATGCCTGCTCAGTTGTTATTTTTTCCAGAATAATCACTCAGCTCGACTCTTTTCTGACGTAGGTAAGCGTCACCTTTTCGCACCAATACCTTCCTTTCCTGCCGTCACCACTCTCCCAGAGCCGGCTAGATGGTTTCACACCAGAAGCCTAAAATAGAAACCTGGGGTTTGTGGGAATATGGAGGAGAAGGCTGGAGGGGAGGGGATGGCGGTTAGAGAAAAGGAGACTATCCATGTATTCCCACAAAGCCTCGACTCGGCTCCATTTAAAAAAGATTAGGTGGGAAAACGCTGCCACACGGCGCTTTCCGTGCAGCCTCTACGGAGATCATTTGCTCTCGCCTTGAGGCTTTAGGGCCCTTTTCCCTGCAGGCAGAAGGCAGGACGCGATAACACCTTCTGCTGTTATGAAATAATGATGGGATGGCTGGGGAAGGTGGGCGGGTGGAGGAGAAACGCGAGGGTCATGCTAGTTCTTTCAGACGGCAGTACACGGTGGTGCAGCCTTAAGCGTTTCATTACCTTGAATGAAGGTAATTTAATAAAGGACAAATCTAGAAACGGTGGCCCAGTTATCAGGAAGCACCTTCGCGCTTATGTAATGAACTTTATTGGAAATGTGGTGAGTAATTCGGCTTCGATTAATTACTACACAGCTTGATAGGCTTTTCCCGCTCATCCTTGTCAGCAATGTCTACGCTCATGCCTATTATAGAGCATCTTCTATTCTAAGATTCAGAAGGTTGGAACGCAGATGAGGTTTAATGTGCAATGCTCAGAGAAAGGTCAGATCGGAGCAGTCTTCCTCAATCCTGGTCCTGGAGGCCCAATACCCTGCACATGTTGTGCTTTTCCTGATGTAACACATCCACCATAACTCAATAATGGACTGTTAATGAGCTGATTAGTTGGATCAGGTGTGTTGGGAGCTGGAAAAAAGGCTACTATGCCCAAAGCAGCGGGCTTCTAGGGCCAGGGTTGAGAAACCCTGGATTAGAACACATCTTGAGTTGTTCTTATTCATTAGTTTGTGCTCAAACACAGCCTTTTAATGAGCTTTGGCATGTGTTCCACCATTATGTCCGCTGGAGGGGTATCATTAAGTCTTTGCTGGGCTCAATTTGTACATAAAGGACATGGAAGTATTTCCAGTTTTACTAGGAAGTTGCTCAAATGCAGTTTCTTATTACTTTAAAAGGGCATTCTGGCCTAAAGCTAGTAGTAAATAAGGCTATTCATCCAAAAGCAAGAACTGAAGACCCACAGAACTTATGGCTCTAGTTGTAGTTTGTTGTGCACCTACTCAAAAGACCACCGGAGCAATCACAAAACTGCAATTAATTGCCTAATTGGTCATTTTCTGCTAGTCTATGGTCACCAATTGAGTTAATTAGGTACCTTAGTAGTTATAGTTCACTGATATGTTCTTTACTCACACACTCATGCAGACGTCTACAGTTATATATAGTTTATATATATTTTACTGTCATTGTGTTGAGGCTCCCATGAATGCAACTGACATTTAAGGCCCAGTCCTGAGTTTAGTAATCTAGCACACCTGTTCCAGGTAACAAAGGCCTTCAGGGAATATTAGAGCCAGCTATGTTGGTTGATCTCCAGGATCAGGATTGGGCACCCTGGCATTCGTTTTTAGCTTCCCTCTGCTAAAACAGGTAATGATACTAAGAAAAAGCAATTGACACTTCAACAGATCAGTCTAGTTTATATTCTGGTGCACGCTTTGGTGATGTAATAGTGCTTTGTGACATAATCCTCACCTGGAATTGTGAAAGATTTGAAAAGTTGTTGATGGCTTCAGCTGAAAGTGTTACCAGAAACAGAGAACGGCACAGAGAACCTATAGTTCCTGGAAAAACTGGAAGATTTGGTCCTGAATCAATGACCAGTAGAAGAAATACAAAAAGTTTCAGCAATGTTGTTGATGATAAAGGAATGAAGGAACAGTGTTGGCGGTGATAAAGGAATGAAGGGATGAAGGAACAGTGTTGGTGATGATAAAGGAATGAAGGGATGAAGGAACAGTGTTGGTGATGATAAAGGAATGAAGGGATAAAGGAACAGTGTTGGTGATGATAAAGGAATGAAGGGATGAAGGAACAGTGTTGGTGATGATAAAGGAATGAAGGAACAGTGTTGGTGATGATAAAGGAATGAAGGGATAAAGGAACAGTGTTGGTGATGATAAAGGAACGAAGGGATGAAGGAACAGTGTTGGTGATGATAAAGGAATGAAGGAACAGTGTTGGTGATAATAAAGGAATGAAGGGATGAAGGAACAGTGTTGGTGATGATAAAGGAATAAAGGGATGAAGGAACAGTGTTGGTGATGATAAAGGAATGAAGGAACAGTGTTGGTAATAAAGGAATGAAGGGATGAAGGAACAGTGTTGGTGATGATAAAGGAATGAAGGAACAGTGTTGGTGATAAAGGAATGAAGTGATGAAGGAACAGTGTTGGTGATGATAAAGGAATGAAGGGATGAAGGAATAGTCTTGGTGATGATAAAGGAATGAAGGGATGAAGGAACAGTGTTGGAGATGATAAAGGAATGAAGGGATGAAGGAACAGTGTTGGAGATAATAAAGGAATGAAGGGATGAAGGAACAGTGTTGGTAATGATAAAGGAATGAAGGGATGAAGGAACAGTGTTGATGATGATAAAGGAATGAAGGGATGAAGGAACAGTGTTGGTGATGATAAAGGAACCACTACACCACTACACCACCGTACTAACCATTACACCACCATACTAACCACTACACCACCGTACTAACCACTACACCACCTTACTAACCACTACACCACCATACTAACCACTACACCACCGTACTAACCACTACACCACCTTACTGACCACTACACCACCTTACTAACCACTACATCACCATACTAACCACTACACCACCGTACTAACCACTACACCACCATACTAACCACTACACCACCGTACTAACCACTACACCACCATACTAACCACTACACCACCGTACTAACCACTACACCACCTTACTGACCACTACACCACCTTACTAACCACTACATCACCATACTAACCACTACACCACCGTACTAACCACTACACCACCATACTAACCACTACACCACCATACTAACCACTACACCACCGTACTAACCACTACACCACCGTACTAACCACTACACCACCGTACTAACCTCTACAACACCGTACTAACCACTACACCACCGCACTAACCTCTACACCACCATACTAACCTCTACAACACTGTACTAACCACTACACCACCGCACTAACCTCTACACCACCGTACTAACCACTACACCACCGTACTAACCACTACACCACCGTACTAACCACTACACCACCGTGCTAACCACTACACCACCGTGCTAACCACTACACCACCGTACTAACCACTACACCACCGTACTAACCACTACACCACCGTACTAACCTCTACAACACTGTATTAACCACTACACCACCATACTAACCACTACACCACCGCACTAACCTCTACACCACCGTACTAACCTCTACAACACCGTACTAACCACTACACCACTGTACTAACCTCTACACCACCATTCTAACCACTACACCACCGAACTAACCACTACACCTCCATACTAACCACCACACGACCATACTAACCACTACACCACCATACTAACCACTACACCACCATACTAACCACTACCCCACCGAACTAACCACTACACCTCCATACTAACCACCACACCACCATACTAACCACAACACCACCGTACTAACCACTACACCACCATACTAACCACTACACCACCGTACTAACCACTATACCACCATACTAACCACTACACCACTATACTAACCACTACACCACCATACTAACCACAACACCACCATACTGACCACTACACCACCATACTAACCACTACACCACCATACTAACCACTACACCACCTTACTAACCACTACACCACCATACTAACCACAACACCACCATACTAACCACTACACCACCATACTAACATGTCCATTCAGTGATCATGTAGAAACTGTACTGTTTGTTCTCTCAGGTTGTTTGAAGGTCTGAACCAATTAAATGTAAGAAGTGTTAAATAAGAATAGATGTTCTCACAGCTCGGTGTGTTCTGGTTATGTATTTTATGTTGCATTTGAACTCCGGCTTATTACATAAAACGGAAGTACGACCAGCAAGTGTCATTCTGGCTGCAGGAAGGATTAAGAAAAAGTATGAAAAGCAGCTGAATTTCATAGAAAAGCGACGGACGAGGCTGTTTGGAGAGTGAAGAGCGGCAGCCATGGCCCTGCTCTAACCCTGGCTGTTTGTAACTTTCACACATCCGCATTGGCGGCTTTCATACCACCGTTATATCACGGCTCGCACGCTCGGTGCCCTTGCTGGGTGTCTGAGGAGGGCACGCATCGTTGGCACGCATCCTCATATCTGATCATCTTATGCAATCTGATCTCTGATCTGATCTCTCCTTCTCTTTCTCAATGCACATCCCTCGCAGCCAACTCTTCTCACTGTGCCTTGGCAGGAGCTGCCTTTATAGATTGGCTTGGACTTCGAGAACAGCCTTAAAAACTTTTTTAAAAATGCTGCATATCTGGAGATTAGTGTTCTCGGTTGAAGGACAGAAAATTAATGAACCTGCCAGCGAAGTGCTGCAGAGCCTACATACGGGGTGCTCAGTGTAGATATCCGACCACGAAGTTCATTTAACTTGCAGACAATGCAGTGACCATCAGTGAGATGCCTGTTAATTAGAAACTCCCAGCTTGTACCTCCGCTTTCTGGCCATTATATTGGAAAAACATAGCCTATAGGTTCACACTTACTGATTGTAGTTCATCAATTCACAAAGCATCGCTGTTCAAAGAAAAACAAATACCTCCAAAATGGCACATTTACTTTTAATGCAAGTCAATGGAACCAGAATGTTTTTCTAGCTATGTTGGAGCATTTCTATTGGTCCACTTATTTGGATATTTGCATGCAATGTAAATAGCACCTACTGGGTTTAATTGATCAATAGGCTTCGTCAATCCACTGTCCAACAGAGTATATTCAAGACCACTGTTGAAGTTGGGATGAAGCTTCATGACTGGACAGTTGCTGATTTGATCCAATGAACTGACAGGACACAACTGAAGTGGCCTTGTGCAAGACACCTAACTCCTAACTGCTTCCTGGGCACTGAGGCTAGGGCTGCCATCCATTCCAGGCAATTGTACTCAAAGCCTCCTAGTGTGAGTGTTCACAATGTGTTTGTGTTTCACTACAAGAATGGGTTAAATATGAAGGTTAGTAGTCTTAAATTCTAAATTCTAGAAAATATATGATGTACTTAGGACATTTACACCCAAAGTTAAATAAAAATATTGAAAACTGAATTTTTATTGGTCGACATACTAATGGTTTTCTGATGGACTGGTATGTGTATGAAGCAACTTAATAAAAAAAAATATATATATATTTACTTATGTTTGTATGTAAAACTGCTGTGTTGGGCATCTCCTGACAGTCTGGGACATGTCTAATGTCTAACACAGCACAACAACTTCACCACCGCAATGCATTTTGTATATATTTCATGATGTATTATGGTGAATAATGAACTATATACAGTGAAATATACAATTTATACCATTGAGACATTGAACAACACTACTCTGTAATAGGTAGTGACTGTGGACGCAGCTTAAAACTAAGGCATAGAATGTTCTAGGAGATCACCAAGAACTAAGGGTATCATCTAAGGATCAGCAGGCCTCTCTCACATGGGCTAAGGTTGGTGTTTATAAATCTACCATCAAGCAAACACAGGGCAAGAACAGTATGTATGGAATGATGCCATTGAGAAAGCCACTACCCCTCTAGAAGAGCATTTCTGCCTGTGTAAAGTTTCCCAAAGGCCACCTAAATGAGCCAATGAAAGATGGAAGACCTCTGAAATGATAATATTTGAACAGATAAGGCAAGAAAAATGGTTACTCATCCCAACCTTGAAACATGGCGGCGGCAGGATTGCTGCTAGTGGACCAGGGCAGCTTGCCTCATTTGATGGAGCCAGGAATTCTGGACTGTATCAAAGAAGTTTGCCGGAGAATGTTTAACCATCCATATTTGAATTGAACCTCTGCAGAACTCTGAAAACACCTGGTCTACAAAGGCATGGTTCAACAGTCAAAACTCAGAGCTTAAGCCAATGGAACCGCTGAAACAGGACCTAACCGAGTTGAAGCTGTTCTCCAACTTTCCTTCAAGGCAACGTTGAGAGGTGATCAACCTTTATAAGAATGGTTTGTTGGAACTAAGGGACTCCCACAGTTCCTCAAAGCCTTTTCTCTGCAAAAGATAATGAATATTAGATTGCTTACTTCAATAAATGAACTAACAACTACATCTCATTCAGGTAGAAAATGATGAAGGTTACACAAACCTTCAAGCGGCACTGTAGATTTTTGCTCTTACTGCTGCATAACTGAGGATATGGTGCCATACTATGCAACATATTGCCTAGAAAGCCAGTCAAGGCCTTCTATGCAGGCCTGGCATCAATCTGTAAACAAGGCCAGGCATTTTTGCCATGTATTTCATCACACCATCAATAAAATCCAGCAGAAGACTGAAATTCAGAAGAGTTGATTCCCTCGAACATCATAGTTGCTCAATAAAAATGTGTTCCAATTCAACTGGGTAAAAAGCGAATGACTCGATTTTGGCATGTCCAAAAAAAGCTCACCACGCCGCTCATACTTCCACTTTACGTAACATTTCTACCCCTGTCTTGTTAAGACATCTATTATTTTCATCAATGTGACATTCCCAGTTCTTCCAAAGCCACAGATTGGACTTTATTTATTAACCTGAGGTGCTTACGCAATATTGAATTTTTCCATAGCCTCACGTTTACCTCTGGTCTTATGAGCCGAGCTCGGTTCCAAACTGCTTGGCCTCTTTGTTCAGCTTCATATCTGATGCGAGTATATCGTTTCTCATCTCAGTGTTTAGAAGCAGCTCATATTTTAGTGAGGAGTTGGCTTAAAAATTGAAGAGAACCAGCACCTCCTCCTCCACCGCCGAGCATTTGTGCTTCGAAAGCAGCATCAATATGTCATTCCTGAACCAAAGCACACAGCATTCGACAGCCCACCCTCCATCAACCAGGCCTCCAATGCTGTGGGGCCCAGCCTTCAACTCTCTGCCGCAACTGAAATGAAGCAAATGCGGTCTTGCAAACCAGACCTCTGGCTATCAGTGACTGCCAAAGAATCTGGTAAGTTTTGTTCCTCGATGTGATTAGTTTGGCAAAAATAGTCCCGTTAAACTGACACGTCACGCAACCACAGCCACCTTTTTATATTTATACATGTGGTCCAGACACATTTTAGAACTGTGCTTTATTATACAGATTGTTCACATCAACTCAACTCTATATGACTGTGCCAAATTAAAGAACAAAAAACTTTGAATGATATTCTACATAGCCAGAGCACACTCTACCTACTAAGGACCTACATAGCCAGAGCAGACTCTACCTACTAAGGACCTACATAGCCAGAGCAGACTCTACCTAAGGACCTACATAGCCAGAGCAGACTCTACCTACTATGGACCTACATAGCCAGAGCAGACTATACCTACTAAGGACCTACATAGCCAGAGCAGACTCTACCTACTAAGGACCTACATAGCCAGAGCAAACTCTACCTACTAAGGACCTACATAGCCAGAGCAGACTCTACCTACTAAGGACCTACATAGCCAGAGCAAGACTATACCTACTAAGGACCTACATAGCCAGAGCAGACTCTACCTACTAAGGACCTACATAGCCAGAGCAAGACTCTACCTAAGGACCTACATAGCCAGAGCAGACTCTACGTACTAAGGACCTACATAGCCAGAGCAGATTCTACCTACTAAGGACATACATAGCCAGAGCAGCCTCTACCTACTAAGGATCTACATAGCCAGAGCAGACTCTATCTACTAAGGACCTACATAGCCAGAGCAGACTCTACCTACTAAGGACCCACATAGCCAGAGCACCCTCTACCTACTAAGGACCTACATAGCCAGAGCAGACTCTAAAGACTCTAAAGAGCAACAAACTTTTAAAAGAATAATCCTGTTGCGCAGTAATATGCAACAAATTTAATGTGGTGTCATCATCTCTCCCTTACTGGGAAGTGTGGTGCCTCCCAAGAGCCACTGTGTTTCACTGCTATGCATGGCCATGTGATCTAGTAGTGGGACCCAACCAAAGGTCAACCATCCCAGTGACCAAGCCGAGCAGAGTCCTTGGGGTTCATGAAAGACTAACTCCTTCGACTGATTTGTGGACCAGGCCATTGTCCAAGCATCCTTGCTGCTTCCTCTATCATCATCCTTCAATCAGGCTTTGCCTATGAATCTCACTGCACTGCCTGTTCCACCAGTTTGCGGAATTATCCCACTTCTGACACCAGTGTGGCATATATATGCATCCTTAGTCTATTCTTACACAGCAGCATGAGCCAGTAGCGGTAGCACTGTATTCACCAAAGAAGGAGTTGGTCAATCCAGAGACTATGAGAGAGAGCGTCACTGGAATCCATGGACATGTAGATCATTGTTATTCTCAGCCCTGGAAGCCAATTGTCTGGCACATTTTGGGCTTGTCCCGCCTTAACGCACCCATTTTAACTCAATAAAGAGCTGTTCGTGAGCTGATTAGTGGGATCGGATGTGAATTGAGGTCAAGACCCTCTTAAAAGGGACTCAGAAGGGGAGGACAGAGTCTGGAGAGCCCCAAAAGAGACTGAGACAATGGAGTATTTCTGTTTTTCGCACTTTATGTTTTAAATGCCAGCTGATGACATCATAACAGCTTATGGTGTGGTTGCATGGGTCTTGTGATCTTTTGGATTTCCAACTTTACCACCGAGAAGTTGTCAAATGACTGACTAGACTGTAAACACATGGTAATCATTTCTGAGTAAAGTTGTAAAACTTTTATGTTACCCAGGTTTACGAGTTGAGTCAGATCCCAAACAAGCAACGCTGTCATTCATAAGGTTTATGTAACCTTCAGCCTACCTGTAGTGAACAGACAGGTCCAATTAGCAAGCATATGCAATAATGAATCACTTTACTTGAACCCAGCCACGTAACAATGCCATCAACATGTCATAGCAGTTATATAACATCACCTTGGGTGTGTCTCAAACCCTAGTGAGTGTGTAAGTAGGCTGTCTAGGTAGGCAGCTGTTTAAGTAGCAGCGTTCTCTCCTCATCTCTCCTCATAAAACAGATTACTGAGATGCTCTAGTTAGAGAGAGACTGCGTCACGGCTTGTTCCTGCCCACTGCAGCTGGTTGCTAAGCTACCAGTCTGCATCCAAAACAATAGCCCAAGGCTTAAAAATCTGCTAGCTTAAATGCTAATAGCTCGAGTATAAAACTGCTAAATGGTGAAGGACTCGTTACAGAGTTGATAACAAAATACTGTTTTGTGTGATTATATGACACATTAAAACACATTAAAACTCCAGAGAGAATCAAAATATCTTACATTTTAAAACCACTTCACTGCTCGTAGATTAGCCTGCGTTGCATCATGGGATTGTCTTAGTGGCTGAGGAAGCGTTCAATGCTTCCTTAAAATCAGGTCTAAATAAGGTTTCTCAGTAGACAGCATGTTTAAGGTATGTAAGAATTGGGACAGCCTACATGTTGGGAGTGCATACAATGATGTAAAATGATGCCTATGTAGGCAGCTCACTAGGTTTTGAGACACAGCCCATAAGTTGTCATGACATATGCCGAACTGTTTGATGTCATACACGTGTGACAGAAGCATCTACTGTTGACAATCACTGGTAAATGTAGATGACATTGCTAAAAAACTATAACTCATGACATCATAGGACATCTGTCATAACATGTTTATAACATGTTTATGATGTCTATGTAATGGTGCAGGGTTGAGGTAAGGGATGGTACATCTAAGCAGATACTGTTGATGTGTTAAGTTCACCAAATGCATCATTAGTACACCACGTAGCATCAGACAGAGCAGGCCGCGCTGTGGGTGGAGCATCCGAGGTTGAGATGAAGGCAAACGTGACAAAGCAGCTGGCTCGGCTGTCCAACAGTGAACAGTTAACTTCTCCTCCGGAGCAGGCCTTCATTTATCTTTCGAAGATATCAAGCCGCCCTACTTCCAACTAAATACAGCCCAGCTGCGGGATGCTCAATCCAGAGCGGTTATTTTTATCTCCTCGCTGTTGAGAGGGGAGGAGAAAAAGGACAAGGTGAGGAAAAGGAGAGAAAGAGAAGGAAACAGAGAAAACAGGGACTCTCAGACGAAAGACTCATTCCAGGTGCTGTATTGGTTTTAGTGGGCTTAGGTCAAGTAGCTGTCACGGTAAAGCACCAGGTGACATAGCAATTTCAGCAGTCTGAAGAGGTGAACCGTGCTGAGGGCTGTAATACAATCATAACAGACCCCAGGTTTCTTTTTGCAGGCTAAGTGTACGTTCTAAGAGGAGACCACCTTTTATTTACAATCACAACTGCCACTAAAGTTCAAGGTATTAATTATTTTTAGTAGACATTTCCAACATAAGGCATAAGGAAGACATGGTAGACCCACCAACACCATCCTCATCAGCTCAACAGCACTCAAAGCCCTCATCTCTGAGAGACAGGAGAACATCAAGCTGCTTCAGATCTGAAAACATCCACATGTGTTTCTGTCCATCCCTCCACTGTGAGAAGACACTTCAAGGATATAAGTCTCAAAGGATGTGTAGCTGTTCAAGAAGCTCCTCTCTGAGAAAACGAAGAAGCGGCTGGTGTTCCCAGCACAATGGACTCTGGACCACCCCCAGAGCCCAGAACCTCAACATTACTTGAATATGTGGCTTGGAACGCTGGGTGTACCCAAACTTTTGGCTGGCAGTACACCCTCTCCAATCCCCCCCAAAAAGGATTAATTATACTGAGTATGACTTGAATGATCCGGCCTGGAGGGATGATAAGATTAAAGCCAACGCAGACGAACAATTGGGCGAACAATTAATACTTTGAATATTATAATATCATCTTTCATCCATAGTGCTGTGCAAAAGTCAGAGAACCCGGTTTATAAACTGACCGCTTCATGATCAGCAGCAAACACAGTAGAATGAGGCTGCAGCATCAAGGAAAACTCCAAAGCAGGAAAAGTCCAGGTCAGAAACTTGGTGCTTGGTCCAGGAGCTGGTTATGGTCCATTTTCTCCTGTGCCACATTTGCGGTAGCCCAAAATTTAGGGTTAGGTCAAACTAAACCTAGGTAGAAACAGTGTCCTAAAGGAAAGTCAAGTCAAGCCAACGATGTTGTCACAAAGCAGCTTTACAGGAGTTTAAAAGCATGAAAGCATGAAGTCACAACACTTTATCCACTGTGAGCAAGCCAGAGGCGACAGAGGCAAGAACACCTCCCTCAACTGGAGGAAGAAACATTGGGAGGAACCAGAATCACAAGCAGGGTCCCATCCTCCTCTGGTCCAACAGTATTTACAGTTTATTAAACTAAAGCTGAGTCTGAAGGTAAACGCTTTAGAAGCTGCACAGGTGCTACATCAGGATGATACAGCGGTCAAGGATGGAGCAAATGGCAGGAATGGAGAGGAGAACTGGTTGGTGCCATGTGACAGGTTTTACAGTATTTGGTGGGACAGGTGGGCGGTTATTACCTCAGAAAGAGAAAAGAGCCAGAGTTAGTTCTGGTTTGGGTTAGTACAGAGACAGAGTTAGTTCTGGTTTAGGTTAGTACAGAGACAGAGTTAGTTCTGGTTTAGGTTAGTACAGAGACGGAGTTAGTACTGGTTTGGGTTAGTACAGAGACAGAATTAGTTCTGGTTTAGGTAAGTACAGAGACAGAGTTAGTTCTGGTTTAGGTTAGTACAGAGACTGAGTTAGTTCTGGTTTAGGTTAGTACAGAGACGGAGTTAGTACTGGTTTGGGTTAGTACAGAGACAGAGTTAGTTCTGGTTTGGGATAGTACAGAGTCAGAGTTCGTTCTGGTTTAGGTTAGTACAGAGACGGAGTTAGTTCTGGTTTGGGTTAGTACAGAGACAGAATTAGTTCTGGTTTAGGTTAGTACAGAGACAGAGTTAGTTCTGGTTTAGGTTAGTACAGAGACGGAGTTACTTCTGGTTTAGGTTAGTACAGAGACAGCGTTAGTTCTCATTTGGGTTAGTACAGAGACAGAGTTAGTTCTGGTTTGGGTTAGTACAGAGTCAGAGTTAGTTCTGGTTTGGGATAGTACAGAGTCAGAGTTAGTTCTGGTTTGAGTTAGTACAGAGACAGAGTTAGTTCTGGTTTAGGTTAGTACAGAGACAGAGTTAGTTCTGGTTTGGGTTAGTACAGTGACTGAGTTAGTTCTGGTTTGGGTTAGTACAGAGACAGAGTTAGTTCTGGTTTGGGTTAGTACAGAGTCAGAGTTAGTTCTGGTTTGGGATAGTACAGAGACAGAGTTAGTTCTGGTTTGGGTTAGTACAGTGACTGAATTAGTTCTGGTTTGGGATAGTACAGAGTCAGAGTTAGTTCTGGTTTGGGTTAGTACAGAGACAGAGTTAGTTCTGGTTTGGGTTAGTACAGAGACAGAGTTAGTTTTGGTTTGGGTTAGTACAGAGACAGAGTTAGTTCTGGTTTGAGTTAGTACAGAGACAGAGTTAGTTCTGGTTTGGGTTAGTACAGAGACTGAGTTAGTTCTGGTTTAGGTTAGTACAGAGACAGAGTTAGTACTGGTTTAGGTTAGTACAGAGACTGAGTTAGTTCTGGTTTGGGATAGTACAGAGTCAGAGTTAGTTCTGGTTTGGGTTAGTACAGAGACAGAGTTAGTTCTGGTTTGGGTTAGTACAGAGACAGAGTTAGTTCTGGTTTAGGTTAGTACAGAGACAGAGTTAGTTCTCGTTTAGGTTAGTACAGAGACAGAGTTAGTTCTGGTTTGGGTTAGTACAGAGACAGAGTTAGTTCTGGTTTGGGTTAGTACAGAGACAGAGTTAGTTCTCGTTTAGGTTAGTACAGAGACAGAGTTAGTTCTCGGTTGGGTTAGTCTTATTTTCCCACTAAGTTATTAGTAGTTTGTCAACCTGGACTGCTTCCTTAGTAGGAGCCAATCGGAACAGAGCTCATTTACATAAAGCAGTTCAGAGGGCTTAGTAGATTTGTTTTATGATCATGTTTCTGGTTCCTAATGCCACATAAATATTCAACATTGACCAGATACAGTAAAGTGCTGGAGAACCTGCGGCCCTCAAGTACCCCCAGCATGACACAGCATGCAGTAACCTGAAGAACAACACCTTCCCAATCAGGCAATGCACAAATCCTTCAACGTGTTTTGGGTCTATATTTAGAGCTCAAATCCATGTGTGGGTAAGAAACAACATCCAAAATAAGAGAGGAGGAATTATAACTAGCTTCCCTATTGGCCCACGGGACACAAAAACCAAAAAAGCCAGGTGTAATCATAATCTAAACCAAGCCAAGATAAAGCGCAGCCGGGATGCCGTATTTGGTGGAGGGGGGGATTATGGGTCGAACGTGACTGGGTGCTAAGCTGTTGACATTGAGGATTTCCCAGCTTGATTCAAGGCTGGATTTTGGGGAATTAACCTCATAAGCTTGAGTGCTCCTGGTGCACTGTGGGATAGAAATGACTGTAAATGGAGATTATTACGCTAACCTCTATTTACCCAGGGGAGAAAACAGCTGCAGGGCCGCTACGGGAAAAGGACTTCAAGGATGGTAAACAAAGCGGATTGAAGTTTTTATTGGAATCAAAAGATCATCTTCTTCTGAACTGAATCACATGCAGACTTACCAGCATCACCTCTCACATTGCTGTTTACACTGTATTTATACACATATAAAACTAGGGTAGGTCTACTATGCACACATACAGCTGGAAACCTTTACTTAATGCAAGACTGTAAACCATATGGCAAGCATGAAAGATACTGAGCACAGGTTTGCTGTTTATTGCACTGGATTAAATTCCCATTGCATGCTTAGTTTATAGTAATACAGTCTATAAATGTATATGTCTAAAACATACAAACACACCTCAGACTAGCATCAACTTATTTACACATCCAGTCTCTTCTTAATGCAGCCACAATGTCCAAGTCCAATGTCCAAGAACCATCTAACATCCATGGCTACGCAAGCCAGCAGTGAAAAACTATGTACATAGCCAATCCCTAAAGATAACTCGTGCCAAAGCAGTGTTGGAGGGCTTTAGTCATCATCACTGTCTTGATGTTCTCAATGTCCCCATATTCACTGGGCTGCTTCTTCACATTCCTGGATGGGTCAGTCTTCTCTTCGGTTTTGCCTTTAACTGCTGAGTGGGGGGTGTTGTTCCATTATTACTACAAGTTTCTTGCAGCGATCAACAGGTATCTTAGCCCATTCCTCACCAGCAAAGGCCTCCAGTTCATTGCCATTCTTGGGTTTGCGTGCTGCAACTGCCTTCTTCAAGTCCCACCAGAGATTTTCTATGGGACTTAAGATGCCAGAATCTTCCAGCTCTACTTCTGCAACCAAGCCTTGGTAAAATTGAAGGTATGCTTGGGATCGTTGTCCTGTTGGAAGGTCCAACGTGTCCCAAGCTTCAGCTTTGTCACTGACTGCATGACATTTCCACCCAAGACCTCCTGGTAGTTCACTGAATTCATGGTACCTTCCACATGGTAGAGATTCCCTGTACCTTTGACTGCTGGGTGGGGGGGTGTTATTCTATTTCTAACATCACTGTGGCATTGCTGAAGAACAAGAGGAGGAGAAGAAGAAGAAGGAAAGTCATCCCATGGCCAATGCCGCCATATTGTTACGCCAGCAGGTTCTCGCTACAAACTCTATTGTTGACCTCCAGCCTGGATCTTCTGACGAGCTTAATTATGCTGCCTCTTCCTTTACAGTTCTTGATGCTCCCATCCTAACAGCGCTGCTCCTTCCTCACACTTTTCCAGAGAGTTTGGTTTTCTCCAGTATTGCTCCTCTCTAGACTGCTGTGTGGCATCAGTGTAGAAGAAGACAGAATAATGCAAGTAACACATATCCCAAGAGCCTCCATGCATCCATGGCAGCATTAGACAGTAGCAAGGCGTAAACCCCCTTTAAGGAAAGCCATACAAGCTGTTTCGACTTTGTGTTCATGGAGCCACTGGGGGCACCATTCCACTTCTGACACCAGTGTGGTGTTGGCCAAGAAGAAAACTGAAGATGACAAAAGGTCAAAGGATTACTGACCACCTCATTAGGCCCACCTGCTCAACTGCCTTTCATAGCAAATCACAATGAGACCAACTTGATGCATTGAACATTTAGTAATGGTCAGGACGACCTGCTGAAAGTTCAAACTGAGCATCAGGACAGGAAGCAGGGTGATTTAAGTAACTTTGAACATGGCATGGTCGTTGATGCTAGGAATTAACGACCACCTCCAAGGTTTACAGAGAAAACAATCCCTTCTAGGGTTTAGAGAGCAATAACAATCTCTTTAAAAAAGTGGAGTGGAGAATGGCCAGACTAGTAAACAACAGCAATTCAAATAACCACTTGTTACGACTGCAGCATGTAGAAGAGCATCTCTAAACACACAACACATCCAACCTTGAAGCAGATGGGCTACAGCAGCGGAACTGGACAACAGGAGGCTAGAATAAATTTTTCCTGTCTCTGTTTCTGCCTCCAACATTCAGATGGCGGGGTCAGAGCTCAGCATAAACAGCATGGATCCATCCTTTCTTGTATCAGAGGCAGGTGGTGGTGATGTAACGATATGCTTTGGGCCCTTAATATTAATTGAGCATCTTTTAACCACCACAACTTAAGTATTGTTGCTGACCATGTCTATCCACTAAAGAGCACACTGGACCCATCTTCTTACGGCTACTTCTAACAGAATTACACCTCGTGCCCCAAAGCTCAGTATATATATATATATATATATATATATATATATATATATATATATATCAAACTGGTTTCTTGACCACGACAATGATTTCACTGGATTTGGTGGAACAGGAGATTCGTGCGGTGGCCGAGAGGACTCAACACGCTGCAGAATCACAAACGCACTGCAAACAGAAAACACAAAGGATGTGAAACCACATACGCAATGTAAACAGAACCACGCCGAGCTGTGGTAGCGTCTAACAGTGATGGGCAAATGATACTGATGCTTCGGGGCTTGTGCCGAGAAATCCAGAAAGTCGTTAATGAAGCGCGTATTAATGCATATCATTG
The DNA here is from genome assembly GCA_021613375.1 of Megaleporinus macrocephalus. Classification (NCBI taxonomy): domain Eukaryota; kingdom Metazoa; phylum Chordata; class Actinopteri; order Characiformes; family Anostomidae; genus Megaleporinus; species Megaleporinus macrocephalus. The sequence continues at coordinate 32,697,558 of CM038726.1, read as the reverse complement.
TTTCTTAATAAAAATTCAAGTCACCATCACCCCACAATCATTGTCCTAGCACTTAAAACCACTGATGCTTCAATATCTCACGTCCTATTGGATTTATTTACTGACTGAAATCATACTGGCAGGTTTTTTTAATTAACAGACCTCTGTTACCCACACAATCAAACACAGATCAGATGAACAAATGAATGAACCACAAAAAATGAAATTAAGGTGTTTTATGTATATACTTGTTTCCATGCTGACCACATTGCAAGAGGTCATCGCAAATAGTTGAAATGACAATAAAAGTTTTGGCCAGCAGGGGGGTTCGTGTGCACATAAAGCTTTGAGTAATGAACCTTTTTTTGAACCAGCTGGAGGGAAAGCTTCAACGCTTCCAGAGGCTTGATCTGATCATCACTAGCGTCTAATGAGAAGTCTGGATAGTTAGTAAATATAGCCAAACGTACTTCTCATTAGACGCTACCGTGGCTCCACGTGGTTCTGTTTACACTGCGTTGCCGTATGTGGTCCCACGTCCTTTAAGTGTCCTCCGGAAACACTTCCATTGAGATGTGGACGGTTTTGGAGCGTGTTTGTTAAATGTAGTGTCCATGTTGTAGTGTCGATGAAGGTGTTTTCCGCTTGCAGCACGTTTGTGAATCTGCAGCGCACTGGGTCTTTGCGGCCATCGTAGGATCCGCCTCAGCAGACAACTACATGATGATATCATCTCAATATGGACCAACATCTCTGAGGAATGTTGTATTTATGATAAAGAATTACGGCAACTCGAAGGCAAAGGCACTCCAACTGGGCAAGCAATGTGTACCTAATAAAGTGGCTGGTAAGTGTATGAAGACTGATTTTAATGATTTTCTATAAAGGTACCCGTCTAGTGATACGATGTTTATTCCAACGGCGATGATACGTACATACATTGAGCCGTCACACGGAAACATACAGCATTATCAGAAATCGGATGAAGATCAGATCATAAGAAAATGTAAAGGTTCTTTACTACCACCTAGGAAACTATACAACTTTGCCATCGCTCCAGCTGTTGTTGTAGCATCACGGCTATATCTGCTATAACTGTGAACTGTATTTTATGAAACCCGCACTCTTCTCCATCCTTGTTACGCAAGCAGCGGGATGCGATAGTGAATGTCAAATGATTCCTCCATGCCCAAGTGCTATTCTTAGCTCTGAAGAAGCTTTCATTTCTTTCCTGCACCCTGACTCTACAGGGGGACGGCGATCACATGTGCAGAATGCAGAGCGGTCCGGATGACTCATTCGGCTGCAGCATGCCGAGCCTGACAGCCGCAGCGCAGGTTGAGGAGGAAGCAGGGGGGGGAAGAAAGATGTACATCAAATATACAACACGTGTCAATAGACTGAAGAGACAAGATGTCAGATCAAAGCAGTGCTGCCTTCTGCAGACGTTTATATGCTATAATGATGGCTATACAGTCAAAGAGTTCACTACACAGTGGTGCATATGGGGTGGGGGATGATTCTAAGAGCTTGTGGGGGCCTTAAAATGATTAAAACATAAAGTAGTACATGATGAATCTACCATCATTAACAGAATACTTCTTTTACAATGCCTGGGCAGTGGACCGTACCTATTGTTCAATGAACTTAATACAATTTACTTATTTTTGTTATGTATTGCTGCTTGTTTATCAATGTTCGACGAATTCAGCAGTACTTCAGACCCATGTCAGACACAAAAGACTGATTTCAAACAACTGAAATTATTCAGTTAACGAGTCAACAAGAGCTGATGCTTCAAAGCAAGAGAACACATGTTTTTTTTAACTAATGCAGAAAATTTGTTTTAAGCTGTATGGTCATTCTGTAAGACTTCAAATCCCAAATGGCTTTCTCTTCATTATTCAGTGCACTTCTACATCTCATTATTAGCTAACTGTTGTTACTATAACTGTTTTAACTATAGATGGCCAGCTCTGCTAGCTAACTTGCTAGAAGCTAGTGGCAACAAAACAATAAAAAGCCGTACCACAATAAGCTGTGTTCAAACATGGCAGTCGTTACTGAAAAGTACATCCAACTGAAATGAGAATTAGTTTTACATTACATTATCTTTACTTTTACATTACATTACTACCTGAGAAGAGGCTCTGAAGTTAGCCCTGTAAGGAGCTGTAAAGTAGTTGAAGTCAGCATGAAAATACTGAGGAAGGATTTGCGGTGCGTTGTCTTCTCGTTGTGGTGAAGCATTCCAGAGAGTTGGGTGAACTTAAAACTGACCGTTGTTGAACTCGAAAATATTCTTTCATTCAATGTATGTATTTGAGCTTAGAGATATATGACTTTTTTTTTAATTGCACATACTTATTTCCGTGAAGTAAAGCTGAAAAACCTAAATGCTTTAAGCAGAAGCTACTGAATTTTAGAAGTAAGGCTTGTTGAGTCAAAGAACCTTTTTTTTTTACTGTAGTATCTAATAGACTTGCATATCATTGTCACTGTAGTTCAGGCCCGGAGTGGCTAATAGAAGGATTCTGGAGGATTTCTGGTGGGCCAGCTCATGTCAATCTCCAGTTTGGGCAGGTTGGATGGGGAAAAATAATAATCTGTTGCTTATCTTACCTTCTTCTTGCATTTATTCTCCATTCAACTATGTATTCATTCTTTATTCATTTGACAGTACAGCCCCTACATCGCAGTAGATTAGGTGGGTTCTACCATCCAAAGGAATTCTCCCCTCTGAAATGTTTAAGTTGGTTGCACCTATGAGTCGTCTTCTTTGGAGCGGTAAAATTAAACATAGCAACAGAAGAGCGTGAGGCGTCAGCCGGTGGTGATGGAGAATTGGAAGAGGCCATGTGGAGCTGAAAAGGAGAGGTTAAAAAAAGAAAGGTGGAAGAAGATGCAGCCAAATGTGCGAAATAAACAGCCCTGATTTCTGGAGGACAGAGTTCCAGTTCAGCCGGTAAACAGAGATACGTAAATAAGTTTGTATTGTCAGTGTAAGGCTATTGTGCAACGTTTGCGATGTCAACCTAGGGTAGTTCATTTTGTAGAGCCTAATACACACCATTAATCACAAATATCCAGTTTCAAGAAAATAATAAACATAATTTAGAAGTGTAATATATTAACAGCTGAACTCATTAATGAAATGTTTTTGTAGCGTCAGAGCAGCAAACCCCTTCTGACACTATTGATGATCCCAAGGAGGATGTGACTACTGAACGGACAGGTAGAGGATAGTCGAACAGAGTTATTTATACTCTAAGAGTTATTTGTAATATAAAGTATAACATAGAGAATAGATGTGATACACATTAAAGTGTGTTAATTGGAAAATTCTCATGTTTGTAGACACTAGTGCACTGCTTCTTTGTAGACACCAGTGCACTGCTTAGGAGGCTTTAGCTGCTGTAGGTAGCTAATAAACATGCGTGCAGTAAAGCAAGTTCTCGGTATGGAAGAAAAATGCTATTTTAATTTCAATGTATTGCTTATGTACAAAGGTAAATACATTTTCATCTTCATCACATTTTTTTACCTTTCAAATTTTTATCTGATTTGAATTTGAACTAAGCATGTTTAAGTGAAGTGTTTTCTGTTAACTTACCAACATATACCTGAACTTATACCCAGTAAAAAGGTGCTGTAAGAGCTAGCTGCTGTTTCATTTATTCAAATGAACCCTCCATGGAATAGTGGGCATGAAACTCCCAGGCTAAAAAAGAGGCCCACTCCGGCCCTGCTGTAGTTGCATGAGTGCGATCTATAACACTCTACACCACTGTACATTATTTTAACCAAGACCAAATTCCACATCATTTATGATCTAAAGTGCCAAGAAATCGTTAATAGTTCAACAGTCGTGCATGACTTTACAACAGATCTAGCAATCATATCATAATGCCAGCAATAAAACAGAAGCAGTTCATATCCCCAGAGCTGTTCAGTTGAATACCAAATCCAACCTCCCTTTCTTGTGAATGAACTGTTCTATGACTCACTCATACAGCTGCTAGTAAAGCAGTTGAACTGTTAAATCCCACAGTACAGCAAACACTCCCAACAGGACAGTGTGCTGCATTGTACTGAACTGGTTGGCCAACAGAAACTCTCCCATTTGCTAGCTTGAAAACAACATATATCGTCACTGCCTAAAAGAAAAATCTCCAAAATAGCAACTTGGCAACAGGAGAGACCAAAACGCTTTACTTTCAATGCAAGTCAATGAAACCAGAATTCTTTCCAAGCTATTTTGGAGCATTTCTATTGGATCATGCATCATGGAAATTGCACACAATGTAAAAAGTAGCTGTCATGTTTAAATGATGTAGAGAGAAGAAAACCTATATGCTATGTTCACCAACAGATTCATTTAATCAAATATGATTATCTTCATTTTATTAATAACTCTGAAGGATTGCAGATATGCCTACTGTGAGCTTACTTTTGCAGACTCCTGTTATTCCTACTTTTTATGTCTATCAATATTTTTAAACTTTTTAAGTTTATTATTTCCAATTTTTTCAAATTATCATCAGTATTATTTTATGGTATATATTCTGTTTATGAGCTTGTTTATTACAGATCCTGTAATATATATATATATATATATATATATATATATATATATATATATATATATATATATATATATATTACATTCTTAATTTTCCCTACATACCACAGGGTCGCATTTCCAACACCAAGACTAATTTTTCTTTTCTTCTTACTCTTACCCTTAGAAGGAACATCCAGTCTTTTATTGATATGGTGACCGCTTGACCCCATTAGCGCCACCATTAGGTTATTCAATTTCCACTTTTACAACTGCAGAATTCAAACATTTTTGCATTTGTTCATTTTATAGATTTTATAAGTAAATATACTTATTTAAAAGTATTAAACTATAAAATATGGTCTTCATCATGTTTCTTATAGAGGTTTTGCATCGAATGTTTACTGTTCGAGGAATGTTGCTTGCATATCTGCAAAGTGTTGTATTGTCAGGGTTGGTGTGGACTGCGGTGGTGCATTGGTGGGGTCCAAAACCCCCTGTTTGCTAAGTAATAGAATCTAATTCTATATTGGGTGGCATTGTCCAAACTGCATGCCTAATCGATACATTTTCCTCAAACTGTAGAGTTGCTCATATGGTTTCTGACAATGTATGATGTAGATGTTCCATTCTTTCTAAGTTTGATTGAACACTGAATTTTGGTCAATCAAAATCATGGCACTAATTTTAATGTATGGCCTGTCTTCCAGTCATAGTGTTCCAATTACTGCTTAACAGTTCCAGCTACTAGCCAATACCACAACCAAGCTATAGGTTCTTTAGCATTGCAACATATGTAGAGACTTTAAAGCTCCAGAAATAACCAGAAGATTTGTTATTACTACAAGGTTCTAGCTAACTATGGTAGGTACTAGTATGCCATACCCGATCAGGAACCACAATCATCTCGTCAAGAATACCTTACCTTGATACTAGAGAAAGAAATAGTATCGAATGATGAGCAGCATGATGAAAGTATTAAAGCACATAATGTATTCTTAGGAAAGTGGGGGGCTTAATCTACAGGGAGGGTCAGTAATGTGCCTACGTGCCATCAGCTGCTCGTGCAGTAAGCGCTGCTAATCCAGACAGTGAGTGGGACAGATACAGTGTGCAATCCCAAGGCCTGAATGAAATCCTGCTTAGACCAGCTCTGACTTGTAATACTACGTGCATTCAGACACATTCATCCACTAGTCTATAGTCAAGTCCGTTCATGCTATGGATATAATGTGGATATAAATGCTCATGCATATATCTACTGTATTTACAATTGACTTTTATTTTTTTATTTTAAATTATAAAAAAGAAAAAAGTGATTTTAATTTTATTTACTTTAACTTATATTGTTATACTATATATTTTGTATATATTTTTTATATATATTTTTTTTTTTATCTTTATCTATTGGTAAATAGAGGAGCAGATTATATGAATTTATGTACTGTAAGCCTATGACTTTAAATTATCTAGAAAATGGTGGGATAAGTCAAATTTGCTCCAGTGTGGGCCCACAATTAAATATTTTAGCTCTATTTACATGAACACGTTTTATATTATTTGTTATATATGTTCTGTTTGTTTAGATTTGACCAGCTTTCTCACCAAATTAGTTCTGCCTAATTCCACTCGTTGGCACGAAATCCTACTAAGCCTGGAGGGTGAAGTTTTTTTTTTATGCATGTCAACCGGGTCACACATCTTAACATGTTTGGAGAACGCTAACTGTTAATTCTGTTACATCTGCTAACAGACAACCACACTGTCTAGCTCCAAACTGCATGACAAGGAGAACCACCCTACCTACTCTGAGGGGCCAATTATGTTCTCTTGGATTCCTGACTAGGGACTCAACTAACAATCCTCACAGTCTCCTGATGCTAGGGCTTCACCCACATGCAGCCAACTGCAGAGTCTGGTATGGAGTCTGTATTTCTGTTGCTAGGTCCAATTTTAGTCATCTACATCCAGGGTTCCAAACCTCCTTAACAACAGAGGAACATATATTGACTTGTTGTGAGCAGTTTGATAGCACTGTCCTGAGAATCAGGTGAAAAACCTAGGACTAGTTTCAATAAGTTGGTGTTGTATATTATGCCACCTAGCTAAATACAGAGCCAAACATGCCAAATTGAGGCTCCTGGCATTCTTCTAAAATCCATAATGACTATAATGTTATATTAAATTATTAATGTTGATAAATTTAGGAAGCCTAGTGCATCCCGTTTCAGCTGTATATAAGACTATTGAACATGAATGTAGTTTAGTACAATGTAAATATATTAAAGAAGCTTATCTGTGTACTACTGAGCATTAACATGTTTCATGGAGCAGAAGATATGATAACTAGTTGCCTATAAGTGTTGTAATGGTGCAAAAAGTCAAACTTCAAAGTCATGTTATCAATAATCTTTACTGGAATGTAAATGTACATGAATGAAAACAAGCTGAAATGAAATAGGAGTAACGAGACTATGTTTAAAATGTAAGGAGTAGAAAGTACTGATAATGGAGTGTAAATGTAAGGAGTAGAAAGTACTGATAATGGAGTGTAAATGTAAGAAGTAGAGAGTACAGATAATGGAGTGTAAATGTAAGGAGTAGAAAGTACTGATAATGGAGTGTAAATGTAAGGACTAGAAAGTACTGATAATGGAGTGTAAATGTAAGTAGTAGAAAGTACTGATAATTGAGTGTAAATGTAAGGAGTATAAAGTACTGATAATGGAGTGTAAATGTAAGGAGTAAAAAGTACAGATAATGGAGTGTAAATGTAAGGAGTATAAAGTACTGATAATGGAGTGTAAATGTAAGGAGTAGAAAGTACTGATAATGGAATGTAAATGTAAGGAGTAGAAAGTACTGATAATGGAGTGTAAATGTAAGGACTAGAAAGTACTGATAATGGAGTGTAAATGTAAGGAGTCGAAAGTACTGATAATGGAGTGTAAATGTAAGGAGTAAAAAGTACAGATAATGGAGTGTAAATGTAAGGAGTAGAAAGTACTGATAATGGAGTGTAAATGTAAGGAGTAGAAAGTACTGATAATGGAATGTAAATGTAAGGAGTAGAAAGTACTGATAATAGAGTGTAGATGTAAGGACTAGAAAGTACTGATAATGGAGTGTAAATGTAAGTAGTAGAAAGTACTGATAATGGAGTGTAAATGTAAGGAGTCGAAAGTACTGATAATGGAGTGTAAATGTAAGGAGTAGAAAGTACTGATAATGGAGCGTAAATGTAAGGAGTAGAAAGTACTGATAATGGAGCATAAATGTAAGGAGTAGAAAGTACTGATAATGGAGCGTAAATGTAAGGAGTAGAAAGTATTGATAATGGAGTGTAAATGTAAGGAGTCGAAAGTACTGATAATGGAGTGTAAATGTAAGGAGTAGAAAGTACTGATAATGGAGCGTAAATGTAAGGAGTAGAAAGTATTGATAATGGAGTGTAAATGTAAGGAGTCGAAAGTACTGATAATGGAGTGTAAATGTAAGGAGTAGAAAGTACTGATAATGGAATGTAAATGTAAGGAGTAGAAAGTACTGATAATAGAGTGTAGATGTAAGGACTAGAAAGTACTGATAATGGAGTGTAAATGTAAGTAGTAGAAAGTACTGATAATGGAGTGTAAATGTAAGGAGTCGAAAGTACTGATAATGGAGTGTAAATGTAAGGAGTAGAAAGTACTGATAATGGAGCGTAAATGTAAGGAGTAGAAAGTACTGATAATGGAGCATAAATGTAAGGAGTAGAAAGTACTGATAATGGAGTGTAAATGTAAGGAGTAGAAAGTACTGATAATGGAATGTAAATGTAAGGAGTAGAAAGTACTGATAATGGAGTGTAGATGTAAGGACTAGAAAGTACTGATAATGGAGTGTAAATGTAAGTAGTAGAAAGTACTGATAATGGAGTGTAAATGTAAGGAGTCGAAAGTACTGATAATGGAGTGTAAATGTAAGGAGTAGAAAGTACTGATAATGGAGCGTAAATGTAAGGAGTAGAAAGTACTGATAATGGAGCATAAATGTAAGGAGTAGAAAGTACTGATAATGGAGTGTAAATGTAAGGAGTAGAAAGTACTGATAATGGAGCGTAAATGTAAGGAGTAGAAAGTACTGATAATGGAGCATAAATGTAAGGAGTATAAATTACTGATAATGGAGCGTAAATGTAAGGAGTAGAAAGTACTGATAACTGGTATGAGGCCCCTTGGCTAATGTGTATATTAATAAAACATAAGCAACAAAGAAGAAAGAAAGTATATATAAAATATACACTGATTTTGAAATATGGATTAATACATTCATTTTGATGAGCACTGTGAAAGCAAGCACTCTAGACTGGACAACACATCCCTCTAGCGTGTAACTATCATAAGCTGCTGCATTGTTTGGACGTCATGCATACTGCAGGCTGCCACGCAGTTGGTTTCTTAAGCTGGATGCCGTTCTGAGACACATGTGGACCACGTCCAATAGGGACAAAGATATATTCAGTTTGTGAAAAAAAGATTCACTGGCAATCAAAGACCATGAACACTTCCAAAAGACTATTTATATAATTACACTAACTGCGGTGGTCATTCAGAGATGAACATCCAGCGTGCATGAGTCACACCCGCATGAATAAATCCTAATTATCTCTTGGCCTATTACCTCCTTCGCATAGAAGCCTAATTAAACTTAATTAACGACCCCATAAATAACATAAGGATCTTGCGAACGTTGCAAAATTACAGCGCAAGAGGAAAAAAAAATAAATAAAAGAAGCAGATAAGGGCGGGAGGTGTTTTGATGGAGAGGGTGCAGAGCATTGCTGATATTCCAAAAAAATTAATGTAGCTTGCGCACCTTTCCTATTGTTCATGCTAGAAGAGGTGATTAAGGCGTAATTACATCATGACTAGAGATCAACCGATATATCGGTCGGCCAATATATTGGGCCGATATTTGCCTTATTTTAATCAGCATTTCGCAGCGCCGATTAAAAAGTCAGGCACGTCCACGGGCAGCACGTCCCAGTGTTATTGGTGTGGTTGAACGTGCTGCTGTTGCCGCATGTAAAGGACCCCAGGCCGAAACCATTGGAACTGTTCAGCCAATAATTGAAAATGAATAATTTATAGCGAACGGGGACATTTATTATATCATGGGTACGAGTGTCTAGTCCCAGCCGTAGACATGAACCAGAGCGGATGCTTACAGCTTAGCTCTGGGGCTAAAGTTAACTGCTCTAGTGTAATACACACATTAGCTCTGGGGCTAAAGTTAACTGCTCTAGTGTAATACACACATTAGCTCTGGGGCTAAAGTTAACTGCTCTAGTGTAATACACACATTAGCTCCGGGGCTAAAGCTAACTGCTCTAGTATAATGCACACATTAGCTCTGGGGCTAAAGTTAACTGCTCTAGTGTAATGCACACATTAGCTCTGGGGCTAAAGCTAACTGCTCTAGTGTAATATACACATTAGCTCCGGGGCTAAAGCTAACTGCTCTAGTGTAATACACACATTAGCTCCGGGGCTAAAGCTAACTGCTCTAGTGTAATACACACATTAGCTCCGGGGCTAAAGCTAACTGCTCTAGTGTAATACACACATTAGCTCCGGGGCTAAAGCTAACTGCTCTAGTGTAATACACACATTAGCTCCGGGGCTAAAGCTAACTGCTCTAGTGTAATACACACATTAGCTCTGGGGCTAAAGCTAACTGCTCTAGTGTAATACACACATTAGTTTTTATTCCTCTCTCTCGCGTCACACAATTTTACTACAATGTGATAAAAACACAACCGTGAAGTGAGGCACTCTCTGTAACTGCAGCCAACATGTCTGCTCTAAAAATCGGCAGCACATATCGGCCATCAGCTAACCCTGACCTCTAAACATCGGCATCGGCAATAGAAAAACTATTTAGAGTGGTTCAGTGTGAAATGAGAATCTTATCAAGACAGAATTGTTTACAGTGGTGACGAATGGAACCAGACGTCTGAAAGGCACTAAAGACTCCATTGCAGGAAGTTATCACAGGGAATGGTTGTGAGTATGTTGCTCGCTGCTTAAGAATGTGTTTCACCAAAGTTTGAGAAGATTTTGGCTTAAAATCATTCTTAAAAGTCAATTACAGTGGAGTGGTATATCATCACTCTCCAAAATGCCAGCTTTACAGTAGAGACAGTTCATCACAATTCCATTGTAAATCAATTGAACCAGATTCATTATTTTTTTTAACTTACTGTAAAAAGTTAATTGAACTAAACTTCTATGGTGAACAGGATACTTACATTTTCTAATTAAAAGATTTGTTTTTTTTACAGTGTAATGTAAAAGTTGGGCATGTGATGAACTGAAGCAACAGCATTTCCCTCTCTAGGCTACTGCTCACGTGTCTTAGTTGAGAGTTTGGTACTTTCTGGCATCCTTCTGCTCCTGGTGGGCACTCGTTCGCTACATTAATCAGAATAAATGGATGGATTCAATTCAAATTAAGCATGTGACCCATAATTACACATTCTCAGTGAACTTACAAATGAGCGGTTCTCAGCAAACCTCTCTCTTATTGTATATCCTGGTGGCTCTAGATAAGCATCTGAACACCATTACCATCACACCAGCCATGTGTGCAGGCCTAATTTACTCTCGGAAATGCTCTCAGAAGAGTTTGGGGAAGTCCCGCCGCAGCCCTGGAGGATTTCAGACGAGTCAGATCCAACTCAGCCATCAGTCCCCAGGTTTAGAGAGTAATCAACAAACTGTGCTGGATGCTGGTGCTCGGGGGCCAAAACTGGGAACCCCAAAAGAGGGGGGTGTACACTGAAAAGTGCTTCATTGGTACAACATATATACATTAAAAAAAATCACTTGATAGTTTTACTCAACCTGAAAGAGTCTGAACTAATGATTTTTTAAATTAATGGATATTTTTAAGTTTTTGTTACTACATGAAGAAGTGTTTATAGGTTGTACCAACAAAGCAATTTTTAAAAAATAATTTTGTAACTTTGATTCTTTAAATGTAATTTGCTTGTTTATATGTTCTCAAGACCATATGCTAGTACTTAACAGGTAACTTATATTTGTCTCTTTTTAAGACTATTTAAAATTAGTAATGAACATGTTGTCTACTGGAAAAAATCACTAGTTTTAATTTTATACTATAATTTTAATACTAATTTTAAGACTATAAAATTAGTAATGATTGTGTTGTCTACTGGAAAAAAAATAGATACCATGTAGATCAGTGGATACATGTCAAAATAAGAGCTATAAGATTTACCAACTGGATTAATATAAACTTTACTAGCATGTGTTTACTGCTTTGTTTTAAGATAAGATTAAGGGATTTTAGTAAGTAATATTAATATTTGGGCATATTTTTAAATACATTTCTTAATATTTCTTAATAAAGTAAGCAAAATTAACAGCAAGTCAAGTCAATTTATTAGAAAACTTCACTTTTAATAAGTAAAACAAAGAAAAATGAGTTATAATGAAAATGTATTTATATAAATCTTATAATAAGCTTACAACAGTCTCAAGAATTAGATATTCAATTCTAGAGCATGGCAGGCCCTTTTCAAGGAGCACTGCGTCAATCTGCTCATGAATTAATTCATCTTCTAAATCATGGGTAGGTCACCGATCCACATATACATAGGGGGCGATTTAGCATCTCCAATTCACCTGATGTATTTGGACTGTGGGAGGAAGCTCACTCAGACATGGGAACCCTGGACACCCCAGCCAGGTAATCGAGCCCAGATCCTTCTTGTTGTGAGGTGACAGCGCTACCCATGTGCCACCGTGCCACCCACGCCCCATGTTAATATCATAATGACGTGATCAGCAACTAATCAACATAAAGCCTAAAGCTTCAACACTGAGCAGTAAAGTCAACAACCTGTCAGCGCAAGCCGTAATCTGAGACTCCCAGTGCTGGTGCTCTAAATAAGATGTATTTTGTTTCTATTTCTTCTCTGAGTAATGACTTACTGACTGCTTTGGAAATCCCCTCTCCTTAAGCAGATTATATGTATAATCTCAGAAATATTTCCTGAAAAAGAAATAATGGCACTTAATGACCTTCACGACTGGAAGTTACACAGACTAATAAGTGGTTTGACTGTATTTTAGACATTCACTAATCTCGAAATACTCAAGGAGATGTGACTGATGTCCCGCTCTGACATGCCCAGCCCAGAAAAAAAAACGACCAGAAAATACGATTAGCTGAAGTGTGTATGAAAGCTGGATGCCAGTGGGCGGAATTCCCTGCTTTTTACGTAACACGTTTATTGCCCATTCATTCCAAAGAGCTTAAATCGTCCCATCCTCCATGAGGGTAGCGCCGCGCTGTTACGCAAATGCTAACTCATCCCGTGCATCTGCTAGCAAATCCATGAAAAAGCCTCAGCATTCTCAGCATATGCCAAGCGCTTATAGGCTGTAGGCCACACTGTAGCATGGGAGGGGGGTGGGGGGTGTTTGAAGCGGGTCTGAGCTGTTTTTGGTACTGACAAGCATGTTATTCCAGAAGAGTCTAGCAGAGTAATGTAAAGGGAGGATTAGAATGATCATCCATGAATATTAGTATGACAGAGGTGCAACCAAATATATATAGTTTTAAAGAGTCATGCAAATATTTGAAGCCTCTACAGATGTACAGGGTGATTCAAAAGTCTGAGGACAGCCTTTTATTTCTGAAACTAAAAAGAAAGTGATGTATCTGAATACCCCAGCAAGTATTGGGTGAGGGGGTCTATCTTTTAGGTTATGTCCCAAACATCACCATCTTGAAAGCCGCCATATTGGATCAAGGGCACGTTTTTCCAATGGGAAGGTGGTCATGTAGCAGATCAAAGAAGACCTCTTGTGGTTCAGTGTGCTGAACTGCGCCTGTCGTTCAATATGGTTGATGTTGCAACTTCGTGTTGATAACGTTTGAACCACAAAAGATATTTCTGAGACAATTCTGGTCTTCTTTGACCTGCTACACAACCACTTTCCCATTGGGAAAACTTGCCTTTGTTCCAATATGGCGGCTTTCAAGGCTTTCTCACCCTGTAGATGGATGACAATATAAGCATATGGTTCCTAAATATTGATTACATGTTAGATCAGCCTCATGGCCATGCATCAGCTGGAGAAAGAACCACAGATGTGGGATGTGGAGCAGAGGAACTGGGTTCTATCAAGTAATGGAGCTCCTTTGAAATGAGATAGAATTAACTTTTTTTCCAAGAAGTGAGCATCCAATACAAGAACCTCACTAATTAACAGACGTTGTGTATTTATGATGAATCCATATGCAAAAAGAAGGAAAATAAGCAAGTCTTTCAAAAACCCGAGCTATAGAGCTTCTTTCTGTCTTTCAGGAAAACATGGTAGACTAACAAACCTGTCTATGAGAGAGAGGGAGGACATCAAGCTCCACTCCACTCAGCTGTTTCTGTCCATCCTTCCACTGTGAGAAGATTCCTCAATGCTATTGGTCTGAAAGGATGGGACTGTCTGAAAGTCTAGTGAGCTGAATAAGTAGGCACTGACTATGTAGGCAGCTGTTTAAGTAGCAGCGTTCTCTCATCTCTCATCGTGAGACAGATTATTGAGAAGCTCTAGTCTAGGCTAGTTTAGTCTAGAACCCATCAGACACACCGATTCAAACCCAGAAACATCTTATTTAAACACTCCAGTAAATAACAATAATCAATACCAAAAAAATAGCAATAATAATAAGAAGAAGAATAAAAAAAAATACACCCACATGAATAAATAGGTGACCATTATTGAATAAAAAAAGTTGTGTTCATGTTTCTGTTTAGGTATAAATTAATATATGTGTATATGTGTTTTTTTTCTATTTGCTTATTTGTTAGTTTGTTTGTGTTTTCTTTCCAAATCCTTACTTTTTCCACTTAATTTTCCCTCCTTGCACCTCCTCCTGCATTTCACTACCCAGTCTCTCCAATTCGAAACCCCCCAACCCTGCATGAGGTAAAAGTGTTGCGGTACAATGATTGTTGTTCTGAAATAAATAATAAAGGATTAATAGTCCTCCGAAGAGGGGGGCCAAAAAAAAAAGAAAATGACATCACCGCTCAGAGTCCAACATGCTAGAAAAAGTTTAGCTTGCATGGCATCATGAGATAGTCTTAGCGGCCAAGGAACTGTTCGATGCTTCACTACAATGGGCCCAAAAGAAGGAATCTTAGTAAACAGAATATATAAGATCTAAGAATTGAGTCTGTGTGTTGGGTCTACGTGTTGGGAAGTGCATACTGTGGCCTAAAATATTGCTTATGTAGACTCTCACTAGGTTTTGAGACTGAGCTCCTCCATTAGCAAAGGAGATTTGCACTAGAACACCAGAACTCTCCGGAGAAAACTAAGAAGCCTTAAAAGTAATGTAATTGGAGGATTGGTGCAAGTTTGGAACTTTCTACCAAGCTCTGGCGCTGATTTCAGCCAAAATGGGGGTTGATAAGCAGTCAGCCTGGACAATGTTTGAATGAGAAGAAAGACTGCCGAGAAGATCATATTAATCAAGGAAACATGAAACAAAAAAACAATGGTCCAGATCTTAATGTGTTTGGATGGTAAGAAGCAGAACCAACTTCTGAGACCAAACTTTGGAGGTTGTGTCTCTCCTGAAAATAATGGAAGCTGTAATGAAGGTAAAGAGTGGACCAGTCAGACCTTTGAGACTTCTATACAGCTTCTATGCCTAGCCACTTTAGTCTTGTACCTTCAGACTTCAGCTTAAAAGACCGAATCCACAACATGTTTCCACGGCTTTATCTTTCAACCCCACCGTGCGAACAACCACGTGCTTTATGAATGAAGCCTGGATGACAAACCAGTGCCCACGCACCAAAGCTGGAGAAAAAAAACTGGGGGTGGGGGTGGGGGGGGGTTTCTTTCTCTCAGGGGACGCAGGGCAGGGTTTATCATGAGGCAGGTTCAGACCGAAACAGATCAGAGTCATGAGTCACAATCTGGGAAGGGAATGAGCACCACGAGGCAACTAAATAAGCTTGCACCGAAGCCGAGGCACACAAGCGGCCCTGACATGCTAAATAAAGACTGTGGCTAACTGACATCTAGATCATCAGATAAAAACATAACCCTCTGATCTTTCTAAAGCTGCTTGTTTAGAGCTCATTTCCTCCTCAAGTCCCGCTTTTAAAAATTCACTGTGAAGTCCCCACATATGTGCTAACAACAAAACAAACAAGCAAACAAACAAACATGCTAAAAGGAGCACTTAGCATGTCCGGACTGGCTCACGGTCAGTGGTATCGATACAGTATAAGAACAAGCCTTGTATCTACACACACTGTCCATTATATCAGCCCTACTGACCATATAGGAGCTCTACTTACAGACTGTTCATCTGATTCTTTGTATACTTTATTACTCTGGTCTTTAATGGTCAG
Source organism: Megaleporinus macrocephalus (assembly GCA_021613375.1). Taxonomy (NCBI): domain Eukaryota; kingdom Metazoa; phylum Chordata; class Actinopteri; order Characiformes; family Anostomidae; genus Megaleporinus; species Megaleporinus macrocephalus. The sequence continues at coordinate 32,681,575 of CM038726.1, read as the reverse complement.
GACCACCCCACAGGACCACCACAGAGCAGATCAGTCTCAGCACTGCAGTGACACTGACTTAGTGTGTGTTGTGCTGGTGTGAGTGGAGCAGACACAGCAGTGCTGCTGGACTGTTTTTTAACACTGTGTCCACTCACTGTCTACTCTATATTAGAAACTTTTACCCTGGTATATATATATATATATATATATATATATATATATATATATATATATATATATATATGTCTGGCACAAAGGTGTTAAAAGTATTCACAGTCATTACTCAGGTAGAAGTATAGATACTAGGGTTTAAAAATACTTCTGTAGAAGTTGAAGTATCAACTGAAGCTTTTTACTCCAGTAAAAGTGTAAAAGTACTGCTTTCAGAACTACTTAAAGTATAAAAGTAAAAATAATGTAAGAGGAAATATTCCATTGAGAACAAAAGCTTAGTCCGCACCACAGGAGTCTATAGTGCACTAGACCACCTCCCCAAAAACCCCATTCTTCTAAAAGCCATAATGACTATAAAGTTATATTAAAATGTTAATGTTGATAAATTTGGGATGCGCTAGCCTTCCTGTTTCAGCTCATATACGCCCATTGAACATGAATGTAGTTTAGTACAATGTAAATATATTAAAGAAGCATATCCATGTACTAGTGAACATTAACATGTGTTTCATGGAGCAGAAGTTATGATGACTAGTTGTCTATAAGTATTGTAATGGTGCAAAAACTGCAGACTGCTACTACACCAAATGGGTTAAAAATAAATAAATAAATACACACACACACACACACACACACACACACACATACATACATATACATATATATATATAAATTACACCATCTTGGTCTGTGCAGCTTGGGCACCTTAGTGAAGACGCAATTCACGTGACCAATAATTAGCGCGAGACAGACCGACAAGACGGATCGTTACTAACAAGGAATGATATGATCCACTTTAGGGGTGTGTGAAATCCTATTATGGGGGTCCCAGACATTGATCATGTTATTATAATATTTAACATTATAGGTTAGATGGATATATAAATGTTTTGCCCCCCCCAAAAATACTGTTTTTAACCCTTTTTGAGGGGTACAAGTCTTAATCTGAGGAGTCAGACCCCCAAACCCTCTGCTCCGTAATTCACGCCCTGAGACATGTTGGCTGGGACTCTGATTACCACCAAACCCTAGACATGAACCACAGTCCCCCAGCCAAAGTTATATCTGATTATGTTTATTATAAGCTCTTTGTCCTTGAAGGCATCACTGGTGATTCATTAGTTTCAGCTTTTGTATATTTTTTTTAAACTGCTGTAAACGCTCAGACTGGTTTTGGCTGTAAACTGTAAGCATGAACAAAGTTATTAATATTACTGAAGCCACATGGGAGTCGATTGCGTAGATGCTCTGGCAGCAAGGCTTCTCTCTCTTCTCCTAGAGCGTCTCGGCAACACCACAGCTGTGCATGACCTTTATTTTTGGTTTATTAATAACTTATACAAGACACTGAAACAAACCGAGATAAGATGATGACATCACTTTCTCTCTCTCTTCGTCAGCGCACTCACACAAAGGGCTTAAACAGTCCTGGTGCACAGCAGGTTGACCTTTCAACCATGAAAACACAACCAGCTCGGAGTGGTTATTTACAGACCCTGCAGCTGGTAATGGATTAAACTGCACAGTCGGTGCTTTTACTGGTGTTTGAATTGTCACCAGCGTCGAGGTTTACTACCTTGCAAAATGTTTCCTGGACTTTTAGATCAGTAAAACTTTTTGAGTACAGTCATAAAAGCAGTGACACTTCCACAGCCACAAGTTCTGCTAGCATAAAGTCTATAAACTCTCATCTGGGGAGTATTCCACAAATAAACTCTTCAGCGAAAATTAAGTTTTACAACTTTTTGGTAGGTTTGTCATCCGATTCATTTATAGCCTGCATCTCTATCTGCCTCAGACACACCAATGTATATCATTGCTGTCCCAAGAAACAGTATCTTCTTAAGAATGCAAATTTTACAGGAGAGGACCAAAACCTAATTTACTTTCAATGTAAGTCAATGGAACCAGATTTTTTTCCAGGTATTTTGGAGCATTTCTATTGGTCCATTCATCACAAATTTTCACACAATGTAAACAGCAGCTGTCATGCTGAAACGATATAGAGAGAAGAAAGCTTACATGCTATGTTCACCAACAGATTCATTTAATCAAATATGGTCATCTTGATTTTATTAATAAGTAAAAACAGCAGTTGCTGCATTCAGATGATGTAGAATAATAAATATCACCAAAAATTATGAAGCATGTTTAGTGGAGATGGAAGGATTGGTCTGCTATGTATTGGTACCGGACGATTTTTAATCAAAATATGTGATCGGCCAATATTTCTCCAATTTAGCCGTTCCCGAGAGCTGATCGATGGCGTTAAACAAATGAGCCTTATTTTTGTATTTCCAGCTAGCGTTTCATCCAGGAAGAGGAGAACCCCCTCCGGCCAGCTCCCTGCAATTCCTATCTGAACCACTAGGTGGAAAAACATACCCTTTCATTTTCCTCAGACTGACTAAAGCAGCGGCCTCGCCAGAACAGTATGCGCTGATAGAAAACATGTCGTCCGTCTGGCAGTGTTTTACCGTACGTGACGCAGACTCATCCAGGACGTTTTGAAAATGTGTAAAATCAGCGTGTCTCGTGGGAACCAAGACAAAGGAATCAGCCTCAAAAACGCAAATCGGTCCATCTCTAATGTTTATGTTTGGAGAGCTATGATATATGGAAAAGTGTACATATGTACACACAATAGCTTTTATGTCATAACTTATATTTCTGCTATAAAACAAATAATATGGAAAAATAAAAATTATCATAAATGAAAATAAGTGGTGCTGAAATGGTGCCAATTTAACAATTATGGTGCCACTAATAATACTAGTGTTATAAAGAGCAGTAGCAAACAGTGACCCTTAAGCCTCAACCACCAATCACCAACATTCTGCAGAGGTATCACAGTCCTTATAGGGGGAGACACAGGCTTACAGGCAAGGACAGATTAAGGATAGTCTGGACCCCCCAACCCACACCTCTCATGATCAAGGGCTCTTGTATGCCCTGCTCTTCTCTAGAGCCCCTAATAGCCAGGGCAGTGCCACAACGCCTCGTCCATTTTCATAAGGGGCCCAAAAGCATGGCTAGTGCCCCCAAATATATATAAATATATAAAAAAAGTTCTCTACTTACAGTTTGACATATATAAAGGGTCTATGAGTGGGTTAAAATCAGTGTGTTAATGGTTACATGCAGTGCACCCACATTCTGTTAAACTGCTAAAACTCTAATTTTGCTGTCAGCGTCAACACAGTTATATTCCTCAGACAGAATAACTAACTTTTACTATTTTATTAATATGTTTTATCAGCCTATTAATAGTTTATAAAGTGCTTATAACCTAGGAAAACAATAACAAAGTAAAATAAACTTTAGCCTTCTAAAGTAGTATAAAAATGAAGAGAAATTGCTTAAAGATCAAAGAACACTTAACACTAGCACTGACAGCATAACAGTCTTATATTATCATTACTGTTAATTGTCATGTGGGATGACATTATGGTTGTCGTTATGACCGTTTACACCACCATTACATCACACATTATGACAGTTAATGGCACATGACCGCATCCATAGTATAGTCATGTGGTTGGGCTCCTAAAAAGTGAAACGCCATTGAATGTGATGCATTTAAGTACATCAGCTCAGATAAATGAAGGGTTTGACTCCAGGTGACCATCAAAGAGGTTATAAGAAGGCGATCACGGGCCTGCAGCGGAGGTGTGGCAGCCACACGTAGTCAGTTTCCAGCCCGCATCGATTAAGTGATGGCTGTAGGGCAAAGACACAGCAAGCAAGTATGAAAGGAAAGATTGTTTTGAGCCAATAAAGAGCTACAAAAGGAGCTTTTTCCCTCTTTCCCTGCTGTCGTCACGCTGCTGACAACCATCCGGTGGGAAGCAGCCAAACAAATGGATGGCTAATTTTAGTTGTGACGAATCTAGTGGCTAACTTGCTCATGGTGACCGTGCCACCCACTAGGCGGCCCAAGACGGAGCCAATGAGGTCTCTGGAGGACTTGAGGGTCACCGTGAATGGACAAGTAGGCATTCAATCAGAGAATAGGATGTGGTGGAATCAATAGGCGGACATGTATTAAAGGCTTATGTCATCAATGGCTGAAAAAAAGAGTGAAAGTCAAAGGGTCACGCTATAAAAAGAGAAGACAAGCCACTGCAGTCCCTAATTGGAACAGAGAAAGTTCCAGACTGCAGACCGGAATGCTATGCATACGTTGTTCCATATTTATGTATGACAGTGTGTTACAGAGTCACGAATCCCACTAGCAAGTCTAAAACACAGGGCTGGTGCTAGGATTGCACTGAGGGGGGCATTTCCCCCCAGATTTTGTCTTTGCCCCCCCAATCGCAATGCAAGCAATGGCTAGTATCTTTGAACCAATCACAAAAACGCATTTTGCTGTGCAGTGTGAAGATATGTCCTTGCGTATTTCTGGCTTATATTGTAATTTCCTGATCATAATCATATTCTCATTTATTCTTGTTTCCACTTCTGAGTATTATAGTCTCAGCCTGTGTCTAGATCCTTTCGTCAGCAAATTAATAAAGGGGGGTTATAGAAATTAATTACAATTAGATGATCATTTAAAAATGTACCAGTATCGTTAGATCTGCTGTCATCATTCATGCACAAATCAAGCCTTGAATATATTTTTGGCTTTAAAAATATGACTATCAACCTGCCCACACATTATGTTTTACTTTAATAGAATAATATTTAACAAGGGCTATGTTTAAAAAAAAACAGAATGCTTTTGAATAAAAGTATAGAAACTCAGAATTGTTATTCAGAATAGTGTTAAAGCATGTAGACTAGCATTTGTATTACACCAGTCCTTTATCACAGAGCAAAGAGAAAACAACAACAAAAATTATCCCAATGGCGGGGGGGCAGTGTTTATAGGCATAACGGATACATAGGTCCCCACCAATATTAAGAGCAAATCTACACCTTTGGTACATTTACTGCCACTGGACTTTAAGACAGGTTTATATGTGAAGCCAAGTTTTATCCCAAACCATTTTAGACTATTTCTGCTGGGACACTCAACCTGAAACGTCCACGAGGTGTAAAGGACAGCTGGAATTTCAGCCGACCACACACTCCTAGAGCACTTATTCAGAATATATGCAAAGACAGCTAAAGGCCAAAGAGCTGCTTCTTTCAGACTCTGGACACGAGAGTAGCACACTTGCTCTGGTTCTTGGTAATGAAAGCTGGCCTCCTGGGGCTTTTGACGGCTAACCCAGTTACTGATTATGCAAGTCTTTACCCTTATGCAAAAGTGACATCCAGATGACCCTTAATTTACTGGCAGGGGCTCCGAAGACTGAGCAGCGCTGGGACTGCATGATTTTAGAACATCCCAATTGCGCAACACATGATATAATAAGTTCAGAAATAAGCTGAGAATCAGATAATTGGTTGAATCCCTTACGACTGCTCGTTTTAGAGGCACACACCTTCATAGAGACTCAAATCCACCTCCTTGCATTAACCTTTAGCCAGCTTCTAGTTATTTATTATTCATGTTTAATTATATAATTATTATGTTTTTTTACTATAATGTTTGCTGCAATAATAATAGTTAATGTTGATTGAATGTTTTGATCTTTTTCCATTTGTTTCCAAGAGTTATTTCAATTATTAATGATAACCTGAGGGTGTTATTGCCTGGGGTTAGAGATAGAATGGAAATTTAATTTAGTGTGCATTTTTTTTAAATGCGCTGAAAATGTTTAAACAATACTCAATAATACTCAAACTGAAATCATTCAAGATTCATATTGAAATCCACAAATATTTTGAATGTGGGATGAGAGATTGTGTGTGTGTGTGTGTGTGTGTGTGTGTGTGTGTGTGTGTGTGTGTGTGTGTGTGTGTGAGAGAGAGAGAGAGAGAGAGAGAGTGAGAGAGAGAAATAGCAAGATAGATTTAGACATTGAGAGAAAGAAAGGTAGAGACTGAGACAGAGATAAATTGACAGAGAAAGAGATTGAGAGAAAGTTTGAGAGAGATTAAGAGAAGCAATTGACAGATTGAGAGAGAATGAAAACCACTGAGATGGAGATGAATGATTGAGAGGAAACAAGAAAGAGATTGATAGAGAATGAGACAGAGATTAAGAGCTAATGAGAGAGATTGAGAGTGAATGAGACAGATTGAGAGAGAGAGAGATTGAGAACGAATGAGATAGATATTAAGAGTGATTAAGAAAAAAGTTGAGAGAGAGAGAGATTGAGACCATTTGAGGTACATATTAAGAGTGATTAAGAGAGTGATTGAGACTGATTGAGATGGGGATTGAGAGCAATTGAGAGATTAAAGAGACTGAGAGAAACAGAGTGAGATTAAGACTGAGACAGAGATTAAAAGCAATTGAAAAAGAGATTAAGATCGAAGGCGATTGAACTAGAGATTGAAAGTGACTGGCAGAAAAATTGAGAGCAGTAGAAAGATTAAGAGAGATTGAAAACAATAGAGATTGAAGGGGAACAATACAGAGATTGAGAGAGAATGAGACAGATTAAGAGCTAATGAGAGAGATTGAGAGAGAATGAGACAGAGATTAAGAGCTGAGAGAGATTGAGAGTGAACAAGTCAGAGATTGAGAGACAGAGATTGAGACCATTTGAGGTACATATTAAGAGTGATTCAAAGAGTGATTGAGAGTGATAGAGAGAGACTAAGAGCGATTGAGATGGGGATTGAGAGCAATTGAGAGAGATTAAGAACGAGTTCCTCTTTAAAGCTCTTTAAAGGCCTCATATTTACACTAATACTATCATATCTAGTAGCATGACAGTTCATTTTCATACCATATTTAACATATTTCTCTTTACATAATTAGAATTGCACATCATGAAGACTTGTACCATGCCGTAGATTTATACTCTGTTTTTCTAAAGTGTTCTGAACTGCTCTTATGATTTGTAACTGTCTTTAAAAACACTATATGAATCTATTGTTATTTCTACTCTTTCTACTACGTTTCTATTGCGTCTACTTCATCAGCTGTGAGGAGCGCAAACAGCGTGAGATCCGCCGTTGTTCACGTAGGCTGCGGATGGCGACGGTTCGAGTTGAGGCTGCTCTCCCTGACCACCAAGGCCAGACACGGCTGTATCTCGATCTTGCCTATTGTAAAACCTGCGACCGCCTCGCACTCGCGAAATTTTAACATACTATGTCATCGTGAAGAACTAATAGGTGTTGTGCCAAATTCAGCACCCCCGTCAGTAATAGCACCCCCTCTCGGGAGCGCGCACACATCGTCTTCTTGGCTTTACACACAGATACTGTTCTAAGCTAGGCTGACTCGTAAGAAATAATGTAAAAATTAAAAATCACCTGCACCCCCTCCCGGAGATAATCCGCTTTAACTTTACTTAGAAATAGGGGGTGCTTTAACTGGCAGGGGTGCTGAATTCGGCACAACACCTGGCATGCACGTACTGAGCCAGGCAGCTATCGGACTATGCTGCGCCATGTAATGTCGAACGCCTAATGTCCACCGTAAGTGTCTCGCTATTCGTTTAAAAGCCCCATTTATACATCATTTTAGGTACTTTTTTGACACGCACCTGCGTTTTTGTCTGAATATGTTTTACCTCAGAAGTAGACCTAACCTTTGTAGCGGCTTCACTGGCCCTTTGTGAATACCCTTGATACAGATTTTGAGTTTTATGGAGTGTTTCTTATCATGACCACACATCTTCATGTTCCTGGTCTTATTTATTATTTAACTAACAATATAAATCAATTATTTAATGTTCTTTATATCTACTGTACAAAACCATGCACTTACATAAGCTACGAATTCGTTCTCTAAAAAAATCTCCTCAGCCAGCAGCTAACTTTACCTTAAGTTAGCTAACTAGCTTACCTTAAATTCAAGTACTATTTGGTCTAAATCCCACTTGTAAAACAACTTATTTAGAACATATTTCGTTACTAAACACAAATAACCTTCTGTATTTCTAAATAATTCCAACACGTAATCATCTTCGGTCTACTTTTTAAAGCTTTTAAAAGCTGAATGATCCCAAACAACAACGGCATAACTCCTTAACGTCTTCTCACGCGCTAGCACTTTCTCCCACCCAAACACGTTTAAAAATCTCGTCTCGCGGGATTTATCTCTTGCAGTCTGTTTTTTTACATTTAGGCCAGGACCCTGTGCTCCGTTATTTATTGGAAAAGTTATGTGGTTTCAACTACAGCCTCAGTTTCCTACCACATATTATCGTACATGTTCAGCTGTTTAAAAATAAAATAAAATATAAAAATCACTTCTGCACTTGTGTCAGTTTGCACATTGGAATACACTTAATACTGTTGTCTGAGGACAGTTGTAGTTTAGTAATTTAAGAAACTGATTTTCATTGAGCTCATTAATACACCGATTGACCAATGCACTACCCATGCAAGTGAGAAACGCAAAGCATCACTACACACTGAGTGTTTCAAGGTGCATAACATACAATGTTTGATGGCTGCATAGGAGAAAAAAAAATTAATTAATTATACAAAACACTATCCCATCACCATTGTTATCCACTTTTTCACATAATTTCTATTAATATAAAAAAAATAGTAATTGATTATTTAAAAAGAAAACTCACTTGTTAAATCATGTAAATTACAACATGTTATTTCTAATCAGTGGGTTTCCCTTTTTTTTTTTTTTTAGGAGGGATAGCTGGAACTATACACTTCATGTACACCTCATGTAGTCTTTATGAACAGACACATATATAAATGAAGCAAAACTGTATTTAATAAAACCAACAGGACATTTAAATAAATAGAACAAAAATCTATTTGCAATTTTAAAGTTCGGTAAACACAGGACCATTTATCGAACTGACTGCACCCCCTTCCAGCTTTACATTAGCTCGGATAGGTAGCGCAGCAACGATGACATCAACATCCCCGCTCCACACATCTGGTGGAACCAGAAGCTCCTCCAGCGAGCTGACTAGCAGTAGCACATCATTTGTCTTTGTGCTGGAGATGCCAATGATGTCCATATTTTGGTTTGGACCTCTGACTTCTGTGAAACAACATGAGTGTTCATGCTTCTACATATCTTTTTTTTTGTGTGTAGGGTCCATTTCTCAAACATTTTGGTGGTAAATTCCTTTGTTGAATATCACATTAATATTATGCAGTTTTTGTGATCTGGTAGAAAGATCTATACTGATCTGTATTAAACCATGTTGAGTAACTTTGTTGCTGAACTATAAAGGACAAAATATGTTACTCCACTGTCACTCCATTTATATTCAATATATCTGATAATAAATGTACATATAAATAATAAGAAGAATATTTGTTATGACCAGACATATTATGCAATAGAAATATATACAGTAAAACCCTAGGGCATAATTGTAAATATCTGAATATATCATTTATGGATTTGTGGACCTGGTCAAAATTACTGTGCAGAATTAGAATGTAAAGAAATAAACATAATAAATATTTTACTTGGAGTTTTATTAGAATTAGAAACTTTTACAACTATTTTAGAGAGAATGAGATTCTGTAGATTCAGCAGTAAGATTTAAATGGCTGTAAAATGGCTTTATGGATAGGTTGACCTGATATTTTTACTAGTAATAATTGTATATTAAAATATCTGGAAGTACAGTTTTACAGTAAAAATTGCAGTATTTTTTTTGTAAACCATAAATCATTCAAGTCAATCTTTAATATTAGAATCAGGACTACATCAGGTAAGAGAGCAGCCTCTCTCCAAAGCGTGACCTCCACTTTCATTCCCTCTAATTGGAGGGACACATCCTGCACAGGTACTGGTCCCTCTTTGGTCATCCTCAGCTCTGTGGCAGACCTCTGACATAACAACAATAGTGGAGTTTAACAGAACCTGATATATAATTCCTGGAGAGAACTTTTGTGTTCAAAGTAGACGCTTTGAAACATGTTCTTTACTCCATCACACAGTGGCTTTTTGTCTCATATGTACGAGAAAGTATTTCATATTTATGAGAAAATATATTTGGATTTTTGGACTAACTTGATTCAATTACACTGACATTTCACAGCAGAAGCAGTTTTTTTACTAAGGTGCTGTTGAACTTCAGTGCTTGTTTAGTAGCTGTAATAGTAAAATGTATAATTCAGCCAGAATTAAGTATATATGCCCACCCACCCTCTCCATTTCTCTTTAGGGGTCACACAGAGAAATGCAAAAAGTATTTGGAATCACACTGGACCACTATTAAACAAGATTAAAATTATTAAATTATTATTATAATGATATTATAATTATTATTAATATTATTATTAGCATTTCACAATATGTTCTTGGTACTTCTTGGTAAACTCCCCAGAACACAAGTGACTCAAAGGAATCGAAACACTTGATACTGATTGATTCATTTTGTTCGGACTGTTCAATAGATTTATAATTAGCTTCACTAATTATAACAATCCAGTTCTTGAACAGAAGACCCTGTGTAGAAAGTTTTCTGTACTCACTTTGATCACGACACCCTCAAGCGTGTAGTAGTCCTCGCTGGTGCCCAGGTATTGGAAAGGTTTCGATGGGGAGCAGACAGTGTGGCGACTTTTAGTCTCCATTTCGGGAGTCAGCGTCAAATTAGCGGTCTTGAAGACGCTTGTGCTTGGTCTAAAAAACATTTTCAAATCGCCATAGCAGCCAGTCAAATTATAATTTTTTATGTAGTATGACTGCCCTTCTTCCAGTTTGTGGCAATCGTCATTTCTGAGATGGGCGACTACACACATCTCTCCATCACACAATGCGCAGTTGGCAACAAGCCGAGACGACTTCACTGCCACCACGCCGTCCACCAGCTCGAAGGCCTCGACCCGGGAGACCATATGCTTGGCCACACATTTCACCCAGACGACAACCGGCTTGTCATATGGCGTTTGATGTTTTGAAAACATTCTAAAGAACAAGACATAAAGAACACATATAAACAAACAAAGACTGTATTAGGACTCTTTAACTCGGGGGTATCAAACTCATTTTCACCGAGGGCCACATCGGCATAATGGCTGTCCTCAAAGGGCCAGATCTAACTTATAAATGTAACAAAATGTAATATAAAATTAAACTACTCCTTAATGTTAAACAACTCTGAATGTATTACTTATTCAATTAAAACATTACAGTTGCATGGAAAAAATATGTTTGCTTGTTGCTCGGTTATAACATTAATCCTTTTAATTTGTCATGTTTTGAAATCCACAAACTCCATCAATCAAGGATCAAACTATTCAAGTTAATAAAAAATAACATCAAACACAAGTTATAATATTAACTTTGATCAAAATGTTTGACAATCAACTACACATATCTGTGCTTTCATCAACAGCTAACGAAAAAGCTGAGTAGCTGCGGGACTCCTCGGCCAGCTAGTTCCTTAACTTGGTCAGCGATAATGTTTCTTGACAAACTGACATTGTTAAAAGTCTCCCTCTGAAAAATACTTTGAAGCACAGGCGATTTCTTCAGCCACAATAAAGCTCTCTCTCTCTCTCTCTCTCTCTCCTCTCTCTCTCTCTCTCTCTCTCTCTCTCTCTCTCTCTATATATATATATATATATATATATATATATATATATATATATATATATATATATATATATATATATATATATATAAATATAATGCTGCCCTGCTGTAGAGTTGTATCTGAGCCTCACCCCAAACATTTCAATGCATGTTATGTCCTGACATGATGTGCAAATGACAAATAACCTTGAAACTTGAAAATGTTTAGCTTGATGTTACAAAGTAATCAATTCTTCTTTTTCTTTTCCTATTTATGAGCGAGTGTCACTGAGCTGAACAAAACTAATTGGCCAAGCGTGCTGTTGTTATTTCTGGTGGCTTAAATGTTAATGACCTTGTGTGGCCCATGGTCAGTGTGGAGTTATCATGGAATCAGAGGGTTTCTGGGAAGAAGGATCCTCTGGGCCTCCTTTTTCTGTCCCTCATTAATACTCCTTAACGCCGGCGGGCTCAGCTGCTGCTGTTCAGAAGCAGAGGCAACATTTCAGCCATACGTAGCGGATCTGTGACTCCGCGGTCGACGAACCCGAATTAGAGAGAGGTGTTTGTTTTGACTTGTGGAAGGTATTTAGTGCAGCGTTTCAGTTCCAGTTCCAGTTCCAGTTTCAGTTATTTGGGTTTGGAAGAGCTGAGGATTGTATACGAGAGAAGGCCAGGAATACTCCAGCTGGAGCAGCATTCTTAACAATGGTCTCAAATAGATATTAATCTGTACATGAGAAGAACCAAACAGTAAGAAGAGATGGAAAGGAGGAAGGAGCCCGAGACTAAATGACTGGAAGATGTGGAAACTAAGCCTTAATATATGGATATTAAGGATAGGCAGATGAAAGGTAGTGTTACAGTTGACCTGTACACAGGTAGGTGAAGGTAGTGTCACAGTTGACCTGTACACAGGTATGTGAAGGTAGTGTCACAGTTTACCTGTACACAGGTAGGTGAAGGTAGTGTCACAGTTGACCTGTACACAGGTAGGTGAAGGTAGTGTCACAGTTGACCTGTACACAGGTAGGTGAAGGTAGTGTCACAGTTGACCTGTACACAGGTAAGTGAAGGCAGTGTCACAGTTGACCTGTACACAGGTAGGTGAAGGTAGTGTTACAGTTTACCTGTACACAGGTAGGTAAAGGTAGTGTTAGGAGTCTAACCCAAGGACTCTTGTTGGTATAATATATGGTGGTTGGCTGAGTGGGGATTCAAACCCCAGTCTACAGCATGGAGGGCAGCAGTGTAACCAAATACACTATATCAACAACTACACTGATTGGTTATTTTATTATCATTAGTGATAAATAATAATGATGAATGTTTTGTACAGTGGAGTTGTTTTTGTTTACCATTTAACCCCTTAAAATTCAGGCTATGTTCAGTCTTTTCTCTGATACTGACCTGAACATGGCAGCCATGGCCGATTACTTGTCTGCTACAAACTAGAACTTGTAACAAACGTAAGAGGACTACTTCGTCATATGTGTTGTTAGCATCTCCGAAGTTGCAGGCATCCGCTCTCTCTGTGAACGAATGTAAAGTTTCATTTGCTAAATGAGGCAGTAAACTGTTCTCCTGTCACTTTTCCAAATGGAATGCAGCCCACCCACATGGCACCATTTCCTGTTCTGAGCAGATCTTTGTCAATTGAAGTCATTTGTTAAATTTCTTTATGGCACAAACAACAGAAATTCCACACAGTCATATGGTAAAATCACCCCCCCGGGGAATATTACATGATTTGAAATTGAAAAAAAGATAAGATAAGATAATCCTTTATTAGTCCCACAGTGGGGAAATTCACCATGTCATCTACAAATTTACATACACCAGTACAGGTCAAACATTTATAGCAACAGGCCTTTATATCATACAGTCACAAGTACAAATACAAGAACTGGAGAAATTATCCATCCACCTGTCCGTAACATACAAGTACAAAGTATGGGGAGAGGGGGAGGGGAGACAGGACAGGAAGACAGGGAGTCAGAACATAGGAGTGATACATAAAAGTGAAACAGTGGAACATAAAAAAGCCCTCCACGTATAGGCACAATCAATACACTAAAAACAGAACTAGCTACATGGTGGTTTGCTCAGTGTCACTGATATTATTAAGTTCTTTATTACTCACTGTTGTTATACTTTGTAAGTTTAATGAATAATTTTCAGTTTCAGCAGCAACAGCATCATTTGCCAGCACACGGAGTGGTGCCCTGTGAAACCCTAACCCTAAATCGCTTACCATAATAAGTATATATATATATAAACAGTCTTAATAGTTACTTAATAGTTAATAGTTAGTTACTTTCACTAAGAGAAACTAACCTAATCCTAAACCTGACCCTAACCTTCACCCTGGTCCTAAACCTAACCCTAATCCTAACTTTAACTGTAGGCCTAATCCTAACCCCAAACTCAAACCCCAACCTGATCCTAACTCTTACGATGGCCCTAATCTTAATCCTTAACCCTAAACCTGATCCTAACGTTCACCCTGAGCCTAAGCCTAACCCTGACCTTAACCTCAACTCAATACCTAATCCTAACTCTCATGCTGGCCCTAAGCCTAACCCTAACCCTAACCTCAACTCTAAACCTAATTCTAACCTTAACTTTAGGCCTAACCCCAAACTCAAACCTAAACCTGATCCTAACTCTCACGGTGGCCCTAATCCTAATCCTCAACCATAAATGTGATCCTAACCTTCACCCTGGGCCAAACCCTGACCTTAACCTCAACTGAAAACCTAATCCTAACTCTCATGCTGGCCCTAAGCCTAACCCTAACCTCAACCCTAAACCTAATAATAACCTTAACTCTAGGCCTAACCCTAAACTCAACCCAAACCCCAACCCTAGTCCTAATCCTTAACTTTATTCCAAAACCTAATTCTGACCATCATCTTTACTTCAACCCAAAACCTAACCCAGTTAACTCCAGTTGCATGACTGTGTCAGCAGATTGTCTACAAAAGCTTGTTGAGGATGTTGAGATGTTACATGTTCAGTGAGTTCTCAAGGAAACATCTACAGATGAACATGGACCCTCCAAACCAACTGAACAACTGAAAGACTCTTGAAAGATGATCTTTTGGAAGCTTTACTTGATGCCACTCTTGGTCTGGTCTGGACCTCAGTTACCTCACTCTCCGTTGTTTCTTGTGTGTCTTGTATTTTTTTCTAAGATCTGGAAATCCTGTAGATTAAAAACTATTAACACTTTGAATAAAGGGGAATAACCTGGGTGGTCTAGGGGGGCGGGGCGTGGTATATGTATGCTATCTGGGTGATCACATGCCCTCATTGCATAGTGTAGCAACTTTTGTTATGTGCTATCGTAACAAGGCTTCCGTTCGTTATCAGCTCCTGTAATCACCAAAACTGCCCTCTGAAGTTTCTAGAGTGAGGAAGCGGTGATGAGAGCCAATCAGGTCGTGACTCTACCTCAGCACAGCTGTGCTTTGATCACAGATGTAACCACCCACTGTGCTTATGTCTGCACAAGATACGACACTAATGTTACCCTGAGTGACTTACAGATGGTCAGGTATGATATAACTTCAACATTGCATGCCTGAACTGTTGATGCTCTCCTGCTCGTCAGCCTGCATGACTTACTACAGTAATCTCTCCATCTGACAGAGAACCTATGAGATGCATCACTTCCATGCATTACTCTACATCACTTCCTCCTGAACTAGAATAGCCATAAAACATGTTTAAGCCAAGCTTCTTCTTGTATCTGCTCATAAATTCTCATTAGCTCCTTTACTCTCTCTCTATCCGGGGTCGACCAGAGGAGGACAGTCACTCTCTCTCTCTCTCTATCCGGGGTCGACCAGAGGAGGATTGTCACTCTCCCTCTATCCGGGTTCGACCAGAGGAGGACGGTCTCTCTCTCTCTCTCTCTCTATCCGGGGTCAACCAGAGGAGCACGGTCACTCTCTCTCTCTCTATCCCGGGTAGACCAGAGGAGGACGGTCACTCTCTCTCTCTGTCCGGGGTAGACCAGGAAGGACGGTCACTCTCTCTCTATCCGGGGTCGACCAGAGGAGGACGGTCTCTCTCTCTCTCTATTCGGGGCAGACCAGAGGAGGACAGTCGGTCTCTCTCTCTCTCTCTATCCGGGGTCGACCAGAGAGTGACGGTCATTCTCTCTCTATCCAGGGTAGACCAGAGGAGGACGGTCACTCTCTCTCTATCCTGGGAACACCAGAGGAGGACGGTCACTCTCTCTCTATCCTGGGTAGACCAGGAAGGACGGTCACTCTCTCTCTATCCGGGGTCGACCAGAGGAGGACGGTCTCTCTCTCTCTCTATTCGGGGCAGACCAGAGGAGGATAGTCGGTCTCTCTCTCTCTCTCTGTCCGGGGTCGACCAGAGAGTGACGGTCATTCTCTCTCTATCCAGGGTAGACCAGAGGAGGACGGTCTCTCTCTCTCTATCCGGGGCAGACCAGAGGAGCACGGTCTCTCTCTCTCTATCCGGGGCAGACCAGAGGAGGACAGTCACTCTCTCTCTCTCTCCCGGGTAGACCAGAGAGTGACGGTCACTCTCTCTCTATCCAGGGTAGACCAGAGAGTGACCGGCACTTTCTCTCTATCCCGGGAGACCAGAGAGTGACGGTCACACTCTCTCTATCCTGGGTAGACCAGAGGAGGACGGTCACTCTCTCTCTATCCTGGGTAGACCAGAGAGTGACGGTCACTCTCTCTCTCTATCCTGGGTAGACCAGAGAGTGACGGTCACTCTCTCTCTCTATCCAGGGTAGACCAGAGAGTGACGGTTACTTTCTCTCTATCCCGGGTAGACCAGAGAGTGACGGTCACACTCTCTCTATCCGGGGTCAACCAGAGGAGGACGGTAGCTGCTCAGTTTAGGCTACAAAGTTGACCATGTTAAGAGATTGAATAAGAAATTAAAATTGTATATTGTGTTATATAAACATGACATACTACAACCAGCATAAACAAGTCCACTGTTAACCAGCAATACTGATGGCAAAGCAATTATTATTTATAGTTATTTATATTTATATATTTTTGTTGCACCAAAGCATCAAAAGGATTTATAATTGAGAAGGTTCATGTATGTATGATCAGCTAGGGTTTGGTGGAGACAGATAATGTATGCTTTACAAATGGTTGCTGTCCAAAGAACAACATGTATCTTCATTTTTGTACATATTATGTCAAACACAGTATGTCAAACGGGGACAGTGTTGGACTTTTTGTCCCTGTGGCACCCTTCTATGAAGAACTTGCTGAGTACAGAGCCTCATGACTCCTTAAAAGCATAAATATAACGTGATCAGGCTTTTATTGAATCTCCAGTACAGTCCTTGTTGTCTCGTGCTAATGCAGGTGTGGGTGGCTAGTAAACAGCCCCACGGCCCCCAAGAAGTTCCGCGGAGGCCTTTTGGGTGTCCTTGTGAACGGAACAAGATCATCACTTCAATCACTCTCGTACCATCGGTTCTATTTATACAGTCATTCAGTGGCAGCAAATGTATTTTTCCCCAGTGCCGTCATGAGACCTGCTGAAAATCAGTCACGTTCTCGTGCATTGTCCTTCTCTGGAGGGGTCACTCTCATTAACGGCTGGACACGTGACCAGAGCTTATCAAGATTTCCATAGAAATGGAAAGCATGCTGCTGGTTTCTGCAGGGTTCTACCATTCAACCACATAATTCAATCTTGTACAAAAACATATGATATCTGTATATGTGACACCCATAGTGTTCCTATATCACATTATATTATATGATGTGATGTATCATATGTGATACATGACGTGATACACAATGAGATGCATCTTATGTGATGTGATGCGTACTGTTCTGTATTATAAATGTGATACATGATGTTATATATCATATTTGATACATGATGTGATCATATCCACACAGAACGGCCCGGACCAGGAATCCAACCTGGATCGTCTTGCTGTGAGGCCACCGTACTAACCACTCCATCACCGTGCTAACCACTCCATCACCGTGCTAACCACTACACCAGCTTGCCACTCTTTATTTATTTATTTATTTATTTATTTATTTATTTAGATTTAGGGTCTCAAAAAGGATATTTTGAACCCATTGACCGTTTGACCTTGGTATGTTAAGCCACTGATAACTGACAAATAACTGAACATGCCTAGAAAACTGTACAGCATTTAATTGAACTCTTTAACTAGATACCTTTAAAGAAATTACCCCATTTTTTAATTACTTCCAAACAAATATTAAATTAAACCCATTATTTGTGATGTGGCTTGAAAATTGCTTTGAATATAATCTAACTTTTTCATATTTCACTTCATTAAGTATTGGATGTTTGGTTACCTTAAACCTAAATGGAGAATAAAAAGTGTCTTGATGTTTATTGCCACTTTCACTGCCATGTATATTTAGTGTAACACTACTATTGTCTGCTTTGTGATGGTATATGTGATCTCCAATGTCTGACAGCCCCAACAGCAAGTTTTTGTGTGTGAGTGGAGCATGAATAACCTGAATGTACCTAGTGTAACTCTTTAGGGGGGAAAACATTGTGTTCTTCTAAGAAACATGACAGCAACAAAGGGAACAAACAAAGAGAACAACATTAATGGCCTTTATAATTGTTACGTGAATGTGTGTGGTGGTGCGGGGCATCTGTTTGGGGACCGGGGCAAAGCTGGGCCTCAGATGGGCCTGTTCTTTCTTTGTCCACCACAGATGGGACCACTGTTACACAACATGAAAACACACATACACTGTCTGGTTCATCCGGTCGAGCATCTGGCTAAAACAACGTGCTAACTCACGCTGAACTGATTAAGGCTACCAGACTATGAATAACACCTCACAAGTTTGTGGCTAACACTTCAGAATTGTTAGAAATGTCTCACTTGCCATCGTGTCTCTCTCACTCTCTCTCTCTTTCTCTCTCACACTCACACTGTCTGCCACTCTCACCCACATGTTTAACTGTTAGCAATCTATTAAAGCTGGGCATATCATCAGCTCTCGTTCTGCTCCCTGGTCTTCATACACAGCAGCTGAAAATACACATACAGAGATTTCTCCATTTTAATCAACACATGTTTTGGTTTGTTTTATTATTTTGCATTATAATAAAGTTGAAGGAATGAATTTGCATGATGGAAATATGTGTATGTCTGTATAAAAGCAGACACAGGGCGGGTTTTCAGGTCGGGAGGTGAGCAAGTACATCAGCATTTACGTTCAATGAAAGCTCAATGAAAGCTCAATGAAAGCTCAATGAGCGCTTCACACACACATCAGCATCCCAGTTAGTCTAGTAAAGAAACAACTGATTTGAGTCCATTTTCATTCAGAATGACCACTAGAGTGCTATGCAGACTGTTACTGTTACTAGGAGGTTGCTAAGGTGTTGCTAGGAGGTTGTGGTTACCAAGGTCCACCAGATGGTTGCTAGGAAAAGTCAGGAATAGTTATAGCAGTCATGCTATTTACAAATCAATGCACAAATTTTATAAAAATAATAATCCATCCATCCATCCATCAGTTATCTTCTGCTTTATTCCACTAGTCAGGGTCACCAAGGGGCTGGAGCTAATCCCAGTGTCAGTGGGCAAAGGCAGGGTACACATTGGACAGGTCCCCAGTCCATTACATGGCCAACACACACTCACACCTACGGGCAGTTTAGAGTGAGTGATCAACCTAACATGCATGTGTTTGGACTGTGGGAGGAAACCGGAGTACCCGGAGCACGGGGAGAACATACAGACTCCTCACAGAACCACCCAGACCGGGAATCCAACCCAGATCATCTTATTGTGAGGCGTCAGTGCTTAACATGTAACTATTGTAAACATTTTAAGCACCATTAACAAACCATCAGGCAACCACTGAACTGCTGTTTATTAAAAACTAATAATAATAATAATAATAATAATAATACTAATAATAATAATCTAAACTTCACATATTGAATATGTCTCGGGTGATCGACTACATCTTTGCTGTTATATTCATGAATCTGGCAACCTTGAAATCAAGAAAATCAAGCAGCTGGTACTACACTGACCTGTTGGTACAGCAGTTAAAGCAGAACAAGTTAAACTGATTTTAATTATTATCATATAATATCTTGCTATGGCACCCAAGCTGGTTGCTAAGTTGTTGCTATGGCAACACCCCTGGTAAATAAAATCACTCTGGTATTTCCAGGTGGCTGCTAACATGTTGTCATGGTTACCTAGCAGGTAAGTTACCATGTCGGTAGTATAGACATGGTAACCTGTGGTATTATCCAGGTGGTTGCTAAGGTGTTGCCATGGTAACCTATCTGGTAATAAAACAACTGTGGTAGAGCCAGGTGGCTGCTAAAGTATTGATATGGTAACCTAACTGGTAAATAAAACGACTGTGGTATAGCCAGGTGGTTGCTAAGGTATTGCTATGGTAACCTAACTGGTAAATAAAATGCCTGCAGGTGATTGCCAGGGTGTTGCTAGGCGGTCAACAGTGTGTTGCTAGTAAATAAAATAGACATTCTTAAGGACAATTGATTCTATAGATTACATGTTTGTTATTTATTAATGAATGATGGTTTATTTTTTATTGGTTATATAATTGTTATGTCATTTTCCCCTCTGTTCTCAATGCTTCTGTTGCTGAACATGAGATGAATCTGAATCAGTTAGATGTCAATACTAAATAAAACTGATATGATATTTTATAATAAGCTGTTCACAACATCAAGCCTGAGAACCTGTCCTGATTCATAAACAGGTTCCTTCAAACAGCAACCACTAACGCTAAGCTCCATGAATAGTAGTGAGATGTGGTGTCTTTAGCAGGTACAGAGATTTTCTTTATTTTTTTAAAATGATAGGGCTAAATGAATGGAAGAAGCCTCTCTTGGTAAGGTGGTCCTCTCTCTTTTAACTCCTGATCAAATAATGAGGCTAAATCTAATCTGGAGACATTTGCTGAATGACTGTGATCTAATTTCCCCTGAAATTTCATCTGGATGACGGCATTCCTGCGATTCTTTCCCCCGGAAGCTGGCCAGTAAGGGTCAGTAAGGGTTTATTACACTGGATCTACGTGTGCCAATGCCCACCAGACACATGGGAAGGGATGGAAGAGCCGGGACAGTCAGGTCAAGTTTATATGTTGTCACAAAGCAGCTCTACAGAAAATCTGGGTCTGAGCTCCCTGATGAGCACAGCCAGGGCTGACAGTGGCAGGACAACATCTCTCAGATCAAGATAAAGAAACCCTGAGAGGAACCAGACTCTAAAAGTGAACCCAGCCTCCTCTGCTCCAGACCGGAGAGCAAAACAAGTACAAGTGTAAAAAGAATAAGATTCACAACTGCATGCATCAATGTATGTAGAGTGAAAGGAAGAAAACTGTTGGAGTCCCATCAGAGCAGCAGTGAGAACCAGATCAGTGTTTGTGTGGTAGGAGAAGAAAACCATTTAATCCATTTAATATTGAATGTTATTTTGCATTAAATGTTGCAACAACAACAACAACAATAATAATAATAATAATAATAATAATAATAATAATAATAGACTTGAGAAAGCAGCTAATATTAAAATGTTAAAGTGGATGCTAATGTTGTTGTCAAGGTGTTGAGAGACAGATGCTACAGAATTCCAGCAGGTTGCCAAGTTGTTGCTAGGTAGCTGCTGTGGTCTTCCAGCTTGTCACTAAGAGGTTGCTGTGGTACGCCAGCTGGTAAATAAAATGACTATGGTATCCCAGGTTGTTGCAAATGTGTTGCTTGGTGATTTTCACGGCATCCCAAGTGGTTGCCAAGGTGTTGCAAAGGCAAGTTGCTATAATATATATCCCAGCTTGTTGCTAAGGTAATATTATGGGGGTACCATAGCTGGTATACAAAATGACTGTGGCATCCCTGGTCGTTGCTTAGGTGTTGCTAAATGGTTGTATTGTATCCTCAGTGACTGCTAAGTTTTTGCTATGGCACCCCAGCTGGTAAATAAAATGACTATGGTGTTCCAGGTGGTTGCTAAGTTGTTGCTATAGCAGCCTCCCTGGTAAATAAAATGACTCCAGGTGGTTGCTAAGGTCTTGCCATGGTAACCTGACTGGTAAATTAAATGTCTGTGGTATCCCAGGTGGTTGCCAGGGTACTGCCATGGTAACCTGACTGGAAAATAAAATGACTGTGGTATATCCAGGTGGTTGCCAAGGTATTGCCATGATAACCTAACTGGTCAATGAAATGCATGTGGTATCCCAGGTGGTTGCTTAGGTATTACCATGGTAACCTGACTGGTAAATAAAATGACTGCGGTATATCCAGGTGGTTGCCAGGGTATTGCCATGGTAACCTAACTGGTAAATAAAATTCCTGTGGTATACTTAATGACATAATCAGATCTATTGAGTACATGCTTATTATTTATTAATGAATGATTGTATTTTTTTAGTGATTATAAAATTATTATTAACAGTACAGGAACATGTCATACGCACTTCATATAAATTGAGTTTATGTAAAGCGTTAAACTTTATTTTTGCACTATAAGCAAAAGTTACTGCTGGTTTACTCACAACGCCGATGACACGTCAGCAGTGCTCCGTATCCCATCTCAACTGAAATCAGTTCACAGGGTAAAGGAGTGGCCTTTTAAACCTGACAGCACTTTAACGACTATGTGACAGATCCATCCTGCACAAACCCGTTTAGGCCGGAGTAGAAGGTAGAGCTGAAGCTGAACAGTGGGCGTGCAGCACCATTCGCTTTTATAGCTACGACCATAATTTCACAGAAAAGAATCAGCTTCCATTTTAAACTACATCAAAACCACTTTACTGGCCGCGAGAGAGGACGGCCGACGACCAGACACTCTAAACATGTAGGTTAGCCCTGCAAATCCAGATCCATCCCAGTATTTTAAAAACATCACTTGGAAGCGGAACAGGAAGCTTTCAGAATGTCGGAACGGTTTTATCGTCTTCACACAAATGAAAGCTTTCAAGCCGCCAGTGTATGAGTGAGTTCAGTGCCGAGGAAGTCGGGAAGGAGCTAAAAACAAAAAAAACAATAAAGATCTGAAACACATGGTGGCAACAGTCCTGGCATGTGTGGTTCCGCCTGTGACTGCAGTTACAATAACACTGAGCTATTTAAAGCAGAGAGATGCCTATTTTTTGATTGCTGTCTGAATCAGAACACATCCCTCGTCTTATTAAATTCCACCAGAGTGGTGAAGATTATATGCAGGCTGCCAAAAATATGCTCTTTATGAAACTGGAATAAACCATCCGTGGAGGTACAGCTAATTCTGATGGCCTTTAGTCATTTAGTAAATTTGCCAGATTTTTTGTTCGTGTAGCACCAGAACTCAATAAAATGATGACTGCAAAGTATAAGTGCTGTTTCAACACACTGTTCTAGAAGTATTATAACAGTAACTTTAAATGCTGGAGTAAATAATAAAGATCAAAAACTGGCAACCTAATTAAATAGTTTGGAGAACTTCATTTTATTACTTATTTTAATTTTTACATTTGGATTTGGCCTGCACATGCTGGACACCACAAACCTCACTGTGTGGACTAATTACAAAACACCAAAATGTGTTTGATATTTTGGTGTGACACGATAAACTTGGTCATTTTGTGTCTTCGTTAAAGGCAAAAAACTTTTAACTAGTTAGCTGATTAGCTAGTCAGTTAGTCCGTTAATGTACCATTTAGTTAGTTAGTGAGTCAGTTAATTAGCTAGCCAGTTACTTAGCCAGTGAGTCAGTTAGTTTGCCAGCTACTTTAGTTAGTTAGCCAGTCACTTATTTAACTAACTAATCAGTCAGTTACTTAGTCAGTCAGTTAGTTAGTGATCCAGTCCATCAGCCGGTCAATCACTTAAACAGTTCATTAGAAATTTAGACAGTTAGTTAATAAGCCAGTTACTTATTTAGTTACTTAGTCTGTCAGTTAGTTAATAAGCCAGTTACTCATTTAGTTACTTAGTCTGTCAGTTAGTTAGTAAGCCAGTTATTTATTTAGTTACTTAGTCTGTCAGTTAGTTAAAAGCCAGTTACTTATTTAGTTACTTAGTCTGTCTGTTAGGTAGTAAGCCAGTTACTTTAGTTATTTAGTCTGTCTGTTAGTTGGTAAGCATGTTAGTGAGCCAGTTAGTTAGTTAGTCAGTCAGTTACTTAGTTAGTAGGTCAGTTAGTTGGTGAGCATGTTAGCGAGCCAGTTAGTTACTTAGTCTGTCAGTTAGTTAGTTAGCCAGTTACTTATTTAGTTACTTAGTCGGTCAGCTAGATAATAAGACAGATACTTTAGTTACTTAGTCAGCTAGTTAGTAAGCCAGTTACTTATTTAGTTACTTAGTCTGTCAGTTAGTTGGTGAGCATGTTAGTGAGCCAGTTAGTTACTTAGTCTGTCAGTTAGTTAGTTAGCCAGTTACTTATTTAGTTACTTAGTCTGTCAGTTAGTTGGTGAGCATGTTAGTGAGCCAGTTAGTTAGTTAGTCTGTCAGTTAGTTAGTAAGCCAATTACTTATTTAGTTACTTAGTCTGTCAGTTAGTTAGTAAGCCAGTTACTTATTTACTTACTAGCTAGCTAGCCAGCCAGTCTAGGTTGGTCATTTGCCATTGTTAAATCTGTTAAAATAAATTTATGATGGTTTATCATTATGGTTTTTATCACATGATTAGTTCAACCACAAAATAAGCAATGTCAAAGATCAGTATGTAAAAACTAATTAGCATGCTATCTAGCCAGTTACTTAGATTTCTTATGTTATTTAAAAATGCTTTTTGATATAGCTGGTAAATTAATTCTTTATACTTAAAATATTGTGTTGGATCAACAATTAAACATGTACATAATTTTATATGCAGTCAACTTGACAATAAATGTCATGTTGCCAGTTATTAAGTTAATGTTATCTAAAACACTTCTTCCTGTGGTTGTAAAGCTAATTCACCATACTTTGGAAAAAAAGTGATGCAATGCATTAACAATATTCTATCAGAATTTAGCAAATCAAGCTCATAATCTTTTAAAGTGAAGCACCAGTGTAGGTGCAAATAAAACATTAACTTACATCAGAGGTAAAGAAGGTTTTCGCTCTCTAGTGTAAATGTACTGTTTTGAACAGTAAACCTATTGTTGGTCTTTGGACAGCAAAGAAATCTTATATACAGAGACTGGACTCTCGCTGTATACGGGGGTAGGAGTTTATTAGTTACAGAGGAATGCCGTCCACTGTGTACGGTCACACTGCCACACAATCTATTGACCTTAATTCTATATGTGGACCAAACCTCGTGAAGTGGAAACAGATACACAGGTTCAGGTAGTGCTGCAGGCTTTTGTATTTTAAATTGGATGTGCATGATTTCTGGTGGTCCACAGCAGAAATAGGAGCTTTGAGTGGACCGTAGCCATTGACCTGAATCAGACGGCGTCTGAGCATCTATTTTAGCTCCTTTCTGCTGCATGAGTGACCTAGTTCTCTCCAGGGGGCACAGATAGAAAGGAAAGATACAGAGGGGGGGAAGCGGATAGACTGAGAGGTCTAAAAGGCACTTCGAGGCCAACATGATGTTTTTCCCATTTCCCGCATAGAAACAAGGCTATAGAATAACTGAAGTCTAGGAGGAGGAGTTTCAGACATTTAACACCCTTTAAAGACCTCGGGGGTCCGGCCTTCCAGCTACAGTCAGCAACCAGCCAGAACTGCAGCCCAAGTTCTTAGGGTTTCTCTTCCCTCCCTCAGTCAGTCTTCTCTCGGACCATCACCACACATACTTGTTTAATTAGACACACACAAGGACGTAGGAGTGGCTTTGACATTTTGCTAATATGAATCAAAACCCTATCCCCTAAAATGTTACCTATAAGCTGATTCCACTGTAGGTAAGGTAGTAAATCACTGTATGTATAGTGACGTAGAACAACATTTGTGGAATTACAGTAAATTACTAATAAATAAACAAAATACAACATTATCTGTACGTCTGATTATTATTAGATAAATCCAATTAAAGATCACATTACACACTAAACTAGATACTCCACATTACATAGTACTGCTATTAGAAAACTTTAAAACTATATATGCAGTGTCTGGATTATATATATATATATATATATAATGCTGAAATGAAATGATAAATAAATGTATGTTAAGGTTTCCTGACTAGACTAGACTAACATTAATGTTAGACAGTAAGGCTGTGTCCCAAACGGCACCCTCTGGAACATTACATACTGCACTACTGAAAGCAATTCTAACGATGGTGTCCTTTTATTTATTCATCCATTTATTTATTTATTTATTATATTTTATTTTTTTATGTATGTAGTGTAGTAGCAGTCTGCAGTTTGGGGCGTGGCCAGAGAGTAATGTAACTTTACGTTTTAGAGTGCTTTCTGACTAAAGTTAATATAAATGTTAACTAACCCAAACCCGTCTGTTACCATAACAACACATTATACTAAAGCTGTTTTATTGCAGTATATATGGTCATTGTTGCTATTCATTGCTCTCATCACTGACGTGAGCCACCCGACGCTCCAGCGAGGCGAGAGCTCGGGTCAGTAAAGCTGCTGACTGCAGAATATTTCAGAACAGGCATCTCAACACAAACCTTAACAAAGTGAAAGACCCAGACCACCTAACAACCAGAGCCAGTTGCTAACAACAAACATGGTGGGTGAATTGCGAAGGATGGCAAAACAAGCTTTTAAGATAAAAGTTTTTAAACAGTTTTCCACTTTTGGTGGGACAAATCTACCAGTTTCTGATATCTGATATCATCCCCTCCTGGTTCCTACGTCAATGGACATTTAGGAGATGGCCAGATGCAACACTGCTTGAGATAAACAGGCAAGTAGATGCTACAAAAAAAAACAACTGAACAAGGGTCAACAACATTAACTCACCTATTATGTTACGGGTCAGAGTTGTCTAAAATACTGGTTACCGTCTCTGAGGATAATGTTGATTAAATAGCTGTTTTAAATGGCATATGTACACAATATGATCTTACATATCATTATTATCATTATATCATCATCATCATCATTATTGACTCGATTCTTTGCTTGTTTTTGATGATTTTAACTGTGCGGGTCAATTTGAACTAGAGATCGACCGATATATCAGTCGGCCAATATATCGGGCCTATATTTGCCTTTATATATATATAATATATATATATATATATATATATATATATATATATATATATATATATATATAATTTATAGCAAACAATGGACTGCACAGTCCATCTCAGGAGCAGCCTTCCCCTCACTGCAGAACATCTACACACCAGGTTCACCAGGAGGGCCTACAACATAATCAGGGACAGTACAGACCCCCAGCACACAATCTTCACACGTTTACCTTCAGGCAGACGTTACAGGAGTGTGAAGTCCAGGACCACAAGACTGACAAACAGTTTCTACTCACAGGCCATCAGGCTTCTGAACACCTCACGCACTACCTCTCTAATCTGAACTGGTTTTAACTGGTCTGATTTTATCTGCACCTTACACTCACTGTACTGCTGTTTACACACAATACTGTTTACACTCACTGTACTGCTGTTTACATACAATACTGTTTACATTCACTACTCGCACAAACATTATTGTTTACATTTGTTACTTGCAACTTTCACTTTATGGCTGCTGCTCTTCATACTTGCACATAAAAGCACACAACTTTTATTTTTTATCCTTTAACTATAAAAAATACTTTTATTCTTCAACTTATATTGTTTTACTTTGTATATTTTGTATATATATTTTTATTTCTTTTATTTGTTATCTTTATCTATTGGTGAATGGAGGAGCAGCAAAGTAAGAATTTCATTGTACAGTGTAACTGTCTGTTCTGTTGTGCATATGACAATAAAACTCTTGAATCTTCAATCTTGAAACTTGAGCAACAATTTTTAATGAGGCAGTTACGTGTTTCTAGTTCCAGCCGTATAAGTGAACCAGAGTGGATCTTTTACTGCTTAGCTCCAGGGCTAAAGCTAACGGCTCTAGTGTAATACACACATTAACACATTACTGTTACACAGAGAGTTTCTCCAGAGCAGCCAGAGCTTCCCAGATATTACTCAGATATTAATCAGCTTTCAGCACTCGAGCCAAACTAACAAAAGAAAACAGAACAGAGCCGCTGTGTTCAGAAATGTTGTGCCTCCTCTTATTGTTACTTGTGTGACATTATAGCAGCGGTCAATTTCTAATTTTAACCATAACATAACATAACATAAATATGAATGCATTTATTTGTTAACATAATAGAAGTGTTAATAAGAATAAATGTCATGAATATCAACACAAAAACAAGCCTAGCTGTACCTAAACGAGAATACACTGGTTCTGGAATGAGCCACAGGTGAATGAGGGGAGCCGGAGCTGATGTGGACCAAACTCTAGAGTCCATATAGAGTCTCTTTGATGGCATACATAGCAGTGAATCAGTACAGCAGCTGCTTATGCAGGAATGCACCACTTCTGGTCACACAAAGGAGGAAAACCACAGAAAATGACTGGCTTTTCCAGGACAATGCGCAAGATCCTCCACAACTCATCTAGCGAGGAAGTGGTTTGAGGAGGAGGAAAATTAGGTGAGTTTATGGCCGCAGACCTAAACCTCACTGAGAAGCTGTGGAACCATGTCACAAAGTGAACGGTTAGGAGGAAGAATCCAACCAGTATGAATGAATGGTCTGTGGAGAGCAGTGAGGAATGCATGACAAGCAATTCCTTTATATCGAGGGCGGCCCAAAGGCCTTTTGAGCCAGCAGAAAATTACTCAACTCAAAAGTTCTCAGCTCCCTTCTACAGAGCTGTTTTACTCACATAGCATGTAATATTATGAAACTCATGTTTAGATACTCTATAACTTCTGTATATGTATGTGGTTTAAGGTGTGAAGGCCACCAGAGAATTCACTGCTTTGGATTGTTTTGTAGAACTTTATGAAAGTAGAACAAAGTGGTGTGAAGCAGCTATCAGGACCAGAGGAGAAGCTTAATTAACTTGAATAACAGTTTTAGTTCAAGTTACTTAGATTTGTATTGTGTGTGTGTTCTTGTAGAGGTATATTTGTGAGGACCACATGTTCTCTTTAGTCTAGTATAGTCTGATTTTTTGAAAAAACCTGATTTTTTGAGAAAATTACATGTGCTAAGGTGAGGACCAGCAAAATGTCCTCACTTTAGCACATGTAATTTTCTCCAAAAATTAAGTTTAAAAAAAAAAATAATCTAGTAGAGCAGAAAATTAGTCTTTGGGATACTAAGGTTAAGGTTAGAGTTAGGTGTAGTATTATTTAGTTATAGTAAAACACAGATCAATAGAAACCTATAGATGACCTCACTAATATAGTACGATAAATGTGTGTGTGTGTTCATTACCAAAAAAACATTGTGAATTTTGTTTTGGCAGCATGCATGGGCCATATTTTTGGCCCATAGTTCTGTACTTGGATGCTATTCTTTTGCAGCAGATCAGGGAATACACACACACACACACACACACACACACACACCAAAAGTTTTAAACATTATTATAATTAAGAACGTATTATTCCAGACAGGAAGCTTCTATTTACTGATTTATTCTTTAAATATTTATATGTCAGTGTGTTTATTTAACCCTTTCCAAGCTTTATTTGCATTTCTCATCTAATACCTGCTTTGACCTGCTCAGTACTTCATTAAGCTAAATCAAGATTGCTGCTGAAGCAACTGAATAAATTATACATACACACATCTATCTATCTAGTCAGTGTCCAATAAAAAAACATTTTTTGTAGAATTTTTTTGTAGATTGAGTCTACATCAATTGAACAAACCAATAATCATTTACATTGTCTGAAAATTTCATGATGAATAGACCAATAGAAATGCTCCAAAATAGTTTGGAAAACATTCTGGTTCCATTGACTTATATATATAGAAGCACTTTGATTTTTAGTTCATTCAAGTCATTGAACAATTACTGGTACCACTTTGCAATAAGACCCTTAATAAAGCATTCTTAAATGATAAATAAATTAAATTAGATCATTAATGTTTATTGTTTTGGGTCATAAACACATTAATAATGCAGGCTGTTTTATGTGCTGAATATAAATATGTTATGAAGATGACAATATTAATGCTGACTGATAGAGAAGACAAAGTAAACATCTATAAACATCTGTAAACATCACAATCTGAACTTTAACAGTATGAATCTGGCTTCACTGTTATTCTAATGACAGGTCACTGCTGTTCTTTTTATTTATGTGTATGTAACTGCTCATTAAATTATATTAAGATGTTTATGACCTAATTAATAACCATACCTAAACTCATTTTAAACCATTTATAACACTTTATAAAGGGTAGTCTCATTCTAAAGTGGGACTCAATCACTGTACATTCAATAGACAGAGCCTAAGACTCAATGCTTAATAGCCATCTTCTAACAGTAAGCCTATACAGCCTCATAGACAGTGCTGAACATATTTGCCAAATTTTGGCATATATTTAAACAAATTTGAGACTATCTGAGAAAACCTGATAGAAGGTAAGATGAACCATAGCCTTTTTTGACTGACCCATATTGATGATTCCAGGTTTATTTAACTTAGATCTACTCAAAAGCAAACTTCTATACTGTTAGAAAAGCTTCTTTTGGCTAAAATGGAGGCTGTTTATGCAAAAAAAAGAATAAGTAGCATTGGTAGTAGCCTTATTCTGATTGGTCGATCATTTTTAGATTTATTTATTCACATGGAATGTATTTAAAAACAAAGAATTCATTGTACTTGATGCTTTCATTCATGTATAGCCCACAGTGTGGGTGAGTCATCACTGCTGACTACAAATTTACCAGTTTTCCTAAGCAATCATTCCCAGACACCTCGGCACCAGTCTTGCCAAGCGGAAGCTTCGGGTGCTGAGTCCGTATCAAATTTCAGGTGCCTGCCGATGACTAGGACTGATGCTCACATCGGCCTGTGTTGCAATCAGTGCAGTGAGTAATGAAATGAATAGAATACAAAAGATCTGTTTATAGCCAATACCTGCATTAGTCAGAGTTCCTCTACCCCGGTGCCAGTATGGGGGCAGGTACTGAAATAGTTCCACTCCTTCCACTCTCTCTCTTTCTCTCTCTCTCTCTTTCTCTTTCTTTAGTCCCGCCTGAGAGTTATTTTTGGCACCCCCCAGAACATCTTGCAAATCAATGTGCTATTTTGCAAGCCCTTCGCCTCATTGTTGGAGGTAATATGCTGGAAAGACGTCCGCAGCTAATAATAAACAGGCAAGGAATGATGGGGTGGGTCATTCAAAATGGGTTCAGGTGTTTGGCAAATATTTTGCCTGGGATTTTGGCTGCCAACGCTGCTTTTCCACTTAATATTTCCTGGCGCCGAATGCGGACTAGAAGCCCAACGCTGACATCTCAGATAGTATCCAGGTGAAGGAGCGGGTGGTGGTGGGGGGGGGGGGGAGAAAGACAGCAAATCATGTGGAGCGCGTATCACATCTGGCAGCATGTGGCCCCGGCCCACATGGTCTTATCCATAAAGCCACATGCTGCTCTGTTTGTGGGCAGCCTCTCGGAGCTCGCCAAGTGAGAGAAGTTATATATAGACCATGAAGGATTTGCCATTACACAGCAGGGCAACAAGCGCTACAGTAGATTCAAAACAGCTGACTTCTTAAAAAAGAAAAAGAAAAAAAAGAAAGACGCTGTAACTCTAACTGTGTTCTTAAAAAACCTAATAAGTTCAAAATAAGCAGGGAAATGTCTGAGGCCAATTTGGATGGGAACATCATAAATACAGCATAATTAGTCCAGCATTTGGCCACAAACACACCACTGTCTGGTCCCACTATATCTGAGTGGAAACAGCAGGGATGGCTGCCCTCATTCTTGGACTTTGAAACTTTATAGTTCGCCTCTTTTGGGGACCTTCCATTGGAGCTGTAGACGGACAGAGCAGGCCTGGAAGATTTCGTTGAAGGGGTTTATTTATTTGGATTTAATGTAGATCCCTGAAAATTAAGCTTCTGAGCTGTATCTACATGAAATACATAAACACACACAAATATACACACATATAGATTTGTGTATGCACACACACATATACACACACATATACACACACACACACACACACACATATATATATATATATATATATACACATACATATATATATATATATATATATATATATATATATATATATATATATATGTATATATATATAATGTGTGTGTGTATACACAAATCTATATGTGTGTGTGTATATATATATATATATATATATATATATATATATATATATATATATATATATATATATATACATATATATATATACATATATATATATACACACACATATATAGTAAAGAAATTTTAACATAAAATAAGTCTACTAGATGGAAAGAAAACATGTCACTATGGGGTTTTAAAATAATTTAAAATTATTTTTATATAGTGGACAACAGGTCATTGTTGATGACATGTTTCTTGTTTCCTGTTCTGCATCAGACCAAAAACCCTTGTACAACATCAGCACCAACTCAATCATAGAACATATTATAAATAAAAAAAGGAAACAAACATTGTTTACCTTTTTGATATCATTTCCACTTTTAGCAGTATAAGAAATATTTCAAATGCTCTGTAAATGAACAGAAACAGGAACAAATAATAACCCATTCCAAAGGTTACCGTTACTTTAAACAGTTTTTAGGTCCACTAGCTAAACCTGTGTTAATCACTCCAAATCTTGAGCCAAAGTTTCACACTTTCCACACATAGTACCCAACTTCTCTTACAGTCCATTTCATTTTAATGTTCTATTTTTGAAAATTAACAGTTATGTAACATTTTCTAATAAATCAGGAATAAATTAAATTAGTAATTCATTAAAAAATACATTAGTAATGAATTTATATGTTTACAGAGCTTACATGTTGCAAAATGATTTCTGTCTCAGTCAAACTCCTGTCACCTGTGACACCACTCATTTCATATAAAACCAGATTTAGCAAGTCCCAATGTCCACTACGAAGGATATCAAAAAAAGTATGGTGTTAGGTAGTTAAACGTTTGTGCATATCAATAAAAAGTGCTTTGAGAACTAGCTACAACAGTTTTATACCTAATACATTAAATCTAGACGTTAGAAACTTAATAAATACATAGTATTTGACAGCTTATCTCTCTCGCTCCCATAAAATGTGGTTACTTAGGGGAAGCCATATTTAAAAAGACACAACTTCAGTTGTAAATGACAGACCCCAATACATGATACATCACTGGAAAGGCCAGGATGTCCTCTACTTGGCACAATAGGTTTAGTAAGGTGCCTCATTTAGTTTTTTAAATATCTTTTGGAGACTTATGTCCCCTTCAGATGACAAAAATAATTACCAGGTCTTACAAGAATATATATACACTACCGTTCAAAAGTTTGTAAAATGTAAAATGTTCTTGTTTTCAATGGAGTATCTTCCTTCCTTAACACAACAATGGACTGACTGGTCTCTAAAGAAAGTTGTTTCTTTCTGGTCATTGTAAGTCGGTCAGCAAGGCATCAACTGCTGATGCTTCAGATACTAAACTAACCTAGAATGTGGTGCTCCCTTTTATGCTCACTTAGTAGTAAAGTGTCCTAACAATCAATTAGCCCAATAACATCCTTAACTTGGATTGGTGGTCGTACCAGGAGATTTAGACAGAGGACTGAGAATTGCTGATAATAGGACTATATGCAAAATAAGCCTCTATACAAAAATAGACTTTAATACAAACATTTTTATTCTTTAAAAATCATCTGATACACTTACATTAATTGTGAAATGGACAATGTTGTTTGTGAATTTCATGACAATTGCATGAAATGAAATTCTAAAGTGATCCTAAACTTTTTAGCAGTAGTTTAGAAGATTTTTCTATACATATAGTAGTTTGATTTCCAGTCAAGTACACACACCTAATATGAACAGAAGTATTGAGACATACCTCTTAATTATTAAATGTAGGGATTTCATTCAGTCCCATTCAGCTACAGGTGTACAAAATCAAGCACCTAGCCATGCAGCCTACCTTTACAAATGGGTCATTCTGAAGAGCTCTAAGCCTGGTGCTGTGAAAGGACGTCAATCATCTTCCCATCTAAATATTCAATCAACCATCAACTATGAGGGTATTAATGAAAAGTGTAAGTGTTTTGGAACCACATCAGCTCTGTGCAGCCAATGTATTGTGGAGACAGATTGACAGTCTGATGGACGAGTTGAGGTTTGGAGAATGCCAGGAGAACGTTACCTGCCTGCATTGTGCCGACTGTAAAGTTTGGTGTATGACGGATAGCTATGGGGATGTTTTTCAGGGTTGGGCTGCGGCCCCCTTAGCTCCAGTGAAGGGAAATCTTGATGCTTCAGCAGAGCAAGACATTTTGGACAATTATATGCTAACAACTTTGTGGAAACAGTTTGGGGGAAAAACCCTGTCCTGCTCCAGCATGACTGACTGTGTTCCAGTGCACAAAGCAGCTCCATACACGCTGGCTGCGTGAGCTTTGGTGTGGAACAACTTGACTGACCCACACACTAATTCCTGACCTCAACCCCATCCAACACATTTGGGACGAACTAGAGCGGAGACTGTGAAACATGTCCTCTCATCCAACATCAGCGTCTGACCTCACAAATGCTCTTCTGGTTGAATGGGTGAAAATTCCCACAGACTCTCCACAGGCTGGATAAGAGCTTCCCAGAAGAGTGGAAGCTGTTATAGCTGTTAATACCTATAGATTTGGAATGGATGGATGTGATGTTGTTTTCCGCATCTTCTTACTCCACCAGAGGTCACTAATAGGTGGACCGCGGTCCAGACCCAGACGTTGT
Source organism: Megaleporinus macrocephalus (assembly GCA_021613375.1). Lineage (NCBI taxonomy): Eukaryota > Metazoa > Chordata > Actinopteri > Characiformes > Anostomidae > Megaleporinus > Megaleporinus macrocephalus. The sequence goes on along the minus strand of CM038726.1, from coordinate 32,646,962 downwards.
CCAATGTGGACCCAAACCGATAAACTACTGAGAAGGCTTAAATTCTGACAGTGTTTATTTTAAGCGGCAGAGCTTTTCTTGTCTTTACGGTATACATACTCAGCCAATCAGATCTGTGCATATTCGGGAGTGTGGCGCACACACAGGTGAGGTACGAAGCAAGAAGCAGCAGTTAATAAAATAAAGCGAATCAGAGAATAAAGCGTATCGAAGAGTAAAGCGAGTCAGAGAATAAAGTGAGTGGGAGAATAAAACAAGTCGGAGAACAAAGCGAGTCAGAGATTAAAACGAGTCAGAGAATAAAGTGAATGGGAGAATAAAGCGAATCGAAGAGTAAATATATTCAGAGAATAAAGTGAGTGGGAAAATAAAACGAGTCAAAGAATAAAGAAAGTGGGAGAATAAAACGAGTCGGAGAGTAAAGTGAGTGGGAAAATAAAACGAGTCAAAGAATAAAGAAAGTGGGAGAATAAAACAAGTCGGAGAGTAAAGTGAGTGGGAAAATAAAACGAGTCAGAGAATAAAGAAAGTGGGAGAATAAAACGAGTCAGAGAATAAAGTGAGTGGGAAAATAAAACGAGTCAGAGAATAAAGAAAGTGGGAGAATAAAACGAGTCGGAGAGTAAAGTGAGTCAGAGAATAAAGTGAGTGGGAGAAAGAGTAACATGCTCTTAAAAAAATGAAAGTCAGCGGCAAAAAACGACTTTTCTGCCAGGAATGGACGGAGACTTATGTTTATTCCTCCCACAAGCAGCTCCAAACCAACAGGTCCAGACGTGCAACCGAGTTAACGAGAAGACGATGCTTTATTTACTGCTAAGATTTTCAAATGATTTTTTATTTATTTATATAAATGTAGGCCTTGTATTTATTTATTCCTGAAGAAATGTTCTTTGACTGGACCTTACTGGACTTTACACTATACTATACTGTGCGTACACATTTACCTTCATTACAGCTTCCATCCTTCTCCTAAAGAAACCTGCATATATATTTCAAAGTTCAGTCTCAGACGTTGTTTGCATGTCAGCACTAAACTGATGAAGATTGGCAGTGGTGTTCAATGATGTCATTCATTTAGTATTAAGCCAAGACCCCCCACCAGGGCCCACCACAAACACACGCTCCACCCCTGAGAGCAGCGTCACGTGTTGGGAATTTTTCTTCTGTTTTCCTGTAATTACTTCAACCATCCGAGTAAACGGTCGACATGTCACAGTAACTAATTAACATTCTTGGAGCTGACATGACAACCCTTCCTCAAAAAGAGAGAGATATGAGTCAGAAACAGTGGGTCAGTCAGAGGACTCAAAATAGCAGCCAGTGTCACGGCTCTCCGTTAGTGGAGCGTGTAGTAGTGGCTTTCCTCCTGTGAGTAAGAATGGAGAAAACCCAACAGCAGCAGATTACATATTCTCACAAGTCTGTGGTCTCATGCATATTCCACCGGTCATCTGGAAACTATGAGCTCCTCACTCAGCGCTGAGCAGGGACGGTCGTGAAGGGGAATATTTCTGACTGAGGTCACCGCAGGTGACATCAGTGTTTGGAATATTGTCCTATATTTAATGTCTTCAGACTAAATATGGAATTTTTGAAATGACTCCCAGAAACAAGAACTGAAAAGTAAATTAAATCCAAACTAAATCACCAAAAATGATATTCAACCTTCACAACTCATTTCATTACACTGGCATTCATTTCTACATAATTTCCTCTAGAAGGACACATTCCACTTAGTGTGTGTGTGTGTTATGTTATATATGTTTATGATGGTAAATATAATAATAACGTGTGTGTGAGCGCATGTGTATGCATGTAATGTAATGTGTATGCATGTATATATATATATATATACACACAAAATAAGGCTCTATACAAAAATAGACTTTAATACAAACAATTTTTATTCTTTAAAAATCATCTGATACACTTACATTAATTGTGAAATGGACAATATTGTTTGTGAATTGCATGAAAATTGCATGAATTGCTTCAAATGAAATTCTAAAGTGATTCTAAACTTTTGAGCGGTAGTATATATATATATATATATATATATATATATATATATATATATATATATATACACACACACACATATACATACATATACATATATAGACACATATACATACATATACACACACACAAATACATAACACAAACACACAATAACGTGTGTGTGTGTGTATATAGATAGACAAAGATAGATACACACATTATTATTATTAAGTTTGTATATCTATCTATCTATGCACACATACATTATTATTATTATCATCATCATCATATTTTGTCTGTAATGTTAATGTTAGTGTGTTACCTTAATATATCAGTTTGTTAGTCATGAAATAACAACATACATTATATATACATAACATATACATATAAATAAAATATTAATAATTCAATGTCGAAAAATGATTCTAGATATATTTAATTAGGTTAGCATTCTTGTATATACAGACTTTTCCCCACTTTCTTAGCTCTACTGACCACATCGGAGCACTTTGTAGTTCTACATTTACAGACTGTAGTTCATCTGTTTCTCTGTATACTTTGTTACCCTGTTGACCCCCACAGAGCAGGTACTATTAGGGTGGTGGGTCATTCTCAGCACTGCAGTGACACTGACATGGTGGTGGTGTGTTAGTGTGTGTTGTGCTGGTATGAGTCAATTAGACACAGCAGTGCTGCTGCTGCAGTGTTTCATCACCTCAGTGTCACTGCTGGACTGAGAATCGTCCACCAACCATAAATTTCAGTCAACAGTGACCACTGATGACCATTAAGAACTGAGGGACAGACATAAAGACACATTTGTGCCATCAAGCTGCTAAGATGTGAGGGAGGTGTTGTTGATTTCTGGCTGCCATCCTTCATTGGACTGTGCTGCAAGTTGGCGGCGCCTTCAGTACATCCGTATTAAATGCAGAACTAGTTATTTCCACCACTCATTCATACATTTATATGATTGTTCGGCATTGATTACAGGCGGCGGTGTGGAAAACACGGCTGTAAAGTATCTGACTCACGTCCACCGGAGGCATTTTCACCAACAGTGCCAGTGAGTAACGTGCCAGGCCATTACCTGCAATACATAATGTACTGCCAGAAATAGTTCAGCCTGAACACAAATAGGATTTAAAGTAACTTTATTGTACCTCTCCGGTTCTCTTTGTTTCCTTAACTGAAAACACTTAGCCTGAAACAAAGGTTCTGTAATTCGGTTACTATGACAATAGGTCAGAACAGAAGGAGGCCTGACTATTTCTTCCAGGAGAAAAAGAAAACAGTATATCAACCAACGAAGGGACAGAACTTCTAGCTCACAAGTTATCTCTGACTTTGTTCTTTTTAGGCCCCATCGGTGTTAAATAAGTCAGGCCTAATTATTCATTCATTTAAAGTTAACCCTTCTTTCAGTCTATATATGTTCATTGAGCTTGCCTGAGCAAGAACCTGAAGAAATCTCTCAGATCCTTCAACCTACATTGATTAAAAGAGGTTGTAGTTTAACTAGCCATGTTTACTGTTTGCTGATGTTGGTGATTGTGATCCAGGGTGATTTCAGGGTCCAGACCCCAGGCCCTTGGAAAGAACACACCATGCTCTACTGATCTGTGGAGTTTGGCTTTGTTCTAAGAGGTTTCTCCAACGATCTACAGAGCTGTAAAGACCAGATATTGACTACAATATCAAGTCATGGTGGATGGAGAGGACACATAACACCCCATAGTCCTGTAAAGTTTGAAGTCAGTTACAGTGCTATACATTCCTCTGCCTCCATTGCTGGCAAGCATCTGGTTAAAACCTTAAAAGGGGCTCCTAACAACCACCTGGAAGACCTTGTACACCACCAAAACTGTCCACATCAGCACTTCAAGTACCACTTCTGCTTCAGATCTGAAAACGTCCACAGGTGTTTCTATCCTTCCTTCTATTTTGAGAAGATACCCCAATGATGGGGATCTGAAAGGCTGTGAAATGAGATAAATGATGGGTGGTCTCTGACTTGTGTGTGGTACTTTTTTTTAAAATCTTAAATGAATCCACCAAGTTAATAGCACACAAAATATCATCAATGCTCTAGACCAGTGGTCGCCCACCCTGGTCCTGGAGGCCCAACCACAGTCTGCCACACCTGTTCCAGCCTACTGTTTAGAAGTCCTTGACTGTTCATCTCGAAACCTAGTGAGCTGCCTAAATAGACACTGACCCTGCAGACAGCTGTTTACACCATAAGACAGATTATTGAGAAGCTCTAGTTAGAGAGAGACTGTGTTACGGCTTGTTCCCGCCCACTACGTGTGACTGGTGTTTACTGACCTCAGCTGCAGCGTCTCCTCAGCGTTTCAGGACCATGGATTCTCCAATCATTGATTTTATTGTTTGATGGTTTTTGCTCTGGAGGAGTGAAACAGACACGTGTTGAAAAATGTTGAGCTTGTGTTGCATCATGGGATTGTCTTAGCGGCTGAGGAAACGTTCCGTGCTTCTTTACAATTGGGCCAAAGGAAGAAACCTCAGTAGACAGTATATTTAAGGCTTATACACATTTGGAGAGTCTATGGGTGTGTCTCAAAACCTAGTGAGTGTCTACTGTCTAGGTCCAACAGGAAGAGGTTCTGTGGCACTTTCTTTACTACCACTTAAGGCAAGCTAGTGAGGTGGACCAGGCCTGGACCTTCTGTTAGTAAAGCAAACTGTAACTTACAGCATCTCAAAGTAGTTACTCATCGTTTTCTCCGATGAACAGCACACAGTATATGCCTATACAGTGTGTACATAGCAGATTTCCTCCAATAAGCAAGTCCAGCCTACAAACTCCTGCCTAACTGAATCAATCAATTAGTTATACCCAAATTTACCCATTCATGGTCATGCGCTCTATGACTAGATAGAAAGTAAAACCAACCAGTATTGAGGCTATTTACACTACTAATGCAGAAATTCTATTCTACTTTCTGTATTAGTTTTTGTAGCATTAGCAAGTGATCAGTGGTTTCAGAATTATTTCTTTTCCTCTCCAGGAACGTGAGCGTGTCTCATCTGCAGCTGCGCTTTGAGTCAGAGCACTGATACCACTTGCTGAACATGCCAACTCTTGCATTTGAAACTGTAAACAGCGGGCTGATATCTCAACGTGAGCATGTGTTTTCACAGGTGGTGAGTCATATGTGATCACATTCAGCAGGGTATGTCAAAGTATGGGCAGCCGACATTAACCCGTTACTGCCGGAGGTCTCCATGAGGCCCTGTGTGCTGGAAAAGCCAATGTCTTGGCAGGTATCATAACTCTGATCAATATGTTGGGAATTTCTAATGAATAGATGGTTAAATACATCTTTTATTTTGAAAGGACAAATACTTGCTAAGATCACAAGACCATGGCTGTGTCTCAAAACCTAGTGAGCTCCTACATAGGCAGTATTTTAATCATAGTATGCGCTCCCGACATGTAGACTGTCCGAATTCTTACATACCTTAAACATGCTGTCTACTGAGAAACCTTATTTAGACCTGATTTTAAGGAAGCATCAAACGCTTCCTCAGCCGCTAAGAAAATCCCATGGTGCAACGCAGGCTAATCTACGAGCAGTGAAGTGGTTTTAAAGTTATTTTGATTCTCTCTGGAGTTTTAATGTGTTTCTGGACATATAAATCACACAAAACAGTATTTTATTATCAACTCTGTAACGAGTCCTTCACCATTTACACTTTTATACTCAACCATTAGCATTTATGCCAGCTGATTTTTAAGCCTCGGGCTATTGTTTTCATGCCGGCCGATAGCTCAGCAACCGCCTAAACCACTGGTTACGTGCTGCAGTGGGCGGGAACAAGCCGTGATGCAGTCTCTCTCTAACTAGAGGGTCTCAGTAATCTGTTTTATGAGGAGAGAACGCTGCTACTTAAACGGCTGCTACCTAGACAGCCTACTTACACACTCACTAGGATTTGAGACACTGAGAAGGATATTTTAAGGATATACTGACTGTTGGACTGTGAGGGTTTTCATTGCAGATCATTTTAAGGCTCATAGTGGTCCATACACTGAATTCCCTCATGTTATTTGTATTTGAATGATTAAGTTATATTTATTTACTCATTTCATGCAATTAGTTGCTTAATTGTCGTTTTTTTTTATTTTTCTGTCATTTGAACATGACAGTTGCTCTTTATATCCTGTGAAAGTCTCATGAATGGACCAATAGAAATTCTCCAGACTCACTTGGAATAAATCCTCTTTATAATGACTTACATTGAAATTAAGAACGTGTTTCTTTTCTACTGTAAAGTTACTATTTTGGATTTTCTTTGGACAGTGATGATATACTGTAACGCTGGTGTTGGAGTATGTGGTACTAAAAGTTCTGCATGAATGAGTTTTATTTTATTTATCTCAGTTGGTTATCATTACAAGTATGTCTCTGTGGTGAAAAGTAAAAATACTGTTCAGTTTAATTTAAACTTAAAACTTCAAGTTTTTGCAAAAATATAGTTAGCTTGATTTATACTTAGTTTGTTAAAGTTGACTGTATTTACCGCCATGTATAATTTTGGTGATCTGAAAAAAACAACTACTATAAACTATATTTGTATATATGTATATGACGGAATGGAGCAGTACCACTGGAAATGGGAAGTGGATGCTATTATCAACAAATGGTGATGCACACGCTTGTTAAACCATGTACTGTTGGTTTCTGACAGGCGTATGACGCACTGCTTGCTATAAAAATGGACACACTTGCAGGTGAAACTCACATGACTTACTGTTTATAGTCCATAATGTCCAGCTCCTGTATTTACCTTGCACTGTCCAGTTTTAGCAGCATCTCTAACAGAGCCAAAAGCCACCAAGGCAAGTCTATCTGAGATGTGTGTGTGGCGATATAAGCATTAGATTAAATATTTATATATATATTACATATTATAGATTTCTGCTGCTTAACTAAAATCTTGTATAGACCTCTTTTGGTTTAATTTGGTGTGTGAACACTCCTGTATTCAGGTCTGCACAGAAAAACGGAACCGTGTTAGTTTCAGACGATGTTAACTAGCAAAGTTTGCTACACGAGGCTGAACACAGTGGCGTGTAGGTCAAAACACTGACACTGTTCACGATTCATTCTTTGAATACCAACATATGGTCACTGTGCTTAAGGTACAGAAGAAAAGTTACACCACCAAACCAAGGATATGAGATCATTTGGAGACTGACTTGTGGTTAACATGGTTACTGGCTAGCAGAATCTTCAAGTAATGCAAAAAACTGACCATTAAAACAGCAGCAAAACTGTTGAAACCTTCATCTGGACTCCTAATGTTTGCAACAATATGGTTTTGTCAGTATAATTATTAAACTTTTAAGATATAAGATGTTGTTAGTTAGGTCTGTTTCATTTAGTGACTAAATTTAGCAAAGAAACTAAATAGCCTGAACTGTGTTAGCTAGTTAGCTAGCTAGTTGGCTGGCTAGTTGTTAGTACCATAAATATGCAGTTATTTTACTCTCATTTACAATAATTCAGTTTACAGTACAGTACTGTTAAAATACATTACAGTACTACACTGTAAAATAACAGTATTTTACTGTTAATTTACAGTACATTTTTTTACAGTGAAGTGCAGCACAGACTCCTCACCTCCATCTCCTCCTTTACCTTTTGAATAATTAGCCAGAGGTTCTGCATTTAGGCTTTTATTGTAGCTGTAAACAGGATCTATATACAGATACAGCACAAAATAACCCGGATATGGCAACAACAACAAGCCGTGCTGAAAGTTTTAAACTGATTTAAAGTCCAGTAAGAGTGAGAACTTCCTGGGAGTGAAAGCGACTGTATGATTGAAGTGCTGAGAAACTCCAGCAGCTGATAAAAGCTTTCTGGGAAGCAGGACACGTGCTCACCAGTTGCAGTGCCATTTATGTGCGATGGCCATTCAAACCAGATTAATAACAGCATTTCTCTGGCTGAGCTCGTCGCTGCTGTAGTTTTTTTATTGGTCGTAATGCTATCACTGATATCACGCTTGCCTAAGACACAACACCCAACATGTTTATCCTTTTCTTTTTCTCTTCTTTTTTTTTTTCCTGGCAACCGAAAAGTTTGCCTGGAACACACACATCCTGTGCTGAACTCAATCTCCTCGAACATCAAATCCAGTGCCTTTCTCAAGCCTAGCAGGCCTTCTCTTCATTCCTGGTTCTCCAGTCGTCTCGAGCAGCTGCGGAGGGTTTATGAAACGTGTCACACGTATGTAAAACAGATTGCACTTTCCTCCCCCCACTCAGAGCGGGGACCGGCTTAAGCCCACACCACGACCACGCAGCAGTCGAAGCAACAGCTGGTAAATTCCACGCTGGCAGACATCTGACGTGACCTAACCACAAGCCTTAGACCTGCATCCACGGCTCATTGCTGTCATTTACTCTGGAGGCGGCGGAGGAAACATGTGGGCAGTTACTGTCCATGTAGTGTAGCTGTGCTGATTTATTTCTAACTCCCACCTTGTACCTGCCATCACCGGCCAGCTCAGCAGCCCAGGTCTTTCAAAGACTGACAGTATATTTATACAATATATTTCATGTAATTATTTATATTTATTACTCAAATCAGCCATTACGTCCATATTATTCATATTTCTATTTACATTACTGATGAGATCAGATATAAATTGACCCGAAAGTCAAAGAAAAGTAAGTTCCTAAAAGCTCGTCATTACCAAATTCTTTTAGAGTTATGTGGATTTTGAGGGGCATAAAATTCAACCAACTTCTAAGACTGAACTTTGGAGGAGAGTCTCACTGAAAAGAATGGAACCCGTATGGAAGGTATAGGATTGACAAAATAAAGACTGAAATATATGATATTATATTTACTTGAGATTTATTAAGAGTAATCACCTGGCCCTGACCTTTATATAAAATATAAAAAATATATATCAATATTATTTTATACCCTCAAAATGTGCAACACTGGTTAAAATGGTCTAATTTGCAATTACCTGTAAATATTAGGGCGGCAATATTTGTATTGTCATATACTGTACTATGCATTTATCTATTGTTGGTATTGAGTGCCTTGCTATCCATTTGCTGCTGTAACCATAAATTCCCCTCCACTGTGGGACTAATAAAGGATCGTCTTCTCTTATCTTAAAAAGGTCCAACAGGGTACCTTACATTTTTTTTTAATTTTTATTATTATTATTAAAATATTGCTAAGCAATGCAATAAATGGGACAAGGCAGTTTGTGTAAAGCTAACAACTTCCAATTAAATATCCTACAATGTTATAAAAGCTGGTACAGTGCAGGTATATTTTTGTTCCTTAAGGTACATAACAGTATAAATGTACCCTGTAATGTGTTCTTGTACCCTTAGAAAGTACTTCAGTAGTTTTAAGGTCAAACTGTATACCTTATGTAAGTTTTCCCCAGGAGTGAAGTACATACTGGTACCTTTTTCTATCCAGATGTCTAAAACCAGAGCAATGAAATAAGGAAGGCTGGAGATCAGACAGGGTGTACAGAGTCAACGCAACTTTACTAGGGCTGTCCAAGTTAATAATAATAATAATAATAATAATAATAATAATAATAATAATAATAATGCATTAACGTAATCTCAATTTAACACGATAAAAAAAAAAAATAATGCCATTAACGTTAATTCTATTTGGCCCTGCAAGTCATCCGTAGTTCATGTTGAGACTTGGCCGTGCACTGTATCTCTGGTTAGGAGTAGAGGAGTAAGTAAACAGTAAAAGACGCCCTAGCCCAGCAGAAAAACCAAAGTCGCCATGCCAACAAAGGCCGAGCTGGAAAAGCTACAGAAGCTGGAGGCATTGCTGGAGCCCTGCAGGTAACCTCTTATTCTCTAATATATGGCTGAACCTATGAGTCTAATGTAGCCACTAACGGACTACTTCAACAGTATTTGCTAGACCCTACATTGCGTACGGTGTCACAAGCCACATAACCACAAGTCTATTTGATACAATTCCTTATTGTTGTGGGCAAGTTAGATGGTTCTGGCATTCAGTTAGCACAATGCTAACCTTCCTACTATAAGCTTCCATTGGTTAGATCTGTGGCTCTTGTCCAAATCGCATCTATGCTGACCAAGTATGTTTGTCGGGAGAGGGGTGCAAATAAGCCCAAATAGCAGACAGTATTGAGTCTAATCAGGCTTTTATACGTGAACGCTGGTTGACTATTGAACATATGTTAAGCATGTGGGCCAGAATAGCACCTGGATTCAGACAGCTTAATCGGTTTTGACCTATGTGTTTACTTGTGGGCCAATTCTAGCAATAGAGTTTGGCCACATTTGGGCCACAGCCATTAGTTCTACCCAGTTTACAGTATGTAGGCCACATCTGAACTAACCACACAACCATGTACTGGACTAGAACAAACCAATATGTTAACTGGGCAATATTTTGCATGAAAATTAAATATCTTGGCAAGCAAGATTGATCATAAATCTTATCAATATGTCAAAATGTAAGATGATTTCATTGCCTAAATGTGGTTTTGCCAGAAGATAACTATATAATATTGGGCTGAACCTATGAGTCTAATGTAGACACCAAGTGATGGACTACTTCAACAGCATTTGCTAGACGCTGCATCACATACAGTGTCATGAGCAACACAAGTCTATTTGATACAATTCCTTACTGTTGTGGGCAAGTAAGATTGTTCAGGCATGCAGTTAGCACAATGCTAACCTTCCTACTATAAGCTTCCATTGGTTAGATCAGTGGCTCTTGTCCAAAACTAAAGAAGCGAACAACGTCTTGGCTGACCATGTACGTTTGCCATAAAGTTGGGAGCGGGGTAGGGTTGTAAATAAGCTTTTCCTTATTCCTATGATGCTAAGCTAGATTCCGTAACTGTTTCCTCACTCAAAAGGAACAGACAGAAAAGAAACAGGAGGAGGGACATGAAAGTCTGCTACACAGTCCATCCAGTAAGGGAGGCAATATCCTGAACCGAGCAAAACCAAACAGCCAGTGCGAGCGTGGGGAAAGCACAGTATGTACGAGATAAGACTACGAAGATTGTGTCACTGCTCAAAGTGTCAAACCTGCACACCGCTGCAAAACATGTTCAAGTTAAAAATAACTCCAGAGGCTGCAGTCACAACTACTGGCGTCTGGAAAACTTTTCCCCCCCTTTTTTTTTTTTATTTTTTTTTTATATAAACGCATTCCAGTTTAGCCCCTGCCGTAAACACGGCAACCACTTCTTAACTCTGATGATGAATGGCAGAAAGTGGAGGGAAGCTGGATTTCCAATCTCTGCTCTAATTTATAGCTGGACAGCAGGGGGAAAAAGGAAAGACAGCGTCTCTGGCTGGACCGGCGGAGATACACTGAGCGTGGTTGCTAAGAGACAGATAAATGTGAACATCATGTGAAATGAAGAGGAAGAGCGGTGGGTGAGTCAGTGACCAACGAGAGCCATCTGGAAATCTGCGTTCATTAAGCACCAGAAGAAGTGAATGGTGCCGAAAGGACTCGGCCCAACTCTCCTGAGGCCCATTTAGACCATTAGCCGGCAAACAGAAGCCGTGGACGCAGACTTGTTCACAGCGCAGCCTGAAAGGAAAACAGGGTCTTTAGGCTGGTGTGTAAACAGCACCAAAAATGATGGCTTTGCAACTAAAAGCATGTTAAATGTAGACAAGGTTGGTGAAAGGTTATAACAGCACTCGACCACCTTCTCAGCACTGTGGCCTGTTTTAATGGTTCTGTTTTCCTTCTTTTGAGGTCATTTGCCAAAGAAATGCCCTAATTTCTCTTACACTTTTCATCCTGGTTGGCAGGGGGTGGGGGTGAGGGGGTAGTAGAAGGCAGAAAACATGGTTGCTGTCCAAAGAAAATCACTTCATTTTTGTCAATTAGCATTTTCTATATCATTTGAACTGAACAGCTGCTCCTTATATCCTATGAAAATTTCAGCTCGCAGCTCTACGTTAACTTAAACTAAAAGGAAAGAATGTCTTTTAAGATTTTATATATATATATATATATATATATATATATATATATATATATATATATATATATATATATATATATATATATATATATATATATATATATATATATATATATATATATATATATATATATACACACACACACACACACACACACACACACACACACACACACACACATACATATACAGGGACAATGAAACTGAAACACCTGTCATTTTACTGTGGGAGGTTTTAGGGCTAAATTGGACCAGTCTGGTGGCCAATCTTCATTAATTGCACATTGCACCAGTAAGAGCAGAGTGTAAAGTTCAGTTAGCAGGTAAGAGCACAAATCTTGGACTGTGGACAATATGAAACATGTATTGTTCTCTGATGAGTCCACCTTTACTGTTTTCCCCACATCCGGGAGAGTTACGGTGTGGAGAAGCCCCAAAGAAGCGTACCACCCAGACTATTGCATGACTAGAGTGAAGCATGGGGGTGGATCAGTGATGGTTTGAGCTGCCATATCATGGCATTCCCTTATCCCAATACTTGTGCTAGATGGGCGCGTCACTGCCAAGGACTACCGTACCATTCTGGAGGACCATGAGCATCTAATGGTTCAAACATTGTATCCTGAAAGCGGTGCCGTGCCTGCACAGTCACCAAATCTAAATATTATTGAGCCACTTTGGGGTGTTTTGGAGGAGCGAGTCAGGAAACGTTTTCCTCCACCAGCATCACGTAGTGACCTGAACACTGTCCTGCAAGAAGAATGGCTTAAAATCCCTCTGACCACTGTGCAGGACTTGAATATGTCATTCCCAAGACAAACTGACGCTGTATTGGATGCAAAAGGAGGCCCTACACCATACTAATACATTATTGTGGTCTAAAACCAGGTGTTTCAGATTCATTGTCCAACCCATATATACAGCTGCACGGAGGTTACTCTGGCTCTGCTGGACAGGTGGGGGACATTAACCCATATTTGCTCTTTCACAGAACCAATAGGACAGTACCGTTTGTCCTGACAGTTTGCTTACCTATAATAACTTGATGGGTGGAACTTCTGAAGGAACAGGGTGTATAAAGTTATACATTTAAATCCTATACACGAGCAATCCTTTCCTGTGACAAAGTTTTCATACCCCATTTCCTCCCAGTTCTACAGCACCATCTCTCACTTCTACATCTGTTGACCAAAAGTGGATTCCAGCTTTCTAGGTTAAAGCCAAAGCTGCCCATGACTTACTTCACCCCAAGTTCTGAGAGCTCTCTTTCCTCCGGTGGTCTAGTCATTCTACAGTCATATGTTGAAAGCATGGTCCAATTAATGAACTCACTTTGACTGCACTGCTAAGATGTTTCAAGGAATATTGCTTAAAGCATACTTGCCAGCAGCAGTGAGATCACTTGGCAGGATAAGACCACTTTATTTATATATAAACTGAACATGACAGCTGCTCCTTATATTCTGTCCAAGCTTCATAATGAACGGACCAATAGAAACGCTCCCAAATCACTTGGACAAAATTCTGGCTCCATTGACATTGAAAGCAAACAACATTGCTGGCCTTTCCTGTAAAGTTGTTATTTTGGAGATATTCAGTTTTTTCTTTGGACAGCAATGATATAATAAGCCATTTTATCCATCTTACAACAATCTCATAATGAAAAATATTAGATAAGCTTTCACTCACAGCAGGTCATTTTCCATAGCGAAGGCCTTCAGGACAGCATGTAAACATAAAAACAGTTTGTCTAGAGGCCAGTCTGTCTAGAGACTTTAAAAATCTCACAATTGGAACTACAAAGCAACCAAACAAGCTGAAAACAACAAGAACAGCAAAAAAACAGAGTGGACCTATTTTTTTTTCAGATGGCCCTATTGTTAGCTGCCCTTAATGGTCGTGGCCGAATAAAGTGGGTTGCGGAAAGGAGACCAGGTTCAGCGGGCGTATCAGGAGAGTCCTAAAGGCAAAGTAATGAGCTTTCCGTCATTCCAGCCACGACACACACCGAGAGGCCAGAAATAGTGGGAGAGAAGCTGGTTGCTCAGGCTGGGCTGCGTCATAGCCGGATCTCTGAAAGCCCCAGATAGAGCTCCATTCTCATTAACTCGCCAGTGACGCAATGCATGAGGCTGATTTATAATGCAGCAGCGAAGAAAGCAAAGCCCTGCCCGCTTTGGGGGCTCCTGCATGATGCTTTTCATAGGAGTCCACAGGTTCTGGTGTTAGTGATGTGGTTTCTATTCAGAATGAGTCATTATTGTTGTAAATAATTCTGGAGTTCCAAACCACAGCAGTGTATGTTTTTTCGTGGTTTATTGGTCCCAACACCTTTTGTGTGACCCCTGTGTCTCAGATCAAGTACTACTAGTAATGAATTTACACTGGCAAATGGAAATAGCATGTTAACACCCAGATGGCGGCGTGTACGTCTATGCACTGGGTCGAGAGTTTCATCGCGAGGCAGGCAAATGTAGCATTAGGAGTCCAAGGCCTCCTACTGGTGTAGCATGGTGTGCATGACTGAGCAGGGTATCTAACCACACACTGTAAAAAGCAAAGCTGTGGTCAATAGTCTGCAGCACATGGTGGCAAACATGGAACATAAATGGGGAAAAATACAAGACAAAGTTGGCCAAGTTGCTATAAGAAGACAGTTAAAGTACAATGCACAACCTTAATTCTTTAATTATATGCCTGGCCCACATTACAGAACTTAAAATATATTTATTCAATTAATAAACACTGAGAGTGATTACAATGCAGCAGAGATACACAGAATAGTGATTGATAAAGAAATGCAAACTTTATAAAAAAAAAAAAAAATGAGACATAAAACAGAATAAGAACATCATAATGAAATATATGAATAAAAATTAAAAAACTTTAAAAAAGTAAAAAAATGTTAAAAGGTTAAGAAACAAAAATAATCTGAATAAATAAAAGGACATTAAAGGTTCAGAAACAACAGAAGAAATAACTAAATATAATAAGAACACATACAAGGACAGTAAAAAAAGTATAATTACGAAATAACTAAAAGTAGCAAGAATATATGAAACAATAGTAAAAGTTCTGAGGCAATATTTAAGTGATAAAAATAAATAAAAGAATAGTGAAAGTTCAGAAACTATAATTAGGAAGTAACTAAAAGTAATAAGAATACATAAAAGGAGAATAAAGGTTCATAAATAATAGATAAGAAATAAATGAAACAAACTGAATTCATATAAAATGTTGAGTAAAATCTAATAAAGCTGCAGGCTGTGTTGGTGGTTAGAGAGTAAGAGTTTAAAAGTCACTCCAGTGAGTGGAGCTTTAGTGTTTTACTGGTGTTGCTGGAGTTAAAAGCAGATTTTCCCAGTTCAGTAAAGACTCTCAGTACCTGAAGGCTGATCCAGTCACTGTAGCCAGTCTAATAAGTTATTTTCAGTGAGCATCTGGCCAGTAAGTGCTTTACAGATAATAAAAAGCCAATGTGTTTCTCAACGCTCAGCAAGAAGACCAACCAACCTTTTCATACACCGAGCAGTGATGTGTGTTTATATTTATGATTCACAACTGTGGCAGTCCTGAACGAGTTGGGAGGAGATCGGAGGAGTAAAGAATTCATTATAGTTACCCCACACCAGTGGATACTTAAGGAAGGTCAAGAGATCTTTTGCAATTGAGAGGTTGATTAAACCAGCCTTAAAATGATCCTGTAGTGTAGTTTAGTCAATAAACGATGGGACAAGCTATTAAACAATCGTTGTTGTTAACAGTAGATGTCCAGCCAGTAAACTGATGACGTACATGTTTCGTGAATCAAAATTATGACCAACTGATCAGACATTTCACTGCAAAATTCTGAACAAAACTTGAATAATCAAATAATCAGCTGTAAATTTAAAGCAGCTACACATATATTCTTAAAATGTGAAACGTATACCAAGTTATGCTAAATTTTAAATATATAGATATATAAATAGATAGTGTAAACATATACTGTATATATTATGTATGTTTAAACAGTATATTACAGTGCAGGCTGTCACATAAGGGGAAGCGGAGAGCAGAGACTTCACAGTAAAACCAACACACACTTTTATATACTACAAAAAGTTCATGACTGGCTCTTCTGTGTGTCAGTAAAACGGTGTCAGGATGCACTTCATGCATTAGTTTTTAAAAAGCACAAATATCCCAAGCAAAAAAAATAAATTAACAAATAAATAAATAATTGGAAGAATAGAATAAATTATCAAAATGCATACAAATTGTGCTGGAAGTTTATCTATCTATCTATATATATATATATATATATATATATATATATATATATATATATATATATATATATATATATTTCTTTTCTAATTATATCTGGTGTTCTTACTGGTGAACATACCCTTAATGCTGTAATAAAATGTTGGAAATAATCAGCTTGGGTGCCTATGAGTGAGTGTATATGTATGTATGTATGTATATATATATATATATATATATATATATATATATATATATATATATATATATATATATATATATATATATATATACACACACACATACATACATATGTGTGTGTATGCATATCATAGGCACCCAAGCTGATTGTTTCCAACATTTTATAACAGCATTAAGGGTATGTTCACCAGTAAGAACACCAGATATAATTAGAAAAGAAATATATATATATATATATATATATATATATATATAATTCTGTCAATGTTGCAGATTGTCCAGCTTCAGTTGAAGTCTTCTACTTGATCCTCTGAAGCACAGCATCAGCACTGATTTCAAACTTTTAAATGACTGTTGTTTGTGTGGGAAAACAGGGCATGTGCCTGATACTGAGAAGACTTGTTATACTTGTTTTTAGATCATCAGTGAGGTTGTTCCACTGTGACGTCTGCGCTGGATGGTGTGTGTGTGTTATTAATTCTCTGAGGTTTCGGCCTGCAGCAGCCGAAAGGTCACTCACAGTCTCACACTCTCCCACAGCAACAGCAGTGATCTTTCTGCTCCTCGCCCGCCCTTCAGCCCTTCCACACCCACCTACGCTCTTTATCTTTATCTCTCTCTCTGACTTCCAGTGTCACTGCAAGCACTTCATTCACAAAACATGAGGCCGAGCTGCTCCATGGCTGGTGTACTACAAGTGTACACTACACTGCCTTAATCATAGCACTGGTAGTGTTTTCCTCACGAGAAGCAACACATTTACAAACAGTACCGAGACCACCCTTCACTCACTTACTCCTCTATTTGTCGTTTTTTCATCCCTCATTCCTCCCATAGGGTTATTCCACGGTCCAGAGTTATTCATTTTTCTGTATAATTTTAAAAGGGAACCTATAAGCCTTTACTGTTTTTCCCTTTTTCATTCAGTGTTTTGCACAAATGACTCTTCTCAAATGCCTAAAACGCCTCATCTAGCCCTTTTCTCAGTTACTATGTGACATCATCTTGTAACACAAGCCTTATTACCCATAGACCAGCAAGCTTGGCATGCACTCACACAACATACAGAGAGCTAAAACAGTAAAAACTGGCCAAAAAAAAAAAACTTGCGAAGATTTATCTACCAACTTGTTCTACCTGAATTTCTGGATGGATGGATGAACAGACAACCAGATAGATAGCTACATAGACAGATAGAGAGACAGAGAGATTGACAAATAGGCAGATGGATGGATGGATAGATAGATAGGTAGATAGATAGACAGCCAGACAGATATACATTATACTGAGAGGGATGGATGGACAGACCTTACACTGAGATGGATAGATGATGGACGAATAGATAGAAAGATATATAGATAGGTAAACAGACAGATAGATAGCTATATAGACAACCACTCTGAATGAATCTACCAGCCGGACTTTCTGGATGGATGGATGGATGGATGGATGGATGGATGGATGGATGGATGGATGGATGGATGGATGGATGGATGGATGGATGGATGGATGGATGGATGGATGGATGGATGGATGGATGGATGGATGGATGGATGGATGGATGGATGGATGGATGGATGGATGGATGGATGGATGGATGGACATTATACTAAGAGGGACAGATGGATAAGCAGCCAGATAGACAGACATTACACTGAGATGGATAGATGATGTATAGATAGAAAGATATCTAGATAGATAAACAGACAGATAGAAAGCTATATAGACAACCAGATAAACATAGACAGATAGAGAGACAGAGAGAGATAGATAGATAGACAGGCAGCCAAACAAACAGATAGACAGCCAGATAGATGGATAGAGTGATAGATAGACATAGAGGGATAGAGGATGGATGAACAGACAGAGAGCCAAATAAACAGACAGACAGCCAGATGGATGGATAGATAGAGAGCCAGCTAGACAGATATTATACTGAGAGGGATAGAGGATGGACTAATAGACAGACAGATAAATAGATATTGCCCTATTTTGCTGTACCGGTTCATGCTGAAGTCATAAGGAGTGTTATAACTTTGACTTAGGTGCAATAAAACGCAGCCAATCAGAACAGAGCACATTTACATATACTCATATACATACACATCACAAAGCACCTCTTTACATACAACTATATAAACTGGGGCCTTTATGTAGACTCAGTACACAAACACTGAGGTTCAAGAAAAATAAAAACATGTGCTTTTGTGGAAACACAACCAAACAATACAAATTCTGAGAAATTATGAATATGAATTTATAATTAAATGGAAATTCTAAACTCATACATCTAAAGCATTTCCAATAAAGCTTAGCCAATAGTAATCCTAAATCAAATCACATATATATATATATATATATATATATATATATATATATATATATATATATATATATATATATATATATATATAGTGTGTTTTAAAAACATGTTACATAATCATACAACATTCTTTTATTATCGGACAATGAGAAGTGTTTAATACACCCCAAGTTTAAATACCACATTACATCCACTACATAGAATGTATCCAAATGTAATGACTGTTTATGCAAATATAAGTGTACAATTTATATTTAGGTTATCATGCAACATATAAACTGTATAATAACTTTTGCACAGGCCACAATTTATGATCTATTATGTTCTCAATATGTTAAACTTAGCAAATATACAGTAATTATATCAAAGTGTGTCCTCTAAACAACCCACAATTGGCACAAAGGAACATAAAGTTTAACTTGGGGTCCCAAACTTTTGCACATGGCGGCATATTAACTAAATTTAAGTGGTCAGTTGCCAGGACATCACTGGCTATTGATTTCATCCCATCAGATTTGACTCTTTGACCACCATGTGCTACTGCATTCCATCCAGAATCCTAATATCAAACAGGTTTAATATAGGCCTTCTCCAGCTGGCCTGAAACTGGATCAGGAGCCGAGTGTGTCCTTCACATACTTTTCTTTTTTCTGTGCCAGCCGTCCACTCCGGCTGCCCTAAAATCTGCAGACTGGAGCCAGCACAGACGTACCAGTCTCACACATCGGCTGTAATGAGGGTAGAACTTGTATAATATAACCCAGGCCTACATTTTTTTAGCATTTGTTGGCTACATTTGCATTACCCATCTAAAAACCCCAGTTCCAAAAAAGTTGGGACAACATATGCTTTTAAAAGAACTGAAAAAAAACAGTCAGTAAGTTCTGTTTGGCCTGCAATTGAAAGCAACACAAAACACAATATTTGATGCATTCTAAACTTAAAACCTGCAACTCATTCCAAACATAAGCTGGGCCATGTTGCTGTGACACCAGGCTTGGTGTTGTCTCGGTGAAACACGTGGGGATGTCCCTGAAAAAGACCTCATCTAAAAGGCAGCATATCGTCACTGTCCAATGAATTTTGAGTTTTTTACATCATTTAAACATGCCAACGGTCATTTACACTGTGTAAAAATTTAATAATGATTTGGTCAATAGAAGCTATTCTATAGAAATTCAATAGAAAAATCTGGTTCTATTGACTTACATTAAAAGTAAAGTAGGTTTTTGGTCTCTCCTGTAAACTTGAAATTTTGAAGATACTTGTTTTTCATTGGACAGTGACGATATGTTGCCAAAATGGGTTTATATATTCAGGTTTTTGCATATGCCATGGGCACTAAAACCACAACTACCTTCCCAGCTCCATGTAGGACCCTGGCTTTGGAATTTCACACTGGTAACAATTCGAATGGCAATTCAATTAATAACAGCTTAAACTAATGTCGACCAATACGATCAATTAAAAACACTGATGCAATCAAACTGATGAGCAATACAAGATGTCATGTTAAGTAGAAAAGCCAACAGAACACATCAGTTTCAGCCTTTACTGAGTACCACAACCCTTAAAACCCAGCAAACAAACAAACAACCAGGCTGATATAACACAACTGCTTGGTCCGCAAGGAGATTTAGAAAGAAATGGACAAAGTCATAGGAGAACAGATCAGTGTGAAAACCAAGTTTGAAGAAGAACTAAAGTTCAAATACCCAACAAAGTTTCAAAGAGACTTTAGTTCCACAGAGACCAACAATCCAGCAACAAATACGCCAAAACATTCACCAAAATAAGGCCCAACACAGCACAACAACAACAAAAGAACATCTCACCCAGTATCCTGGCTTGATCCCAGACATCGAAATGAAAATGAATCCTTGATGAGAAGAATCCAGAAACCAGAGGAATAGAGAGTATTGCAATCCTTTGAGTCTGTCATTGAGGCTCCAAACAAACCAAACCAAACTTTCTCCAAGACCCCCCAAGTTGGCTGCCCTTTCTTATTCTCCATACTTGCTCCTATATTCAAAATAAGAGTCCCCATTCCAATCTGAACAGGAACTGATCAAAAAAAGGCAAAAACAAGTAATACATCCAATCTTTTCCAGTAAATTAGTCAGATAACATACATAGAATATCTAGCACCTAATAACCGGACATAACCTTCCCAACTCCCAACCCAGTATCTGCTAAAGTGAATTATTTCTGTAAAAGACATTGAAATGTTGACTCGTCAGATCACAAGAGTATCAATCAATTTAAGGTCAACATCATAAAAAGTTGGTGGAGGTTCTAATTAATTACTGCATGAAGTGTATTTTTCAACATTTTACAAAGTTTTGGGCACCAATTTCAGAATGAGCTCATATTTATGAAGAAACAATGAAGCTGAGAAGGCCACGCAAAGTGACAGAGTGGGGTCAGCAGATGCTGAGGTTCATAGTACCCAGAGGTCACCAACTTTCTACAGAGTCAATCATTACAGACCTCCAAACATCATGTGGTTTTCAGGTCAGCTCAAGAAAAGAGCGTAGAGAGCTTCATGGAATGGGTCTCCATGGCCGAGCAGCTGCATCCAAGCCTTACAACACCAAGCGCATCGGATGTAGTGGTGTAAATTCAGTAGTGGGTCTAGAGTCCAGAGTGTTCTCTGGAGTGACCAATCATGCTTTTCCATGTTTGGAGAATGTTTGGTGGAGGGGTGGTTATGGTGTGGGGGTGTTTATCAGGAGTTGGGCTCGGCCCCTTAGTTCCAGTGAAAGGAACTCTTAATTCTTCAGCAGACCAAGAGCCTTAGAACAATTTTATGTTCCCAACTTTGTGGGAACAGTTTGGGGAGACGGCACCATAAAGACATAGAGGATCGTGGAAAAACATGTTCATTTGAAACAAATCTAAATGAAACCATGCTAAGAACAGATTTACGTCAGTCAAAAAAACCCACCAACCCACCCATTATACAGTATCCAGATCAGTCTTCACAGCACAGGACCCTTATTGATGGTTGGCACTGAACAGCCACCAGCATCCTCCTCCTGAGGCCTCCTCATGATGTTCTGCTGGGCTTCTTGGGATATGTTGTCTTCTCTGGATTGGAGTCTCACCAAGGCCTTACCCCTCTCCTCTGATCTCGTCTGTTTGTCGTCTAATTCATTTCTAGTCCCTCCAAAACATCATGGTTTCATTTAACATACAGCCTCCAAACGGTACTCTCTTTTAGGCCAGATCCCCAAACACTAATCCACAGGCATACTGACCTGCACTCTTCTATTTATTGTTTATTCATCCCTCGTTCCTCCCATAGGGTCCCATTCATTTTCGGCCAAACGCAAACGTTATGGTTTCATTAAACAGACAGCCTCCAAACTGCATGTACTCTTTTAAAGCAGATCTCCAAGCTATAATCCACAGACATACTGACCCACACTCCTCTATTTGTCATTTATTCATCCCTCATTCCTCCCATAGGGTCCCATTCTTTTCTGGCCGAACCCAAACATTACGGTTTTGTTCAACCTACAGCCTTCAAACTGCCTCTACTCACTCAGAGCGGATCCCCAAACACTAATCCACAGACATACTGACCTGCACTCTTCCATTTGTCATTTATTCATCCCTCGTTCCTGGCATAGGGTCCCATTAATTTTCGACTGAACCCAAACGTTATGGTTTCGTTCAACCAACAGCCACCAAACTGCCTGTACTCAGTCAGAGCAGATCCCAAAACTCTAATCCACAGACATACTGGCCTGCACTCTTCTATTTATTGTTTAGTCATCCCTCGTTCCTCCCATAGGGTCCCATTCATTTTCGACTGAACCAAAACGTTATGGTTTTGTTCAACCAACAGCCACCAAACTGCCTGTACTCACTCAGAGCAGATCCCAAAACTCTAATTCACAAACATACTGACCCACACTCCTCTATTTGTCATTTATTCATCCCTCATTCCTCCCATAGGGTCATTTTCATCCAAACCCGAGGATTACAGTTTCGTTCAACCTGCAGCCACCAAACTGCCTCTACTCACTTAGGATAGACCCCCAATCTCTAATCCACACAGATACTGACCCACACTCCTCTATTTGTCATTTATGTGCAATCATCCTGCGTTTTCTTCAGGAAATTTACTTTCATAGTTTCATATTAAGGCCATAAAATTTGAGGTTAAAATTTTAACAAATTTTATAACTTTTTGTTTGGTAAACATTGAAAACACCACACAGCGGCTAACTACAGTATAGCTTTAATAGTCGTCTGTAGTTTATTTACTTCTCTAAATACGTGATGAGGACTTTCAGTACAAACTGAATGTTCACTATCAGCTTTCCATAGCGAGTCCTCCCTAAATATCTCCCTCTCCACAGACTGCCCATGTATGTGTTTGAGTCTGTGTTTTTTCTGTCAGCTTCATTCATCCCGGCTCTCCTCTCCCTGCCCCATCTCCTCCTTTCATCCGCCGCTTGTTTGCCTTTAATAGCCGTGCTATGTTCACAAGCCGGACCCGCTGTGTCACAACAGAGCCTATCATCCGCAGCGGCTTTGAACTGCCGGGATCAAAACGTTCCCCGGCGGAGCTGAGCAAAGCCCAGATAGCAGCAGGCCCCGGAACGCCACTGTCTACAAAAAGAGCCTTACTCATCCTCGCTCCATACACCTCCTTCTCCACTGCCCCCATCACAATGAGACCACCATTCAGCACAACTGGAGCAGTGTAATCCTCTCTGTCTCAGCGCTGAGCCACGGCTCGGGAATGTGCCGCAGCGCTCGGGCTCCAACTACATGTATTGTTATAACCTTTGACCTATTTCTTCAAGTAATCAACAGTATTGTGTGTGCTGTGCTGGTGTGAGTGGAGCAGACACAGCAGTGCTGCTGCTGGAGTGTTTAAACACTGTGTCCACTCACTGTCCACTCTATTAGACACTCCTACTACTTGCTGGTCCACCTTGTAGATGTAAAGTCAGAGACAGTAGCTCATCTGCTGCTGCACAGTTTGTGTTCCTCTAGTTCTTCATCAGTGGACACAGGACGCCGCCCACAGGACACTGTTGTCTGGATAGTTTTAGTTGGTGGACGATTCTTAGTACAGCAGTGACACTGAGGTGTTTGAACACTCCAGCAGCAGCAGCAATGCTGTGTCTGATCTACTCATACCAGTACAACACGCACTAACACACCACCACCACATCACTACAGTGCAGAGAATGATCCAACATCCTAATAGTACCTGCTCTGTGGTGGTCCTGTGGGGGTCCTGACCATTAAAGAACAGAGTAATAAAGTATACAGTGAATCAGATGAACTACAGTCTGTAAGTGGAGCTCCTATATGGTCAGTGGAGCTGATATAATGGACAGTGTGTGTAGATACAAGGAGGTGGTTTAATGAAGTGGCTGGTGGGTGTACTATAATATATGTGATGACTTTATGCGATGTAATGTAAATATATTTCCTTATATATGTGTACTATGTGTCAATATATGGCTTAAGTATTAGTTTTATAAATACATTTACTTATATCCAAAATATATTTTGAGAATATCTCAATATATGTGATGGCTTAGTACTGAAATTCCAAATATACTTACTTACCATATATCAGCATACTCTACTGCTCAAAAGTTTAGTATCACTTTAGAATTTCATTTCATGCAATTTTCATGCATTTCACAAACAATATTGTCCATTTCACAATGAATGTAAATGTATCAAATGATTTTTAAAGAATAAAAATGTTTGTATTAAAGTCTATTTTTGTATAGAGGCTTATTTTGCATATAGTCCTATTATCAGTAATTCTCAGTCCTCTGTCTAAATCTCCTGGTACGACCACCAATCCAAGTTAAGGATGTTATTGGACTAATTGGTTGTTAGGACACTCTTGTTCAATTGTGATGCACAGCTGAAAAACATTCTACTAATAAGTGAGTATAAAAGGGAGAAGAACATTCTAGGTTAGTTTAGTATCTGAAGATCAGCAGTTGATGGCTTGCTGACCGACTCACAATGACCAGAAAGAAACAACTTTCTTTAGAGACCCGTCAGTCCATTGTTGTGTTAATGAAAGAAGATGCTCCATTGAAAACAAGAACATTTCACTTTTGAGCGCTAGTGTACATCATATTTACATATATTTAGAATATGTTATTCATGACTTGTTGTTTATGTTTAATATGTAATTTTATTATGGACTGGTGAACTGACCATGGCGTTTGCCCGAGGATGCTGGGATTGGCTCCAGCGGGATAAAGCGAAAGATAATGGATGTATGGATGTAATTTTAATATTAATAGGAAATTTTAGATTTACACATAAGTAAAAACGTGCTGATACATTTCAAAATGAAATTAAAGTATATTTAAAAAATAATAATGTATTGTTTTTAATATTTCCTTAGACATACGTGTAGCTAAAACGCTTACTTTACCACGTATGTCTATAAAAAGCAGCAAGCGCAGTAGTAAAGTGATTTGAGAGGATTTGAGAATACTGAAGACGAGCCGTGCTGCTTTGTTCTGGATCAGTTGGGAGGTCCTAAATGACCTCAGAGGAAAACCAGCTATGAGCCGTGAGTTGCAGAAGTCAAGCCTTGAAATGACAAGAGACTGGACGAGCACCTGGGTGCCCACCTGAGAGAGGATCTGAGGAATGTTGTAGAGGAGATATCTGCATGACCGAGTCAGTTTCACAACGTGGGCTGAGAATGATAACTGGTCATCAAGAATCACATCAAGACGTCTTGCATCATTAGATGGAACAATCAATGAGTTCTTGAGTGAGATTATGGTGATGGTTTGTATATTCAGAGATAACCAGCAAACATATATATGCATATTGTTAGAAATTCATCCTTCAGCAATCAGAAGTCAGGAGACCTTTAGAGTTGACTTGAGTTTATTAACTTGGTCTGTAGCCGGTCCAGTCTCTTTAAGTCCAGTCAAGTCCATCTCTGACTCAGTCTAACTGACTCAGTCTAGTCCAATCCGACATGGTTTAAGTAGAATACAACGTACATAAATTACATATGATAAAAAATATTTCTCTCAATGGCTGTGTCTCAAATCCTAGTGAGCTCCTACATAGGCAGCATTTTACATCATAGTATGCGCTCCCGACATGTAGACTGTCCCAATTCTTGCATACCTTAAACATGCTGTCTACTGAGGAACCTTATTTAGACCTGATTTTAAGGAAGCATCAAATGCTTCCTCAGCCACTAAGACAATCCCATGATGCAACGCAGGCTAATCTACGAGCAGTGAAGTGGTTTTAAAATGTGAGATATTTTGATTTTCTCTGGAGTTTTAATGTGTTTCTGGTCATATAATCACACAAAACAGTATTTTATTATCAACTCTGTAACGAGTCCTTCACCGTTTAGCAGTTTTATCCTTGAGACATTAGCATTTATGCTAGCATTTTTTTTTAAGCCTCAGGCTATTGTTTTAGATGACGGCCGGTAGCTTAAACCACCGGTGGCGTGCTGCAGTGGGCGGGAACAAGCCGTGACGCAGTCTCTCTCTAACTAGAACGTCTCAGTTATCTGTTTTATGAGGAGAGATGGGGAGAGAACGCTGATACTTACACAGCTGCTACCTAGACAGCCTACTTACACACTCACTAGGGTTTGAGACACACCCAATTTTTTGCCCTTTCAAAGTTGAACGCTTCTGTGCAATTCAGCATAGCATTCAGTAGGAGCAACATTGGCCCCTACACTTCTTATCATATTAGACAATCAATAGAAATCACTGTGTGGAATAAAAATCCATTGATTATTATTTTCAGTACTGTAGATACAGCACTGCTGGTATACCTGCTTTACGACTGTACTTGGTGTAAGTGTGAAAGCCCTGATTTGATAGCTAGCTATGTGTAGTATTTTGGATGTGGGTTAAAAAAAAGGACACTTCTAGTCAGGAAATCGTTTGTGGCTAACAGGAAGCATCCAAACGTCTGAGGGCCGAGGCATTCATGTGATTTGCGCGGTGGTGAACGCCGCCACTGATCATCTCCTTCCTGTCACAATGTATCTATTTTCGAGTCGGAGCACAATGAAAGCAGCAATGCGGTCATCCACACAAGCAGGCTATGACCACAGGGAGGACGTGCCGCGTGAGTGTGTCTGGATGTGGGACACTATTTAGTCTATTTATGCTCTTAAATATCCCTCACACAATGCAGCGCTTCAGCACAAGAATGTATTCCTGGGAAAATTGAAGATGTGAGAATTGCTGGTATTCTTAGAAGCACAGCCAAGGATCTTTCCGTCCGCCTTAAAACAGCAGGCGCCTTGTGAGCATCACAGCCGCCTTGAGATTTGCTCCGTCATGAGCCTCAAAGGCACAAATCAGTGTCCAAGGAATTGAAATTTATACATACAGTATGACATTCCAGAACTAGCTAGACTGGCCCATCACATGATACTGGAGTGCAGACCATGAGACGGCCAATACTATACAAATCAACGAATCAGACATATGGGCCCCATTTATTAAATGTCACCAATAACTATGTAATTCCACATTTACATACAACAATGCAAGTAAAAAAATCTAACTACTGGCAGAACGTACTGTAATAGCTTAAAGTGAACAATAAATTAGGTGATCACTCACTTTCTGTTACATTTAGAAAGATATTATTGAAACAAAAACAGAAATTCATCCTTTATACATGTGTAATTACATATTTATGTACAACAATGTATGTAAGAACAATTTAAATACTGTGGCAAGAACTGTAATAGCTTGAAGTGAACAATACATTTTGCAAATACACACTTTCTGATACATTTAGAAAGATATTATTGGAAAAATAACAGAAATTCGTGCTTTACACATGTGTAATTATAATGTATGTGTAACAATTTATGTAAAAACAATGGAACTGCTGGAGAAAGTACATTAATACTTTGAAATAAATAATAAACTAGCTAATTAAACGCTTTCTATTACATTTAGAAGGGTATTCTTGAAAAAAAACATCAGTTCATTTCTTTATTACATATTTATAGTTACATATTTATATACACCCACACATTTCAATATAATGCAGGGGAAAAGTACAGTAATACCTTGAAGTGAATAATAAACTAGTAATTACACACTTTCTGTTACATTTCAAAAGGTATTATTGAAAAAAGAGAAATTCATCCTCTATACATGTGTACTTACATATTAAAACACAACAATGCATGTAAGAACAATATAAATGCTGTGGCAAGTACTGTAATAGCTTGAATTGAACAATAAAGATTGTAGTTACACATTTTTTTGTTACATTTAGAAAGATATTATTGGAAAAATAGCAGAAACTCATCCTTTACACATGTGTAATTACATATTTATATATAACAATGCATGTAAAAACAATGGAACTACTGGAGAAAGTACAGTAATAGGTTGAGGTGAATACTAAACTAGCTAATTATACACTTCCTATTACAAAAAGGTATTCTTGAAAAAATATCAGTTTATTCTTTATGCATGTGTAATTACATATTTATATACACCAATGCATGTAAATATAATGCAACAACTGGGGGAAAGTACAGTAATACATTGAAGTGAATAATAAACATTTAGAAAGGTATTTTTAAAAGAAAACAGCAGTTTATCCTTTATACATGTGTAATTACATATTTATATACATAAATGCATAAATGGGAAAACTATGGGGGGAAAGTACAGTAATATCTTGAAGTGAGTAATAAACTAGTAATTACACACTTCTATTACATTTAGAAAAATATTCTTGGAAAAATCCACAATTTGTCGTTTATACATGTGTAATTACATAACATGTAATTAAATAAAACATGTAAAAACAAATTAACTACTGGAAAAAAAGTGTAGTAATAGATTGAACAATAAATTAGGTAATTACATACTTTCTGTTATAAAGGTATTAATTGGAAAAATCAACAATTCATCTTTTAATTACACATTTAAATACAACAATGCATGTAAAAACACTACTACTAGGGAAAAATACAACAATAGCTTTAAGTAAATAATAAAGTAGTAATTACACACATTTTGTTACATTTAAAATGTATCAGCAATCCATAATTTTATTTATGTGTAACTACATATTTATATAAAATGCATGTAAAAACAATATAACTGCTGAGGGAAAGTTCAGTAATAGCTTGAAGCAAATAACAGACTAGGTAATTTAACATTTCCTGATATATTTAGAGAGGTATTATTGGAAAAAACAAATGTATCCTTTATACATGTGTAATTACACATTTACATACAACAATGCATGTAAAAACAATGGAACTTTGGGGGGGGTACAGTAATGGCTTGTAGTGATTAATAAACTAGCTAATTACACAAGTTTTTATTGGAAAAAATGACAATTCATCCTTTATACACATGTAATTACATAAAAAAAATACATTTTCTATTTTTATGCATGAGCAGTAACAGAACATATACACCTGTATTCACATAAGCTACACTTCTACAGTACACCTGTAACACTGCATGCATCACCAGCGGTCACATTATGTTTGCATGTATTATTAGTGCCTAATTACACAGTTATTATAACCATGCAACCAACTTCGTCACTGATAATTAAAGAAACAGGCTGAGACAAGAACAAGGTCAAACCTTTCCAAATCCAACCCCGTATAACCAGCTCAGTCTGGTGACCCTGAAGTGAGTTAGGCCCAGTTCCCATCCCCAGCCACGTTCCTGAGCATGTGAAGGTGTGCAAAGTGGGGCAGGTATTTCTGGGTGAGCCAGAAGCGAGTCCCACATGCTGCCGTTCCTCCCTACCAAACCCAAGGACACCGAACCCTTCGCCCAGACAACCAGCGCTGGTGTCTGTCAGTGCCCTGGGCTCAGGCGGTTGCCATGCGATGGTGGCCATGTGTTTGTATACACTCGAGGAGAGCTCAGTGCATCACTCGCACCATAATGGGCCAACCGGACTTCGCGTGAGCCACTGTTGCGAAAGGTACCCTTGGAGACCCTCGGTTTATTAGTGTTAAACAAGTGGCTGCTGTCACAGTCAAAACTCCATTGACATCATTGAGCGGCTAATGCAAGATGCAGCCGATTAGCAGGAAGCTCAGTGACGATGATCTCGGATAGCGTTCGCAATTATGGCGTTGGAGTGAATGATGGCACTGGGAAAAGATGGGATGGTGTGGGGAGCTCAGGGTTGGAGCTCCTGGGCGGATAAGCCTGTCTATGGGAGTCGTAATGGTACCATTCTGCTGGAAGAGCATCTGTTAGCATTTAAAAAGTGCATTTACAGGCAGTGCTGAGTCAAACGCACAGTTATGACGACTCCGTGGGCATCGGAGGACCGTATGACCTGTAGCTTTGTATCCAGTAGAAATAGAAGGCAAAATGAACTTGCGTCAGCTAAACCTGCCCACTCACATACCCTACTTACTTCTGCCCGTAGACAGACGCTGTGGAGAATAATAGCCCAGAGTCAACAATAAGGTAACTCGCATATGCTCACAAGTTTTACTATCTTTAGTATCTTTAGTAGGATCATGTCTTAGTGCGGAGGTGTGGTGGCGTAATTCTTTCTGGAGCATCTCTGTAGTTGTAGTCGTGTCCATATCTGTTGGTACTACTTTTCCCAGGCTGTATGTTCCCACGTTCCCACTAAAGATAACATCTTTTACCTACAATGCTATGAAGTTTGGAAAAAAAACATAAGCTATTTCAGTTATATACTTTCCAGAGGCACCAAGAACTTTATGACTTTGCAGTCTTAGTCTTGTACCTTTGTTGAGAGGCCGTCTACTTTTTGTTTTGCTTATTTAATTATTAATTATTTTATTTTTTTCTTTTTATTTTTTTGTTTCAACTGCATGCTGTATATACTCTGTGGTGGCTGGCAATAAAAGGTGATGGGATAAAAGAAAAAACTTTTGTCTTTCTGCTGTTTTTATCTGGTGCTCCAGACCATTCGCCCAACTATATCCATAAAGAGTGTCTTCTTAACTAGTTTTTGTAGTTTGGGGTACACACTTTATCACAGTTCTTCAAACTGGAGCTTAAGATATGATCTACTTCTTTCACAATAACATATTCATGTTACTTTGTATTGTATGTATGATTATTTACATCTGTTCTAATCAGATCTGGTGTTCTTACTGGTGAAAATATGTTTGTTGCTCAGATGAAGGCTTAAATTATCCAATTCTCACAGCACTGCGTTGAGGACAAAAATGACCTCATGATAATAGAAAAGTATTAAAAACATGAGTGGATTTTACTGGAGAACTCTTTAAAAAGTAATAAGAGTCTAATGTTCCTACTTTAAAAGTTTAGATATGTAGTTAAAGAGCTACTCAGCTACATAAATCCATCATTCACTGGACTCAGTGCCTTGAATTAGCATGCTTGCATAAGCAGACATTGGCGGCCTACTTTTTCTAGTGTTAGATGTTGGCAGTGGTTTGGGTTAAAACTTCAACTTTTCCTCCCTCCTGTTGAACAAGGAAGGCGAGGCCGGTCCTACACAACAGCCATATCCTGTTGGCGTAATTAAACAATCATATAAGACGTGCTTCTGCAAATCCTGACTTACTCAACTGGAAATTTGCCCCGGTCATCCAGAATTGTGGCTGATGGCACGTCTACAGAGTGCACTGAGAATTAGTCATATTTTCAGTTTTACACGTCCGTGCAATTAACAATGAACTCAGACACACTGGGCAGGAGCTCCAGACAGTGGTTTTGGTGCTAATTTCAGCTTCGTGGCAACAAAGATATAAAACATGAAACTCAATATTCATGCCTTTAAATCCAATATCTACGGGAGGACTTTCCCCGACGTCAGCGGGCGCCTGTTCATTATTAATCTAATTGCCTGTGACGTTGTTTTCATTGTCTCATCCATGTGCAAAACGCGATCGGATGGCGGAAAGCGGCACAGAATTAGGAGATCATCTCTACGGCCTTTGAAGTCTGAATCCGCCGAATTTGGCAAGGTCTATTTCCAGCAGCGCAGAGAATCTGTTACATCACCTTTTCCGTTGTGTTCCTCCGTTTGTTTTTAGACGTGGGTTGCATCGGGATATGGGTTGCATTTGTGCATCCGACTTACCTGAGATGGGATAAAGGAGGGATTGTTTTCAGGACCCTCTTGGAATGATATCAAGTCAGCATGCAGGACAAAACCCTTAAACCCTCAGTGGCTTCACGGTGTAGCATGTTTTCTCCTAGGAGGAACAGTCCCTGCACATGTCCAGGTCAGAAGGAAGTATATCATATCTTGAGTTCCAGTTTGAAGAACAAAGTTAGGTTCCAGATTTCTCCTGGACGCCCCAGACATTGTATAAATGTGTTCAGTTCCTTCAGCAGCAATCTTGATTTAGCTTAATGAAGTACTGAACAGTCAAAGCAGGTATTAGATGAGAACTGTAGATAATACTGGGTTGTTTCCACAAGTAGAAGCTTGGAAAGGGTTAAATAAACACACTGACATACCTTTATCAATGTATGAACCAGTTTTTTTGTTCTCTGGACCCACTCATCCAAGTGGAAGACACTCTCAACTGATTTCCATCCTTGCAGATCATGTACACCATACATACTGATTGTCTTCTCTGGGGTGGCTGGGATCTTCCACAATGAGACACGCCACACGACAAGAAATGTCCCACATTGGTTGGAAGAGCTGAGCAAGACTTCCAACTACTACCCTGGACCCCTAAATCTTGAACCCCATTGAGCATCTGTGGGACCACCTGGATGGTGGTGTTGGCTCTATGGATCCCCCTCCATGCTCCCTCCAGCAGCTGTGGGATGCACTGCAGTCAGCATGGCTCCAGATACCTGTGACCACCAACCAGGGCCTTATTGAGTCTCCCAGTCCATCTAGCTGCTGTCTGTGCTACACACGATGGCTACTCTGGAAGTTAGCTGGTGGTCATAATGATGTGACTGGACTGTGTAAATAAACATTTTCTAGGCATGTGTACACAAGCTGTTCCACATTTGGATGCTAGCAATCATCGGAAGCTCTGCTACAGTCCAGTGATGATGGAAAACAGTTATTTAGACAAAGACTGTACTTTAAAACATAAGATGTCAGTCCTAGGTACAGCACTGAAGCTGTAAACAAAGTATAACCAGACATGAATAACACTAACAATGCTAACAATCATATAAACACATTATGATCTGTTCAGCTCAGTTAATAATGTGTTGTTTTTCTACATACTGATGTGTTTTGCACAAGATTACACTGTCAGTAGAGGCTCTCTAGAAAGGCTCAACAACAACAACAATACTTCTAATAATGATAATGACTATAATTATAAAATTTATTTTCATACACTACTGTGCAAAAGTCTTAGGTACCGAGGCTGATGGTTTAAAAGCCTTTATCTTTGCAATGAGTGTATTTTCACCAGTAAGAACAC
Source organism: Megaleporinus macrocephalus (assembly GCA_021613375.1). Taxonomy (NCBI): domain Eukaryota; kingdom Metazoa; phylum Chordata; class Actinopteri; order Characiformes; family Anostomidae; genus Megaleporinus; species Megaleporinus macrocephalus. Next base: position 32,613,750 of record CM038726.1, on the reverse strand, counting down.
CAGATCTGATTATAACAGATGTAAATAATCATACATACAATACAAAGTAACATGAATATGTTATTATGAAAGAAAATATATCAGATCTTGAGCTCCAGTTTGAAGAACAAAGTGTAGTTCCAGATTTCTACTGGACGCCCCAGACATTGTATGAATGTATTCAGTTCCTTCAGCAGCAATCTTGATTTAGCTTAATGAAGTACTGAGCAGTCAAAGCAGGTATTAGATGAGAACTGTAAATAATACTGGGTTGTTTATAGAAGGAGAAGCTTGGAAAGGGTTAAATAAACACACTGACATATGGAAAAGCACTACTTACTCTATTAATATTGTTTAATATTTAAATAATAAAGTGCTTTGATATGCAAATAAAAGTTTCCAGTCTGAAAAAACAGCTTTTACATATAATGTTCTCAAGTGCCTAAAACATTTGCACAGTACTGTACATGTGGTAGCTCAAACTCCTTTACAATGAAAAAACTTGAAAAAACTTGAAAAAAACTGAGAATAAAATAACATAGTAGTTCAAAATGAAACAATATATATGAGATGTTTCCTAAAAGTATGAATCCATTATTTTATTTCGAAGGGTCATTAAATCAGCATGTCGGTTTTGTGATTGGGCTACAAAAAAAAAAAAGAACGATTTCTAATTTATTATGCATATCTAAAATATAGTTTATTAGCCAGTCAATGATACTTGACTTTCAGTGGGATACATATGTATAATTGCATGTTGCTATGAACATTTCCTAGTCACATTTCCTACAGGTAGCCTGTATTGCAAGAAAGCCAGCGGCCCCAGAACAGAACCCTGTGGGACACCAATGGAAAAATTTTCAAATGATTGACTTCCCAGCCGGAAAAAGTCTAGAGACAAATTTTATTTGGTAGATCAGAATCAAATGATTGACTGTGATCAGAAAATGTTTACAAATGTATTCAAATTCATGAGCGCAGCTTAGTCTTTAAGTTGACGTACTATGTTGATGTAGCATTCTTTATTCATGCAGGAATAGTGTATCTGAAATACAATCCAAATTCATTGTGTACCAATAGTTCGAGGTGTGATCTCCGTCTCACACGTATGTAGTACATCGGTACATGTTTGGGGTGTGTCTGTGCGCAATCTAGTGTTTACACACCTTTAGTTTCCGAGCCTTGAGTCAATGAGTCTTGACTGCCTGGGGGATGTAATGCATAATCCATAATTGCATATTGGTATGAACATTTGTCTCATGTTTCTAGTCACATTTCCAATAGGTAGCCTGTATGGTGAGAAAAGCAAAGGCTCTTGAACAGAACCCTGTGGGACACCAATGGAAACATTTTCAAATTAACATTTTCAATTTAATTGATTAGATAGATCAGAATCAAATGATTGACTGGGACAAGAAAATATGTATAATAAAGCAAACATTGCATTAAACTGACCTGATTCTAATATGTTTACAAATTTATTCAAATTCATGAGCGCAGCTTAGTCATTAAGTTGACATAGTTTGTTTATGTAACATATTTTATTCATGCAGAAATACATATCTGCAGCCAATCCAAATTCATTGTGTACCAATGGTTCGAGGTGTCAGAGAGATGTAATGCATAATCCATAATTGAATATTGGTATGAACATTTGTTTCATGTTTCATAGTCACATTTCTTAAATGTAGCCTGTATGGTGAGAAAAGCAGAGGCCCTAGAACAGAGCCCTGTGGAACACCAATAGAAACGTTCTTAAATGAATGATTCCCCAGCCAGAAACTGTCTGATGAGAAATTTGATTTATTCATTAAATTGACCTGGCTCTAATACGTTTCCAAACGAATCCAAATGTTCTGAGCACAGCTTTGTTTTCCAGTCAACGTACTTTGTTGATGTAACATATCTGCAGCCAAGTTAAATGAAAGGCGTTCTTCTTTGTGTCTTCATTCATCTCCCTCCCACACGTATCTAGTACATGAGTACATGTTCAAGGTGTGTCTGTGCGCAATCAAGTGTTTACACACCTTTAGTTTTAGACAGTATGACTCGTGTCCTGACTTGCCAAGTGTTCCAGAGCCTCCCAGTCCTCACCCAACTCTCCATTTCTCCCTGGCACAAAAATAAACCTGGTTAATGTGTCGTACAAGCCATGGTGAAACCTTGGAGTTGGCGTTGTTGCGCATCCCCGTTGGACACATTACTGTATCTATGGTTACATAATATAAGCAAAACACAGCCAGCAGAACATATACAGAATCCTTATGTCAGCTGGGTTGCTTCAGTGTGTGTGTGTATATATGTGTGTATGTGAGCGTTTGGAATCATATGAAACTAAACGCAAGCCAGTTGCGGGTGGAGATTAAATAAAATAGGCCCGCCGTAATCCGGTTACTGAAATTATTTCGGTCCCTGCCCTTTAAGAGCAACGTAACAAGGTATTGTTCGAATCCCCTTTGAAGGGTTTGGTTTAATTAGGCCCAAATCAAAAGAATGACATGGAGCGCTGACATTTAGGAAAAACAGAAAGAAATTATAAGTGGAGGGGGAAAAAAAAAAAGAGAGAGGCGTTTCCTAGCAACCACACCATTGCATGAGCCAGTCCTTCTGTCTTTTTAAGCCATGTTGTAAATTGTATGTGATTCTATGATGAAAGGTTTTTTTTTAGTGAGTCAGAGATTGTGCCAGTAATAAGCCTGTCCATACAGCAGAGTCTTATTTGAAGACAGAGCTATATATAACCTGCCAGCCTACCATATATTTGGTAGACCTGTGTGGTTCTTTGTGCAGACCTCTGACTGTGCACGCGCTTGGGATCAAACAGGTGATAAAAATGAGAATGCAACATTGCATCACTGGTTCCTGCCATTCTTGCCATGGAGTCGTGAGCCACAAGCCACGGCACGGCCAAGATCGACCGCGAAGCCTGCTATTCCCACACTGAAAAACCCCTAAACACAGCTTGACACAGGCCATGATGCATTAGTCACATTTAGCAAGAAAGCTAGCATTCTGCCTGCCAATCGTCCACCGCCCCCCTTGACACCAGAGCTTCCTCCGCGGGGAGCTTCCCCCTTCCTTTCTGTGCCAAAACCCAGGACGTATGGGAGATCGCATAATGACTGCTCTACGACTTCGTCCAAAAAAAATAACAACAGATTTCCATCGCTTTAGAAACAAGTTCAGAGGTCCCACACTTGCAACTGGGCCATATTCTGACCAAGTTTCCATTGAGAAAATAGCAGGGTGCTAAATATAAACCCAGTGCAGCTCTCGAAATGTCCAACAGTGGCATTTTCCAATCAACGAGTCACAAATCTTCGCTTTATAGTGCAAAACAGCTAAGCAAGGACATTTATTTCTCTTGACCTACACAGAAACGCCATCCTTCAACAAGAAAAGGTCAAACCTTCTCACAGGCTTGACCCAGAGAACAAAATATTTGGGTTCCTAGGATGGACCAGGCCCAAAAACAAGAAGAATTTGAGTAAACTCTTTACGTAGCACACAGTTCTTCAAAAAAACTGGCTGTACTGTGAGTGAAGGTCTGTTTGGACAGTTCTTGCAAACTTCTGACGTTCTGAGGTTACCAAGAAACCCTCAAAACTGCTCATACAAGAGAGCTTCAACTTTAAGCTTCCCCAGAAAACAGCATCAAGAGTAACACTGTGTGTACTAAAGTTTTCAGGCACCTGTTGACATTTCTTCAAGTGTTCAAGTGTTGGTACAGAACGTTTGTTCCCAGTAACAGGTTCTACTGTTGTGGGAACAATTTGAAGTAGATGTTGGAATACTGCAGACAGAATTTGATTGCATTCAGCTATAAAAGCATTAGGTCTGACACTATAGGTTCTGGAACACTCCAGCTCATCCCAAATGTACTGGATGGTGCTCCATAGAATCATTGTTACACAACCCAATTTTCGGGGGGGCTTTATAGACTTTTTTAGACCATTGGTCTGTATTGGGAATGATGACTATGGGAATTACACGAGATAATTATAAGGGGTTTCCAATGCCACGTCAACACATTAGACCACAGCTGTACACAATGAATTACACTGGGCCACATCTGATTACTTGGGACTGTTAGACAAATGGTCAGGAGACGTTTATGTCTAGCGCATCCTTGGTTTAACGACAGCTCAACATGCTCCTGATCTGGTCAGATGCCCATTAGATAATAGTTAAATCATGGGTGTGTCTCAAAACCTAGTGACACACCTATTTTACATCGTAGTATTTATAGATCGCCGATAAAAACCTCTGCTCGGAGGCAAGTCGGCGACCACACGCCGCTCGCTCAGTCGTCTAGTGTGAATGGCTAAAAGACACTCATGAACCGCCACCGAATGCTCACCGACTAATCTCAGAAGCCCGGCAAATATCTAGCATGTTTAATATCTAGACCAGTCAGCGACTGGGAGTCAACAACAGCTTCTAGCTACAGCCAATGGGATCACGTAGAGAGAGAACCGCGTCACCGTTCACGCAATCTCTCTGCGGCTGCGGGCGACACGTACGTTTATATTCATAAAATATTAAATATATACCTCCAGCTCTCTCTGCAGAACAGACAGTCCCCGCTGGCCCCGTGTCTTTATCCATCTTCATACCTTTTCTGCTTTCTAGCAGATCAGTGCAGTAACAACTTGTTTTGGAAATAGCGTATGTTCTACGTGGTGGCTAGCTCTCACATGAGTTTAGTTTTCGTGTGTTCTCGTGAGAAAACATGTTTTGGACTAAAGCCAGATGAGTGGTCGATTCTCCAGAGTGAAAGTCGTGTAATTCGTGACCCCATGTTGCTGATTAGTCATGTAGTGTGAAAGCCACGACAACTAAAAGACTCCTGATTACAGCTCAACCAGTCATGTAATGTGAACGGCACAAAAACCTGACCAATCAACCAGTCGTGTAGTGTGAACCAGGCATTAGCCAACAATGCATTAGCCAAGAATGCAACAACAAGCAGCAGCATTTCAGCATAGCTTCCATTGTCTAGCAGGATGCCATCATGATGTCATTAGTCATATGTATTGTTCCTATGATATATTTAACAGCTGCTGATGACCACAGTTTTCCAGTTATACAACCACCATCCGGACACACTAGTAACCTTAGTGTATAAATCAATGACACGGATGGTCGACAGACTCCATTTCTGGATGGGCCACATTTCCCAGCACAAGGCTTCTCAATACAATGGACCTTTGAGGTTTTCTCTCAACATACCATGACATAATTTCGCAGTTCACCAAAGTAGCTGATTAATACCTCCAGCCATTATGACTTAGCTCACCCTTCTTACATAACCAGCCAGCGTGACTGTATGAGCCATTGCCACATAGCATGTTCTTTCATAAATGACTCCCCTGATGTCCAGTTAATTCATCTGTTGCACAATTATGTATCAGTGTCCTATTAGTCTCAGATTAATCAAATCAAATGACCTGCGACTCTGGATCTGTACACGAGTACTCTATTGAGAGCCCCAGTGGAAGTTTCATCCAAAGTCTTCCATCCATCGCCACATGCTTAGTAAAGGAACATAAACTTCACACAACTGACTAAAGATTGATATGCGCCCTCTGTGTCTAAACATTTCTCTTTCTCAAGGAAGGTTTTTCTATCAGTGGGGGGTGTGATGGCCAGATGTTCATCGCCCAAGTGTGAGTGTGTTGCTTTGGAAAAAAAAAAAAAAAAAGAGTTAAGAGAAAAGGTTCTTAAAGTTGAAGTAGTGCTGAAAAGGGAGGTAGGTGGTTTGGGTAGGGGGGTTATAATTCTCAGAAACTGAAAGTTGTCAGTAATAAATTTATGTTTGAACTACATGGAAATAGTACAAAAACAATTAATAATAATAGTAACAATCTTTATTTATTGAGCTCTTTTCATACCAGTGGCAGCTCAAAGTGTTTTACAGAGAGTTTTCATTTTTGTAATAACATAAATTTAATGAGCCAAAGAAAAAGTTCAACTTTATAAGTAGTAAGATGTTAAAGTTTTAATTACACAGAGTTAAAGAGGGACTGTTTATCAACTGTTTATTAAAAGTGACTCTGAGCTGGACTGTCTAATAGAAGCTGAACTGAGCTCCACAGTTTAGAAGAAGAAGAGCTGAAAGAGTATCTCCAGGTTCTCTGTATGTTACTGAGGGTTTTTTTTTTTTACAGAAGGTCAGTATCTGCAGATCTAAGATCAGCAGCTGAAACATAAACAGCTCTCTGTGATGTAGCTGGTTCTAGATTATCTAGGGCTTTATAGACGAGTACAGAAGTTTAAAGTGTGTTCTAAAAGATACAGGTAGTCAGTGCAGCTCTTTTAAAACAGGACTGATCTGAGATCTGTTTAGTGTTTGTTATGATCCCAGCTGCTGTGTTCTGGACCAGCTATATTGTTTTCTTAAGGGCTCCATTAAGAGACCATTACAGTGATCAACTCTGACCATTACAGTGATCAACTCAGACCATTACAGTGATCAACTCTGACCATTACAGTGATCAACTCTGACCATTACAGTAATTAACTCTGACCATTACAGTGATCAACTCTGACTATTACAGTGATCACTCAGACCATTACAGTGATCAACTCTGACCATTACAGTAATCAACTCTCACCATTACAGTGATCAACTCTCACCATTACAGTGATCAACTCTCACCATTACAGTGATCAACTCTCACCATTACAGCGATCAACTCTCACCATTACAGCGATCAACTCTGACTATTACAGAGATCAACTCTGACTATTACAGAGATCAACTCTGACTATTACAGAGATCAACTCTGACTATTACAGAGATCAACTCTGACCATTACAGAGATCAACTCAGACCATTACAGCGATCAACTCAGACCATTACAGCGATCAACTCAGACCATTACAGCGATCAACTCTGACCATTACAGTGATCAACTCAGACCATTACAGTGATCAACTCTGACCATTACAGTGATCAACTCAGACCATTACAGCGATCAACTCAGACCATTACAGCGATCAACTCTGAGCATTACAGCGATCAACTCTGAGCATTACAGCGATCAACTCTGACCATTACAGTGATCAACTCAGACCATTACAGTAATTAACTCTGACCATTACAGTGATCAACTCAGACCATTACAGTAATTAACTCTGACCATTACAGTGATCAACTCTGACTATTACAGTGATCAACTCAGACCGTTACAGTGATCAACTCAGACCATTACAGTTTTCAACTCAGACCATTACAGTGATCAACTCTCACCATTACAGTGATCAACTCTCACCATTACAGTGATCAACTCAGACCATTACAGCGATCAACTCAGACCATTACAGCGATCAACTCAGACCATTACAGCGATCAACTCAGACCATTACAGCGATCAACTCTGAGCATTACAGTCATCAACTCTGAGCATTACAGTGATCAACTCTGAGCATTACAGTGATCAACTCTGAGCATTACAGCGATCAACTCAGCATTACAGCGATCAACTCTGACCATTACAGCGATCAACTCTGACCATTACAGTGATCAACTCTGACCATTACAGTGATCAACTCTGACCATTACAGTGATCAACTCCACCACCATACCGCCTGAAGCGAAGACTTCACTGTGACTGCAAACATTTTTTTTCGCTGATGACATCATGAATAAGACCACATGAGAAGGGAATACTGTGAACAAGCCACTGTAAAAATCTTGCCTTAAAAATCTGCGGCAAAGCCAAACAGGTGGTACAGTGGGGGTCCGATGATGCTTTACTAATTTACTCATTTTTGCTCCCTCTTCAATGCCCTTGGGAAACCTGAGACTACAGCATTCATCTGATCTTTGGAGCTCTGTAGATCTTCAGAGAAGTGTTTAAAGAAAGTCAAAACCACTGTTTAGGAGGCATGACGTACTGTTTCCAACGAGCCCAGAATCAGACTGCTAGCCGTCAAGAAGGCAGAGATGTAGACCCTGGAATCAGCCGACTCCTCACCTGCTGTCTTCTCTGAGGTGCCCGTGTGTCGTAATCAGGTGATCAGTGAATAATCACCATCAAGCTCAAAGCATCATCACTGAGCAGTAGAGTCACCTAGTCGAGTAGTCTGTGCAGTTCAACTTTATAAGTAGTAAGATGTTAAAGTTTTAATTACACAGAGTTAAAGAGGGACTGTTTATCAACTGTTTATTAAAAGTGACTCTGAGCTGGACTGTCTAATAGAAGCTGAACTGAGCTCCACAGTTTAGAAGAAGAAGAGCTGAAAGAGTATCTCCAGGTTCTCTGTATGTTACTGAAGGTGTTTTTACAGAAGGTCAGTATCTGCAGATCTAAGATCAGCAGCTGAAACATAAACAGCTCTCTGTGATGTAGCTGGTTCTAGATTATCTAGGGCTTTATAGACGAGTACAGAAGTTTAAAGTGTGTTCTAAAAGATACAGCTAGTCAGTGCAGCTCTTTTAAAACAGGACTGATCTGAGATCTGTTTAGTGTTTGTTATGATCCCAGCTGCTGTGTTCTGGACCAGCTGGATTGTTTTCTTAAGGGCTCCATTAAGAGACCATTACAGTGATCAACTCTGACCATTACAGTGATCAACTCTGACTATTACAGAGATCAACTCTGACCATTACAGTGATCAACTCTGACCATTACAGTGATCAACTCAGACCATTACAGTGATCAACTCAGACCATTACAGTAATTAACTCTGACCATTACAGTGATCAACTCTGACTATTACAGTAATTAACTCTGACCATTACAGTAATCAACTCTCACCATTACAGTGATCAACTCAGACCATTACAGCGATCAACTCAGACCATTACAGCGATCAACTCAGACCATTACAGCGATCAACTCAGACCATTACAGCGATCAACTCTGAGCATTACAGTCATCAACTCTGAGCATTACAGTGATCAACTCTGAGCATTACAGTGATCAACTCTGAGCATTACAGCGATCAACTCAGCATTACAGCGATCAACTCTGACCATTACAGCGATCAACTCTGACCATTACAGTGATCAACTCTGACCATTACAGTGATCAACTCTGACCATTACAGTGATCAACTCCACCACCATACCGCCTGAAGCGAAGACTTCACTGTGACTGCAAACATTTTTTTTCGCTGATGACATCATGAATAAGACCACATGAGAAGGGAATACTGTGAACAAGCCACTGTAAAAATCTTGCCTTAAAAATCTGCGGCAAAGCCAAACAGGTGGTACAGTGGGGGTCCGATGATGCTTTACTAATTTACTCATTTTTGCTCCCTCTTCAAGGCCCTTGGGAAACCTGAGACTACAGCATTCATCTGATCTTTGGAGCTCTGTAGATCTTCAGAGAAGTGTTTAAAGAAAGTCAAAACCACTGTTTAGGAGGCATGACGTACTGTTTCCAACGAGCCCAGAATCAGACTGCTAGCCGTCAAGAAGGCAGAGATGTAGACCCTGGAATCAGCCGACTCCTCACCTGCTGTCTTCTCTGAGGTGCCCGTGTGTCGTAATCAGGTGATCAGTGAATAATCACCATCAAGCTCAAAGCATCATCACTGAGCAGTAGAGTCACCTAGTCGAGTAGTCTGTGCAGTTCAACTTTATAAGTAGTAAGATGTTAAAGTTTTAATTACACAGAGTTAAAGAGGGACTGTTTATCAACTGTTTATTAAAAGTGACTCTGAGCTGGACTGTCTAATAGAAGCTGAACTGAGCTCCACAGTTTAGAAGAAGAAGAGCTGAAAGAGTATCTCCAGGTTCTCTGTATGTTACTGAAGGTGTTTTTACAGAAGGTCAGTATCTGCAGATCTAAGATCAGCAGCTGAAACATAAACAGCTCTCTGTGATGTAGCTGGTTCTAGATTATCTAGGGCTTTATAGACGAGTACAGAAGTTTAAAGTGTGTTCTAAAAGATACAGCTAGTCAGTGCAGCTCTTTTAAAACAGGACTGATCTGAGATCTGTTTAGTGTTTGTTATGATCCCAGCTGCTGTGTTCTGGACCAGCTGGATTGTTTTCTTAAGGGCTCCATTAAGAGACCATTACAGTGATCAACTCTGACCATTACAGTGATCAACTCTGACTATTACAGAGATCAACTCTGACCATTACAGTGATCAACTCTGACCATTACAGTGATCAACTCAGACCATTACAGTGATCAACTCAGACCATTACAGTAATTAACTCTGACCATTACAGTGATCAACTCTGACTATTACAGTAATTAACTCTGACCATTACAGTAATCAACTCTCACCATTACAGTGATCAACTCAGACCATTACAGTAATTAACTCTGACCATTACAGTGATCAACTCAGACCATTACAGTCATCAACTCTGAGCATTACAGTGATCAACTCTGAGCATTACAGTGATCAACTCTGAGCATTACAGCGATCAACTCAGCATTACAGCGATCAACTCTGACCATTACAGCGATCAACTCTGACCATTACAGTGATCAACTCTGACCATTACAGTGATCAACTCTGACCATTACAGTGATCAACTCCACCACCATACCGCCTGAAGCGAAGACTTCACTGTGACTGCAAACATTTTTTTTCGCTGATGACATCATGAATAAGACCACATGAGAAGGGAATACTGTGAACAAGCCACTGTAAAAATCTTGCCTTAAAAATCTGCGGCAAAGCCAAACAGGTGGTACAGTGGGGGTCCGATGATGCTTTACTAATTTACTCATTTTTGCTCCCTCTTCAAGGCCCTTGGGAAACCTGAGACTACAGCATTCATCTGATCTTTGGAGCTCTGTAGATCTTCAGAGAAGTGTTTAAAGAAAGTCAAAACCACTGTTTAGGAGGCATGACGTACTGTTTCCAACGAGCCCAGAATCAGACTGCTAGCCGTCAAGAAGGCAGAGATGTAGACCCTGGAATCAGCCGACTCCTCACCTGCTGTCTTCTCTGAGGTGCCCGTGTGTCGTAATCAGGTGATCAGTGAATAATCACCATCAAGCTCAAAGCATCATCACTGAGCAGTAGAGTCACCTAGTCGAGTAGTCTGTGCAGTTCAACTTTATAAGTAGTAAGATGTTAAAGTTTTAATTACACAGAGTTAAAGAGGGACTGTTTATCAACTGTTTATTAAAAGTGACTCTGAGCTGGACTGTCTAATAGAAGCTGAACTGAGCTCCACAGTTTAGAAGAAGAAGAGCTGAAAGAGTATCTCCAGGTTCTCTGTATGTTACTGAAGGTGTTTTTACAGAAGGTCAGTATCTGCAGATCTAAGATCAGCAGCTGAAACATAAACAGCTCTCTGTGATGTAGCTGGTTCTAGATTATCTAGGGCTTTATAGACGAGTACAGAAGTTTAAAGTGTGTTCTAAAAGATACAGCTAGTCAGTGCAGCTCTTTTAAAACAGGACTGATCTGAGATCTGTTTAGTGTTTGTTATGATCCCAGCTGCTGTGTTCTGGACCAGCTGGATTGTTTTCTTAAGGGCTCCATTAAGAGACCATTACAGTGATCAACTCTGACCATTACAGTGATCAACTCTGACTATTACAGAGATCAACTCTGACCATTACAGTGATCAACTCTGACCATTACAGTGATCAACTCAGACCATTACAGTGATCAACTCAGACCATTACAGTAATTAACTCTGACCATTACAGTGATCAACTCTGACTATTACAGTAATTAACTCTGACCATTACAGTAATCAACTCTCACCATTACAGTGATCAACTCAGACCATTACAGTAATTAACTCTGACCATTACAGTGATCAACTCAGACCATTACAGTAATTAACTCTGACCATTACAGTGATCAACTCTGACTATTACAGTGATCAACTCAGACCGTTACAGTGATCAACTCAGACCATTACAGTTTTCAACTCAGACCATTACAGTGATCAACTCTCACCATTACAGTGATCAACTCTCACCATTACAGTGATCAACTCAGACCATTACAGCGATCAACTCAGACCATTACAGCGATCAACTCAGACCATTACAGCGATCAACTCAGACCATTACAGCGATCAACTCTGAGCATTACAGTCATCAACTCTGAGCATTACAGTGATCAACTCTGAGCATTACAGTGATCAACTCTGAGCATTACAGCGATCAACTCAGCATTACAGCGATCAACTCAGACCATTACAGCGATCAACTCAGACCATTACAGTCATCAACTCTGAGCATTACAGTGATCAACTCTGAGCATTACAGTGATCAACTCTGAGCATTACAGCGATCAACTCAGCATTACAGCGATCAACTCTGACCATTACAGCGATCAACTCTGACCATTACAGTGATCAACTCTGACCATTACAGTGATCAACTCTGACCATTACAGTGATCAACTCCACCACCATACCGCCTGAAGCGAAGACTTCACTGTGACTGCAAACATTTTTTTTCGCTGATGACATCATGAATAAGACCACATGAGAAGGGAATACTGTGAACAAGCCACTGTAAAAATCTTGCCTTAAAAATCTGCGGCAAAGCCAAACAGGTGGTACAGTGGGGGTCCGATGATGCTTTACTAATTTACTCATTTTTGCTCCCTCTTCAAGGCCCTTGGGAAACCTGAGACTACAGCATTCATCTGATCTTTGGAGCTCTGTAGATCTTCAGAGAAGTCTTTAAAGAAAGCCAAAACCACTGTTTAGGAGGCATGACGTACTGTTTCCAACGAGCCCAGAATCAGACTGCTAGCCGTCAAGAAGGCAGAGATGTAGACCCTGGAATCAGCCGACTCCTCACCTGCTGTCTTCTCTGAGGTGCCCGTGTGTCGTAATCAGGTGATCAGTGAATAATCACCATCAAGCTCAAAGCATCATCACTGAGCAGTAGAGTCACCTAGTCGAGTAGTCTGTGCAGCCTCTAGTGAGCCACTAAGCATCTCCCCCAACCATGCCAAGACAGACCCTGGACTTTAAATTCACTGGTAACAACCTTGATGGTCATTTTATTCCATGACTCAGAACCCAGCGTCCACTATTTCTATGAATGTTTACTCATCAGACATACAAACACACATTTCCACTGTGCACCAATCCAGTTCCGATTACATAACAGTGCTATTTCTACCCTCCATTCAGGATTTATCTATCCTCCACCTACAAATCACACCCTGCTTTGTGCGGGTGCAGTCGCGCCTCTGAACACACCCGACTCTGCAGAGAAACTGAAAGTAATCGGTGTTGATTTTCTCGCTTTTGTTCAGAGAGGCCCTAAGGGGGGCGGCTAGCTTGGCATTCGTACCTGTTTCATGCACTCCAGAAAGGTCAACGAATCAAACAGAGACATGACGGCGCAAGGTTGAGCCTTAAGCCAGCTCTTGGCTGCTGTAGGAGAACCTCTGAATCATGTTGCTGTAGTAACGGGGTCTAATGTTTGAGATGCCAGGCCTGCTCTGTTAGGACTGACTCAGAGGAAAAAAAAACAGAGCTGACCTTTATAAGCTAGGAGTGTTATTACTGCTTTGTTATAAAAACTAGTACATATAATTAACTTATATAAGTATATATAATACAAATAGTTGTTTTTTTATTATAATTTCAATTTTTTAAATCGTTTGTTTGTTTTATTTTTAATTTTATTTTAATTTTTTTTAGCTTTTTTAGTATATTCTTATCTTTTCTTTTATTTTTCCCCAAATGTTTTTTTTTATTTATTTTTGTTACTTTTAATCATTGAAATAGTTGCTGTAGTAACGGGGTGTAATGTTTGAGATGCCAGGCCTGCTGGGAGTTTTATTACTTTTGTATATGAGGCTATAATATACATAATATGCTATAATAACTAGTAAATGTATATAATACACATGTAAGTGTATATATTTGATTTTAGCTTTCTCTTTTCATCTAATTCTTTTTGTGAATTCCTTTTTTACATTTTATTTATTTTTTATTCTTTTTTGTTGGTTGTTTTAAATTTGGCAGCACGTGTAATGTTTAGTGGTTAGTATGGTGGTGTAGTGGTTAGTACGGTGGTGTAGTGGTTAGTACGGTGGTGTAGTGGTCAGTACGGTGGTGTAGTGGTCAGTACGGTGGTGTAGTGGTTAGTACGGTGGTGTAGCGGTTAGTACGGTGGTGTAGTGGTTAGTACGGTGGTGTAGTCGTTAGTATGGTGGTGTAGTGGTCAGTAAGGTGGTGTAGTGGTTAGTAAGGTGGTGTAGTGGTTAGTATGGTGGTGTAGTGGTTAGTATGGTGGTGTAGTGGTTAACACGGTCGCCTCACAGCAAGATAATCCGGGTTGGATTCCCGGTCTGGGCTGTGTGTTGGCCATGCAATGGATTGGCGACCTCTCCATGATGTGCCCCGTCTTCGCCAGTGATGCTGGGATTGGCTCCAGCCCCGCCATGACCCGACTAGCGGGATAAAGCAGATGATGATGGATGGATGTTTAAAATCTTGTTTTGATCAGTTTTAATTTGAATATATTCTTATTTCACTTATTTACTTACTTTTCCATCCAATAATTTTATTTTACTTCATTTTATCTCAACTCTATTCTCTTTTTTTGTTATTTTTTTTATAATCCTCTTATTTGACAGTTTTGCATTTTAGTTTTAGGTTATTTTTTAGGTTATATTTATTAAATTAAATATTAATTTTTCTAATAATTTTATATCATCCTCTGCCCCAAAACGTCAACTATAAATTAATTGACATTCAAATTACATTCAAGGTCTGTGTTGACAGATTTGAGTCTGCACTCAAATATTAATTCTTATGTCTAAAAATGACTAAATATGACAAGAACATGCATTTTTTTTATAACTCTTCTGTACACAAACCCTAAAGTCAATGTATAATCTGGAGATTTCCCAGACGGTAAAAGGAAAGGAGGTCAGTGTTGAAGGCAAAGCGGTCGACCCACTGGAACTTAAGCTTTCTTTAGCAATTCAATGTAAATTATTTCTTTTAATTAATTTAATGAATGTGTTTTAATTTATTCATTTTGAATTAGTTTAGTGATTAATTTTTATTCTATGCAGCTTCAACAACAACATGGTCTAAAATTAGTTTTCATTAGTTTTTTCATTGTTTTTTGTTTATTATTGGTGAATATTTTCTAAAATAAAAGTCTCTGTTGATTTAAAACCTAATTAAAACTAGTTTGATCTTATGTAGAACAGATGCAGAACAATAATCAGGATGATCTAAGAGTGGACCAGTGATAGTGCCAACTGTATCCAGCCAGTGGGTGGGCAGCATCTCTCTCTGTTTCAGTAAGCTTTGAGTTAGAAATAATGAACATTCATAAGTTGTTACCAACAATAACAGAAATATTTTCATTCAGTTATTTTTAGCTCTCTCTCCTAAGAAAAACAAGTACAACTTTAAAGCACAGGCCAATAATTTTACTTTTAATGTAAATCAATGGAACCAGAATCAAAGCTATTTTGGAGCATTCCTATTGGTCTATTCATCATGCATTTTTTACACAATGTAAAATTATGTTGAAAAATAAAAATTTAAAAAGTTTTCCTTAGGGACAGCAATGATATTCTGAACCTCATGTATGTTTATATGTTGAAGAGATATTTTATTATAATTGCAATTAGTGTGCAGTATATTTGTATGCACACTTGATTGAGTAGGAAAAAGTGAAATTTGAAGTCACATGATTGTAATTTTTTGGTATCAGAACTATAAAAAGTGATGAGTAGAAGCCAAATCAACTGCTATGAAACTCATTATAAACCTACATATGTAAATAGTTATGCAATCATGTACTTACATTGAAATAATGTACTACAAATGTCAATAATAATAGGAAATAATAGATTTTTTCTATCCAATAGAGTGTCAAGTCATGGACGAAGCTACTCCCCAGTGCCGTCCACGGCTGGACACTCTCTTGGATAAAGAGATATGATAATAATGATAATAGTGATACAGATAATGCTGCCGTGCTTTTTGTGCAGAAGCAGAAAGCTGTGTTACGCGTGAACATAAAATATGAGGACAATTGAAGGCAAACAGAAAGAGGAGGCGTGCGCTCTCGCGTTACATAACTGACTCCATAACTTTCCACGTACGCCAGTTTCAATCATCTACAATGAGCCACCTGCAGATGTTGGTCACATAATCCAAGAGTAAACCTTTGTTGATTAGTTTGTATGTGTTGAGCCGGGAGAGGGGCCGGACGAGCCACTCATTATCTCACTCTGGCAGCTAGACGGACGGCGAATTGTGCTGCCTGGCAAGTCGTGCTCTGCGTACGCTCACTATCTGCTTGTCAGACCGCACGACAAGGCCCGAAATAGACAGAGTACGCGGGACAGGCAGTGAATCATAAGCCAAGACGATCTCTTCATGCCCTCCTCAGCTCCCAGGGTCGTTCTGAGGCCTGTTGAGATGCTAGTTAGCATCTGCTAACGCTTTCAAAGCTGTAATTAGGCACTGGCGTGGGTGTGAGTAGGCCGAGCCCTGTCAGTGTCACTGAGAAGCAGACACGGCAAGAATTTTCTTCACTTACACCGTCATTCAGGGGTCTGAGATCACTCGCCATGCTTGACTTTGTTGTTATTATTTATATATGCGGATTGAAACATTATAATCAAGTCACCAAAGTGAGTTTATTAAACATTTCGAGAATACTGTGAGCAGAAAGGTGTTAAATATACTCATTTGCTGGTACTTTCTTTGCCAATATATATATATATATATATATATATATATATATATATACTGTAAATCTAAAAGCAGATAAATTGGCAAAGAAAGTACCAGTAAATGTGTATATTTAACACCTTTCTGCTCAAAGTATTCTCAAAATGTTTAATAAACTCACTTTGGTAAGTTGATTTTAATATTTCACTCCATATATATATATATATATATATATATATATATATATATATACTTTCAGCTGCATATACTTCAAAGCTTAAGTTTATGCAAGAGTACAGTTTTGGTGATGCATACTTATACTTTGTTTGTTTAACTTCAAGTTTAACTTAAGATGAACTTAGGAAACTGAGGTATAAAACATAGTTCACTCTAGTTACCACCAAAATTATGAGTACACCCAACTCATCAAGGTTTACAGTGCATGAAAGAACGTGAGCCCTGTTATTCTCTCTTGGGACTTATTTATCTTATTCATCTTTATGGTTTTTATCTTTATGTTATGTTTAATGTCTTGTTAATTGCACTGGAAGGGTTGCTGCTTAGTTTATTTCCACTCTGTGCAGTGACAATAAAAAAAGTCTGAAGTACTGAGTAGCCAAAGCAGGTATTAGATAATAACTGCAATTAATACTGGGCTGTTTCCAAAAGGAAGAGTTATTGGATAGGTATTGGATTTCAGTACCATATATGAAACAGTACAGCAACCAGCAAATGTCTAGAGTGGACGAAGCTTTACTTTAAACTTTAGACCCACTTTTCCAGTTGGCGCTGTTTGGCTAGATGGTCATTGTGGAGTTGAAACAGCACTAGGCTGTCACACTTTACTTTAACTAGCCCAGAGGAAGATAAGCAAAGGTATAAATAGTGCTTCCACACAAAGAAGGTTGTACCTGAAGTACCGGTTGATGGTCTCTTTTTGACAGGCCCTCAGCGCCACAGGAAAATAATATACATCTGATGTCGCTCCTGTGAGTCAGATCAGACGAAGGCGTTGCGGTCCCCCGGTCTGAAATGTCAAGAGTCTAATGTCGTAAGACCGTATCGGCCTGCAAGGAAGCTCTTTTCATTTTTCCATCCATACGGCTGGACTGCTGGTTTGTGGTGGTGGTTAATAAAGTCCTTTGTTGTTCTTCCCTCTCGTCTTGCAGGTTCATTTCATTTGTCTGGTGCGTCACGCACGCCCATACGCAAGGGTGTGGTGGGCAACGCTGACATAATGCTGTAGCCCACAACAACGAATCAGACCCTTGCAGCGGGCTTTGCTTCAGTGCCACTTCCTGAGACTATAAATAAAGCACCAGCGAGTGGGATGTTTGTCTTTGACTTTACAAGAGTCGACCCGACCGCCGCCGCAATTATTGCAAAGTTCCAGCTCAGATGCTTCTTAAAGAAGGGGATGTTTCGAGGTTTGAAATGCGTCGCTCCCTGATGTAATGGCCTTTTTCTCAACCCGGCTGCCACTCGTTATGTATTTAGAGGGCTTGAAAGTAGAGGCGTGTGATTAGAGTGCAATCACTTAAGCATTTTTCAAGTCAAGTTAATTTAAAATGCCTTCAGTTCAATTCATTCAATTCAACTGGGCTTTACACACACACACACACACACACACACACACACACACACACACACACATAACATAAAATAAGAAAGATAACCAGAAAAGTGCATTTCTGGAAGGAAACGCAGGAATATTTGCACATAAACAACAAATAGAGGAGTGTTGATGGGCATGTCTGTGGATCAGAGTCTGGGCTGTAGTGAGCTCAGGCAGTTTGGAGGATGTAGGTTGAACAAAACTATTGTTTGGGGTTGGGCTGAAAATGAATGGGACCCTATGGGAGGAACGAGGGACGGATAAACGACAAATAGATGTGTGTGGGTCAGTATGTCTGTGGATTAGAGGTTGGGGATCTGCTCTGAGTGAGTACAGACAGTTTGTAGGCTATAGGTTGAACGAAACTGTAATGCTTGGGGTTAGGCCGAAAATTAATTGGACCCTATGGGAGGAACGAGGGATGAATAAACGACAAATAGATGTGTGCAGATCAGTATGTCTGTGGATTAGAGGTTGGGGATCTGCTCTGAGTGAGTACAAGCAGTTTGGAGGCTATAGGTTAAACGAAACTGTGATGTTTGGGGTTAGGCCGAAAATGAATGGAACCCTATGGGAGGAACGAGGGAGGAACAAACGACAATAGATGAGTGCGGGTTAGTATGTCTGTGGATTAGAGGTTGGGGATCTGCTCTGAGTGAGTAGAGACAGTTTGGAGGCTGTAAGTTGAACGAAACTAATGTTTGGGGTTAGGTCGAAAATGAATGGGACCCTATGGGAGGAACGAGGGATGACAAATGACAAATAGATGTGTACAGGTCAGTATGTCTGTGGATTAGTACTTGGGGATCTGTCCTGAGTGAGTAGAGACAGTTTGGAGGCTTTATGTTTAATGAAACCACGATGTGTGGGGGTTTGGCTAAAAATTAATAGGGCTATATGGGGAAAAAGAAGGGATGGAAAAAAACGATAAACAGACGAGTGCGGGTCAAACTAACACTGAATTCTTGGTATTGGGTCCACGCGGAGTCAGTGTATGTAAAATGGTGTTTGTCGGTCGAGCAGAAGTTCAGTAGATTGGCCTGCACTTTTCTATCCTATTCATTCTCTATGGGGAAAGTTATGGAAAAAGGTTGTTGTTTCGTTTACATTAACTTTAGTCAGAAAGCACTCTGAAACGTAAAGTTACATTACTCTCTGACCACCCCCCAAACTACAGACTGCTACTACACTACATACATAAAACTAACATATAATAAAATAAATTAATTAATTAATGAATAAATAAAAGGACCCTATAGTTAGAAGTACTTAGTAGTGCAGTATGTAATGTTCCAGAGGGTGCTGATTGGGACACAACCTTACTGTCTAACATTAATGTTAGTCTAGTCTAGTCAGGAAACCTTAACATACATTTATTTATCATTTAATTTCAGCATTATACACCAAAGAAAATATTTGTTTCTTAGTTATATATGTATATAATTGCATGTATAGTTTAAAAGTTTTCTAATAACAGTACTATGTAATGTGGAGTATCTGGTTTAGTGTGTAAAGTGGTCTTTAATTGGATTTTTCTAATAATAATCAGACGAACAGATAATGTTGTGTTTAGTTAATTTATTTATAATTTACTGTAATTCCAAAAATGTTGTTCTACGTCACTATACATACACTGATTTACTATCTTACTTACAGTGGAATCAACTTATAGGTAATATTTTAAGAGATAGGGTGGGCTTTGATTCATGTTAGCAAATGTGTCCCCCCCAATGTCAAACCTGCTCCTATGCCTTGCTCCCAACCAATCTCTGGCCCACCCTACGGCTGCTTTTTGACTTTCCCCTCCTTCCTCCCCACTGCTACCAGCCTGGCCCCGCCCAGTTGTCGAGGGGGTTGGCTCCTTATTTGCCGTCCCGATCCAGCAGGATAAGAGGAGGTCTTGATGCTCCATAACCTAAACCAAGGATGCCTACGCCAAAGACTCCCTAGGTTTCAAATAATTGTATCCTTCACATTCTTTAATCATATAAAGGATCAAAATGATCATCCTTCAACTCCTGCCTCCTGAGACTTTATGGCACAACTTTTCTTCTCCTGCCTCACAAACACTGAGCTGGTTCTCACTGCTACTCTGATGGGACTCATTCTTCTTGCTTTTCTCTACATTTAATATTACATGTAGATGTAAATCCTATTCTGTTTGGGTTTGTGCTTGTTTTGCTATCCACTGTGGACCAGGGGAGGATTCGTTCCTCTTTTTTGGGTCTGGTTCCTCTCAAGGTTTCTTCCGTTTGCTCTGATGGAAGTTCTCCTTTCCCTGGCTTGCTTATTGGGGGACCTGGATTTTCTGTCAAGTTGCTTTGTGACAGCATGTGAAGGCACTTTATAAATAAACCCTGACTTAAATTAAATAAACTTATTTATTATCTTTGGAGAACCACATCTTTGGATGTTTATGGAGCGCATTTCTAGCCTTCAGAAAACCAGAGATTTGGACCTCTGAGCCTTCTATGAAGAAACATACAGACTCAGTTCACAACCAGCAAGAAAAATCAATGAAGAAACCCTCAGAGGAACCAAGAATCAAGAGATATCAGGCATCTCCTGGCCTTCAAGCTGTGTATTAAAACGGCACAAAGCTGGTCCACTCGCACTTGGCGTTATGCAACACTTGGCTGCCTGTCTTCTGGAGATGCTGTCTTGAAACTAGCTTTTCATCCAGGACATAATAAGACAATAAGCCAAAGAAAGACGTTGAGGGTCCACACTGCGCTCTCTTGCAGAGCTTGGAATGCATGATTTAACACTCCATATTTTGGTCGAGCGCTCCAAGGACTTCAGCCAAAATGCGAGTGGAAATTTGCCCGAGGCTCTGGAGAAAGTTCTGTGGGTCATCTTTCGGCCTTGTTCCCTAATAATTGCGTCCACGTCTGAGAGCTCAATCATTAAAACCACCTGTTCCTCTTATAAATTACTCTTATTCAATATAAAGATTTGATCCTAATTTAATAACTAAGGATCATACTGACTAAAGTGACTATTAATAGTCAAACATAAATATAGGAATATTAATTAATTTACATTCCTTCCATCAACTTTATTTGTACATGAGGTCTTCAGATATCTGGGTCATACAATTGCATAACATTCAGAATCTCAAGGCCTCAGTGTTTTTAAGGGTCTTGATTAAAAGGGTGGGTGACACAGCAAAAACATGACATTACAATACAAATCTTTATATAACCTTTATATTACCTATATATAAAAATTTACATTAAGCTCACTGTATATATGACCTACATGATATATACTGTACACTGCATACATTGCAGAACTCTCGGATCATTAGGAACTAGTCAGTTAGTCCTTAAACTGTGCTCCAGCTGCCTGGATTTCAAACACTGTTAGCTCTACAACACTTCTATTTTGTAATACACGTATATTATCCTATCTCTAATTTAAATTTGAACCTTTTCATTTAATCTTCAGTTACTTCTCTTCTCTTAAATCTACTGTTTTAATTTTATTTTATTTTCATTTGAATTATATTTTTAGTTTCTTAAAAAACACCACAGTGTATATGACCAAGGTACTTTATAAATAAACTTGTCGTGTCTAAATCCAGAGCATTTTAAAGACCACTCTGCTTAGGCTTATGTGCACTTAAGGTAGCAGACAGTAGACAAATCTAAGCTGCTTTGTGGTTTGAGTAGGCCACAGATCTCTCTCTCTCTCTCTCTCTCTCACACACACACACACACACACACACTTTAGTCTCTGCTCTGTGCTAACTTGAGATTTTTAAGTGCAGGGACACTTGCTTTGTATATTTTGTTCTACCTGCAAAATCTACAATGTTTTATGTACTTATTATGCACCTACCAATGAAATATACACTCACTGATTGTATGTTATAAAATTGATATATATACTTACTGACTACATATATAAATTATTGTTGCTTTCCAAAGAAAAACACGAATCCCCATTTTTGCATATATAAATACTACCGCTCAAAAGTTTGGGATCACAGTGAAATGTTCTTGTTTTCAATGGAGTATCTTCTTCCTTAACACAACAATGGACTGACGGGTCTCTAAAGAAAGTTGTTTCTTTCTGGTCATTGTGAGTCGGTCAGCAAGCCATCAACTGCTGATCTTCAGATACTAAACTAACCTAGAATGTTGTTCTCCCTTTTATACTCACTTATTAGTAGAATGTTTTTCAGCTGTGATCACAATTGAGCAAGAGTGTCCTAACAACCAATTAGTCCAATAACATCCTTAACTTGGATTGGTGGCTGTACCAGGAGATTTAGACAGAAGATTGAGAATTACTGATAATAGAACTATATGTAAAATAAGCCTCTATACAAAAATAGGCTTTAATACAAACATTTTTATTCTTTAAAAATCATTTGATACTTACATAAATAAATGGACGGTATTGTTTGAGAATTGCATGAAATAAAATTCTAAAGTGATCCTAAACTTTTGAGCAGTAGTGTATATATATATGGAGTACCCAGAGGAAACCCACTCATGCACACACACATACATATGTGATATATACACTCATTGACTGTATATATGCTATATGCACTGCCTCTTTATTGCTGAGATATATATATGATATACACTCTTATTCGCAGTGTAGATACTATATATGATATATATCTTAATCTTTATGACCTGCCAAATCTACTGTTTTATATATTACACACCTACCAGTGACCTATATTAAGCCCCTCCCATCACAGCCCCCTTTTAAAAAACGTGCAATCCCCATTCTGGCTATGAGGAGATGTCTCGAAATGAATCAATTAAGTGGACTCTAAAAATAGACCCCAGTAAGATGAGTTTTATTCTGAGTTTGGCTTCACGTGATGCTGTTCTAGGAAAATGCTGACACAGTCCCTACTGCAGAAGGAGCTGTTTCAGGGGTGAGCTTAGCGCTGACGGCTGTTTAAACTCTCTCTGTCACCGCTGACACTATGAGGAGCATCACTCACATGTTAACTGTACAACTTTAGAGGAGATTACAGTTCAGGTTTTCTGAGGAACAGCTATTAACACAATGACGTGGTCGAGCGTAGAACAGCAGCTGTAATTTATTAAAGAAGATTCACACTAAGCATGTGACTCAGGCCTGCCTGTGTTGCCTCTTCCTGACCGGCCCTGCTCAAACAACTTGGAGGGAAGAAACGCTACTCTGTTTCCTGGAAACTGTCTCATGAAGATTGGGCTCACATGAACACAAGCTGCGATCGGCCTTCATTTGCTTCATTTCCAGTTAAAACTGTTCTTATGTTACTCATTTTATATATTTCCTGAGACGACTAGATATAAAATAACCCATATGTGTTTCTGTGGATCTCAAAATAATCCAAGGACCACCCCAGAGTCCAGACCTTAATACCGCTGAATGCTTTTAGGATTACTTGGATGGTAAGAAGCAGAACCAATTTCTAAGTCTGAGCGCGTGGAGAAACATCTGCAGGTCTTGGAAAACTGAAAATAAGGCTGGACGCTATAATAGTAAGTAAATTACACTGAAGTTATAGTCATAAACTCATCTGTCTGGTTCTGTATGTAGAATTTCTATTGGCTTTCAAATACTCAATAAATCCAATTTCATGCATATGAATCTAGTATTATTGCTACTGCACCATTTTTCCTATAGTATTGTCGTATAACTATGTAATTGCACTATTATTAATTAAGTTCTATTTACATTCTGAACTGATTTACCATCCGTTCAGATTTGCATGGTTTGTTTTGATGCAAACTCAAAGAATCCAAAGCAAAATATGAGACTTGTTCATTATTTTTGCAAAACAAAACAGTAGAGACAACATTAACCATCATTATAATACTACATACCCTCTTCTGCTCACAAACACTAATTTATTCCCCACTGAAAGCCATTAGAAGTGAATAATATCAAATTACACCATGTTTTGTTATCGCTGGCCATATTTATACTCTTCTAAGTCCCTCTTTAGTCTTAGATAAACAGGCTGAGGGATAAACAGCCAGTATTATGTGGGACAGTTGTTAAAATTATAGTTATAATAGCAGTTATAATGACTGTCTCCTTGAGGCTTTGGTTGACAGCATGTCCCAGTTGCCCCTGACCTGTCACGATGTAATGAAAGCAGGCTTTAGACTGTGGTGTGTGGACGCTGACCTACACCTGATGGATATTTACACAGAAACGTGAGTGTAAAAATAACAAAACGTGCCCTGAGGCAAGAAAATGTAACTACACGTGATTGTGTTTTTATGTTTGATGTATGGACTGGTCTCTCTCTCTCTCTCTCTATCTGTCTTGATACTATATATGATATATATCTTAATCTTTATGACTCATTGCTTGGAACATACAGACACAGTTGCTTTCACTGAATAAACACTGAAAACTATTTGACCTGCCAAATCTACTGTTTTATGTATATATTACACACCTACCAGTGACCTATATTAACCCTCTCCCATCCCAACCCCCTTTTAGAATACCTGCCCCCTAATGGCTGTGAGGAAATGTTGGTCTGTGGATCACTCAGGACCAATAAAAGCACTGTGATATTTTAGTATAGCTAAATAGTCTAGAAATGCTGGCTCTAATGTATGTAAACTAAAAACTGAAATAGTTCTATATATAAATAAATATATCGGTACACCGACCAACTCCCTGAACTCCCTGCAGGCACCAGCCAATCACGACTCCCAACTCCCCTTCATTTGACTACCCCAGATCAGCATGACCTAAACTCTGGTTACTCACACCTGTGTCTGTACCTATATCTCATGTCTGTCTCCAGTATCTCATTGCTCAGGATTGCCTTAGTTCCTACTAAGCATTCTTTGTATTGTTCTGATTTCCAGTTGGACCATATGTTTGTGTTTAGATTCTTGCCCCTATTAGACTTACTGCAGTGTCTTTTATGGTTTTGAATGTTGCATATGTTATGATCTTCCCCTTTTTGCCTAGCCCTTGTAACCAGGCTTTGCTTGTGCCCAAGATTCACAATAAAGATAATAGAAAACTTGTGTAGAGAGAAATATTAAACGCCCCCAAAAACAACAAACCTCAGACCACCTCTTAAGGTGGTCTCAGTACAGTTCATCTGTAGCTTGTTTTGTGCTCTGGTTGATTTGTGCCCTAGTCTGCTTTATGTTTTGGTTGATGATAAAGACCTTTATGCTTAGTCTATGTACACAACCACAGTCTTCCAGCACTTCCACAGATAAAGAACAGTAAAGATCATATACGGGTCTACATAACAAAGCCTGACTGTGATCTTGTGACCAGACACCAGCCCTGATATGTTAAAGCTATATTATGCAAGAGGCCATTGAGTTTTAAGCTACTTTCACACTGAATTGGAGATTTTCATTTGGTGGAGCTCAACGGCGAGCACAGTGGAACTCCACAGCGGTCAACACACGGGGTTATTTGTTCTTCAGCCAAGTTTCAGCATGGCCAATAAAAGAGAAGTGGATCTAGTAAGGTCTTTATAGAGCTTTAGTATTATAGAGCACCATTCACTTTCACACCCAACGGGTAAACGCTGCACACACCGTGAGTGTTGTGGAATGAGTCCGAGTCCTAAAGAGCATGGGCTCTGAGCAAGAGCTGGTCGGAGAACTCTTTAGTGCTAAAAAGGAGCAGAAGGAAAGCTGAGTCCTCTTCAAACCTCATTTACAGTGTACATAAAAACAGCTGAGGTCATTTGCAGGTGGTTCCCTTTGAGGTTCTGAGCTCAGTGCAAGAACTATGTCATCACCGTTGAAGGAAAATCAAGTACCTCCAAAATAGTAACTTTACGAGAGAGAGCAAAAAACATTTTTACTTTCAATGTAAGTTGACGTAAAGAGGTTTTATTCCAAGTGATTTTGGAGCCTTTCTATTGGTCCATTTGTAATGAAACCATGATATAAAGACCAGCTGTCATTTTTAAATGATATATCCATCCATCCATTGTCCACTTAATTCCACTAGTCTGAGTCACAGGGTGGCTGGAGCGACATCGGGTGAAGGCGGGGTACACCACACTCACACCTACGGGCAATTTAGAATGAGCAATCCAAACCAGATCATCTTGCTGTGAGGAGACAGTGCTGACCACTACACCACCATACTAACCACTACACCACCATTCTAACCACTACACCACCTTACTAACCACTACACCACCATACTAACCACTACACCACCATACTAACCACTACACCACCTTACTAACCACTACACCACCTTACTAACCACTACACCACCATACTAACCACTACACCACCATACTAACCACTACACCACCATACTAACCACTACACCACCGTACTGACCACTACACCACCATACTAACCACTACACCACCATACTAACCACTACACCACCGTACTAACCACTACACCACCGTACTAACCACTACACCACCATACTAACCACTACACCACCGTACAAACCACTACACCACCATACAAACCACTACACCACCGTACTAATCACTACAGCACCGTACTAACCACTACAGCACCGTACTAACCACTACACCACCATACTAACCACTACACCACCATACTAACCACTACACCACCGTACTAACCACTACACCACCGTACTAACCACTACACCACCATACTAACCACTACACCACCATACTAACCACTACACCACCGTACTAACCACTACACCACCGTACTAACCACTACACCTGTTGTAATATTTTTATTTATTAATTTTGCAGACAGCTGAATAGCAATTAACAATTGAAGTGAATCTACATGCTTAAAATGATGGTTCTTCATGGGTTCCTTAATAAAAGACAATGGTTCTTCCTAGAACCCTGAACACTCAAAGAACCCTTTACATGATTTAACAGTTTAAAAAATAGAATAAATCTTTTTTTGGTATTTAGAACCACATAGAACACATTTCTCAAGCACCATTTCATGATACAAAGAACCGTTAATCATGCAAAGGGTTCTTTGAGTGTGCAGGGTTCTATGTGGAACCATTTAAGGACTTTTAAATGTGTACTTTAGAACCGTCTGCTTCACTTAAGTAGCCTTCAGATGTAGGTGTCTGCAAAATGAACCATACAAGGAACCATTCAATTGTGCACAGGGTTCTTTGAGCGTGCAGGGTTATACATAGAAGCATTTTCTTTATGAAGGAACCCATGAAGAACCGTCTGGTTGTTTTACACAGTAAATAAATAGCAAATAATATGAACAATGTTTAAGTTACATTACTAAAACACTACCAAATCAGATAAACCCATGTGACTAGAAGAGCTACTGACTTTAGCATAGATGATAAGTTCTGGTGAAGATTGACTGGAGATAAAGTGTTTAGTCATTCCAGTTTCAGGCACACAGAGACACAAATTCAGCTTCTTCTGTTATCAGCACACAGACTTTGTTCACCACTTCAGTCTAAAAAGATGACTACGCCCACCATGTATGAGTAGGTGTATGTGAGAAAGACTGAGGAGGAGGGCAGAGGAGAAGACATGAGTGAGAAAGAAAGAGGGAATAGAATAGGACAGCGTGGAAGAAAGATTACAGCAAGAGAGAACTATGCAGCGAGAGAACTGGAGAAAAAGAGAGAGAGAGTAAGAAAGAGAGAGGGGGAGAAAGAGAGAGATAGTTACACTATTAATGTTCTGTCAGTTCAGGAGGATTACGTCTGTTGAAAAGGGGATTTTGCCCGGCTGAGTCAGTTTATTTTTCTTGAACACATCAAGTTACCAGTTTTCCATGTTTTGGATTCCAGCGCTGTGACTAACAGTCCGGCACGGCACTTGGTCAGGGCCAAATAAGTGTTATACCGAAAAAAAAGGGACCAGAAACAGTACAAATACTGCATATCATATGGTTTTTATATACACAGATATTTACATTTTACAAATAGATAGATTCCATATACTCTACACATGACTAACCCTTCGGGTTTCAAGTACGGCTCGGCTTGACCCGCCATCACTTAAGATTCATGGAAGACGCGCAACAAAACGCTTCTCTGTCCTGGCACCCAGATGGTGGAATGAACTTCCACTGGCTGTCTGAACAGCGAACTCTCTCGCGGTCTTCAAACGCAGACTGAAGACCACCATCTCTTTGTAAAGCACTTATAATCACTAATATACTAAAGTATGGTATAAACTGTAATTGCACTTGATCTTCTAGGAGCACTGGGTAAGTACTGCACTTGTACTGTATGTAGTCTTGTATTTGTTCTCTTCTCTGTAGGTGTTCCAGTCTTGCTAGGTATTGCGTTGTCTTTTTTCTAGGTATCAGCACTGACCCTGTGTTTATGGCAGTGTTTGAGTATAGAGTGGTTTGGACTTAATCCTGTTGTACTAGATAGAGATTCATACTCTAACCAACACTAAGCACTTTTGTAAGTCGCTCTGGATAAGAGCGTCTGCTAAATGCCGTAAATGTAAATGTAAATGTAAATTTTTAGATGCAAAGCGCCTTCTGAGCCTACTTTTTAACTCACTCACTCTATCATATTTGGCAGGATGAATATTCTCCACAAGGGGGTGCCTTTCACACTTACATTCAACTCTTTGTGCATTAAAGAAAATTACAAGAATCATAATAAACCATATCTGAGGCAGTAAACAATCTGATAGGCCATTGGCTGTCTCTTATTTATATACAATCTGACACTAAAGCTTACAATGGAAATAAAATATTAACTTGTTTTTATGCCTTTAATGTCGTTTTAATAAGAATTTAAAAGTCCACAAGTCAGTTAACTTAATCCTACTTGCAAGATATATTTTAACACAATCTACAAGCTTTAGAATATTTAAACTTTGCAGTCTAACTTGAACACTGTAAGCTACATCCAATCAAATGCTTACCTCCCAAATCACTTTCAACAGTTATAGACATAAAGATTTCATTATTGTATATTTTATTGTCATATATAATTAGATTCAAACAAATGATTTATTCAGGTTTGGTCTTCTATCTCAGCATCTAACATAGCTCCAGTGTTAGATTTAGCACTTGCTCACCTGAAGGGGGCCCCCCGGGTACTCCGGTTTCCTCCCACAGTCCAAACACATGCATGTTAGGTTGATTGGTCACTCTAAACTGTGTGTGTTGGTCGTGCAATGGACTGGCGTTCTGACCATGGTGTACCCGGCCTTCGCCTGATGATGCTGCGATTGGATCCAGCCCGCCCCATGACTAGTGGGATAAAGCAGAAGATAATGGTTGCATGAATTGATGGCTTCCTTGTTCATATTAACATAAACATGGTTTCCAGAGTTGTGTTAAATTAGCCTCTCTTTATATTTATCTTGCCCTGTTTTGTTATAAATAAATGATATAAATAAATTAGATACTACTTAACGTAACTAGGCATCACCATACGGCAAGGCAAATGAATGTAAACCATGAGAGTGGTGCTTGGCAGCAGTGACACTGTGTGTACTTGTCTGCTTATTCTGCATTATACTCTAAGGTTCTCCGCCAATAACACAATTCCTAATTGCCCTTGTCACATTACATCACTATCCGAAGCTGAAGAACAAGCATGAAAATTGTGTTTGTTTGTGTTACCACCAAACAAACTTAGAAAATGGAAAATGTACCACACTTCAGTTGCCTTTTGTTCAGAGGCCTCTGTTGTGTTGGGCATTCAACGGCTGCAAACAGTTTTAAGTTAAAGCCACCAACAGTTTACATAACGTGTTACGCACACCGTTTTATAGGCGTCAGTGGATTTGGTTGGTCATTTGTAGCCTAATAGCCTTTTGTGTCAAATGACATAATCCTCAATAAACACCCGCAGGTCCCTGGAGAAGCTCAAAAGCAACGACTTTCTTAGAACGTCTCTATGGCCCATCAGTGTTCAGGGCTTGAACGCACACCCAAACGGTAAATGACATTGCATCACAGTTGGGTTCAAATCTGCCCAAAGTAAACGTTCCCAGGTTTTCCCAGCGCAGCGAGCAGTTGGAAAAAGCATTTGCGATTCGCTCGCACGGCACATTTTCACACTTTCCTAGCCCGGGCTAAATGAAAGGCCAGCTAAGCGCCTGCTCCATGTCAGCCTGAATGCGGCCTCCCCTCATTGGCAGCTCTGCTGGGCCTTGCTGCACTTTTCAAAACAACTCTGTAAACTATTTATGAAGTTAGTTGCCATGGTTCCTGGTTCCCCCATAACATAC
Source organism: Megaleporinus macrocephalus (assembly GCA_021613375.1). NCBI lineage: Eukaryota > Metazoa > Chordata > Actinopteri > Characiformes > Anostomidae > Megaleporinus > Megaleporinus macrocephalus. Next base: position 32,583,387 of record CM038726.1, on the reverse strand, counting down.
CCACTGTTCTTACTCATTGGCTGAGAGTGTCGCGGATGAGGTCTTACTTGTGGAGGTGCTGGGAATGTTCTTGCGAGAGACAGTACGTGTGCGTGCATATACGCTACAGGCCCAAAACTTGGTACAAATATATATTTTTTTAAAACATGGAAATTATAACACAATGGGTCATAAAATGTTTATGAAACTCTTTATTTCTTTGATCCCAAACTTTAAAAAAGCTTTTTAATCTACTCTTCTATATCAATAATGCTAGTTCTCAGTGCTGGTGTTACTATTATTTGTATATATAAAGAATATGATCTTATAAAGCCATGAACATCATAGATATTTTATATTTTGTATTTTATATCAAACTATCTATTTGAGCCATTAAAGATATTGATATGAATATATATCAAACTTCTGTGGTCTTTTATGGTTAAGGTGGCTTTTATGCATTGAAACTTTTATGCAAAGGTTTTATGGTTGCTTGAAACCCACATGAAACTAAACACCACTTGAGTTGTCCGTTAATCAGTCACAGTGGTTGCAAGTTTCTTCTCGTCAAACAATGAAATTTGTTTTCATGAAATGATGAAAACACTGATAATGCATACCATAGTCATGCCAACCATATAATTCCACTGGTTCAGTGGACATGGAAACAAAACAAAAGATGCTTTAATGTGCAGCTGAATAGTAGAACTAGCTTAGCATTATACTATAAAACTGTCAAGCAACTTCATGCAAATTACACTTGAGTTACGTGAAGTAAAATGGTTGCAAGTGTCTTTTCAGCAAACGTTTAATGAAATAAGCAATAAAAACACATGGTGCCTCACAAAATCACGCTGACCAACATTATTTTACCGTATCGGTGGACATGGAAATAAAACAAATGTGCTTTAATGTGCAGCAGAATAGTAGATCCTTTTGATGAACTTTGATGAACTAAAATTCTCAAAGCTTATATTTCTGTAACTAGTGGCACTGATTAGCTTACTAATGCTATGGCCGGCTTTACATGGTGCAACTTTAGTTGCTTGAAACCTTTTGTTCCATTCAACAAACAAGTTTCATGAAACAACTAAACAAATAAATAATGTTCTCAAAGGTTTCTGTTACCAGCTACATTAACTAACTAGGCTGCACCAGCTGCATTATCTAAGGCTGGCTTTACCAGTAAAACTAAATTGCACTTGAGTTGCATAATGTAAAAAAAAATACTACACAACTAGCCAGTTAATGCTAAGGCCAACTTTTATGCAACTTTCTGCTTGTTGCTTGAAACTGACATGAAAGTAAATCACACTTGAGTTCCATAATGACTCACTTGAAACTCAGCTTCAACACTTACAAGCGTTTCAACTTTTTGGTGGTTAATCTGACACATTAGTCCATCATCTGACTTCCTAAGCAATGAGAGACACTTACAAGCGTTTCAACTTTTCTGTTTCTCGAAACAGTCCATTAAAATGCCAGTAATACATCAGACCGGTTTCACCAGGTCATGAAAAAAAACAGTTGGTGGTTTAATGGGTAACTGAATGTGTTGCATGCAACTTTGATTCTTTTTGCCTTTTGTTTAGCTGTAGCTTTGTAATTTTGGGTTCATCACCCAGGGTTTGTGATAGTCTGGGGTTTTTTGGCGACTCACACAATGACTGGCACCCTCAACCAAGAAGCTACTGCAGCATTTGGCTACCTTGATTAATCAAATTATCATAATTATCAGGAGTCCATGGTTTTATTTGATCTCTTTTTAAATTATTCTGTGCTTTTATTCCAGAGTACATTAATCCGTGCAAATACCTATAAACCTGAAAAATGGGGTGTTCTTAATGCAGTAGACCAAACCAAAACATCTGCTCTTCTACTTGGCAGAACATGGTTAGATAGAAAGTTTAGAAGTTACAATTTCCAAAGAACATCTTAAACTGTGTCAATGAGCTAAGAGCAGGGCTGGACTGGTAATCTGGCGTACTGGGCATTTGCCCAGTGGGCCGACAGTCCTCAGGGGCCAATGCTGTCGGGTTTTTTTTCCTTCCCTTTTTTTTTTTTTTAAGAGACCGGCCCATAATTTAGAGGGGGCGGCCCATTGGCCCATCTTTAATATAGACAGTGGACCGAACCAATCAGGAAATAGGACGAAAGAGGCCCCACCCTTTCTTTCTGAGTTTCAGTGTTGAGCGTGTGTGTTAAAGGGGCAACATGGAGAAACTGAAGCGGCAGAAAGCGGGTGTGGAGAAGTTACGTACGAAGAGATTGAAGAGTGTGACTGTAGATGAAGAGTGTGACTGTAGATGAAGAGTGTGACTGTAGATGAAGAGTGTGACTGTAGATAAAGAGTGTCACTGTAGATAAAGAGTGTGATTGTAGATAAAGAGTGTCACTGTAGATAAAGAGTGTCACTGTAGATAAAGAGTGTGACTGTAGATAAAGAGTGTGACTGTAGATGAAGCGTGTTACTGTAGATGACGAGTGTCACTGTAGATGAAGAGTGTCACTGTAGATGAAGAGTGGTACTGTAGATAAAGAGTGGTACTGTAGATGAAGAGTGTCACTATAGATGAAGAGTGATACTGTAGATGAAAAGCATCACTATAGATGAAGAGCGTCACTGTAGATGAAGAGCGTCACTGTAGATGAAGAGCGTCACTGTAGATGAAGAGCGTCACTGTAGATGAAGTGTCGCTGTAGATGAAGAGTGTTACTTTAGATGAAGAGCGTCACTGTAGATGAAGTGTGTTACTGTAGATGAAGAGTCACTGTAGATGAAGTGTGTTACTGTAGATGAAGAGTTACTTTAGATGAAGAGTGTTACTGTAGATGAAGAGTGTCATTGTAGATGAAGTGTTACTGTAGATGAAGAGTGTTACTGTAGATGAAGAGTATTACTGTAGATGAAGAGTCACTGTAGATGAAGAGTGTTACTGTAGATGATGAGTGTCGCTGTAGATGAAGAGTGTCACTGTAGGTGAAGAGTGTCACTGAAGTGCTGGACGAGCAGCAAGTTTTCATTTCAGGCTACATCATAGCGTTTTATATATTTAGGCTAAAGCTGTGTTGAAAGGCTGCTAGTAGTTTGAATTTGTAGGCTCTATGCTGCGGTTCAACATGTTTTTAAAACACTCAAACGAGAAATAACAGATCTTAAAACTGATAAACTGCAAAGCTTTTACTTCATTTAAGTTTTACCAAGTCAAGTCAAGTGAAGTCAAGTGGGTTTTATTGTCATTTCAACTACATACAGAGTACACAGTGAAACGAAACAATGTTCCTCCAGGACCATGGTGCAACATAGACAGTGCATACAAGACAACACAAACAAGTGCAATACAAACAAACAAGTGCGGACAGCGGAGAGTGTACATGTACCAGAAAGATATCAGTTCAGATGTTGAGTTGTGTTGAGAAGTCTTGGGGGAAGAAGCTGTTTCTACAATGGTTATTTGATAGACTTCTAAAGTAATGATTCACTGTAAATTTCTAATAAGGCAAAAAGTTATAGATTTTTAATTTGATGCTGTTATTATTTGATAATCATTATATGATAATAGTAAAATACATTCCTTCACAGAACACATACATAAATTACTGCTTGGCTGTGTTCTGCTAATTATGACGGGCTGGTGTAAGCCAAAAATGCCAGGGGCTATATTTTGTCCCAGTCCAGCCCTGGCTAAGAGTGAAAAACACAGAGATACTAAAACAAAACATAAGAAGAACTCACTGCTTTGGGCCTGTGGGTGATGCCTCAGGAACTACAGTGTATATAGTCTACTGTGTCAGAGAACAAGAACGAATTAGACGTCCTGCTGGGCCCCGAATGTCCTTGTACACACATACACTGTCTACACACTCTGTCCACACTCCAAGCGCATGTGCCACCCACGCTGCCGGTCAGCACAGATCACGACCATCATCAGGTCAGCTCCTTTAGTGACATCACACTGGAGAGCTAATGTATACACTTCCTCTCTCTCGCCCTCTCTCTCTCTCTCTCATGCTCCGGTTTCCATCCTGCAGTAAATCCTGATAACAGTCAGCTGCTACTTAAGCAACCGCTTGCCACGTGCCACGTCTACCTGGTCATTAAGCGGCCGTCTGCTCCAGGATCTTATGTTATTCCGCCTCCTGCACACTATTGTTGTAATACCAGAGAAACTGCGTCCCCAGCCCAGGATTTACAGCATGTTTGTGTTTCGCCACTGGATCCAAGTCTGGACGGTCTGACATCACCTGCCACAAAAATGCAAGTTTCTGTCCTGCTCATGCATTTCCTGAAACATGCGTCCAACACGCGTCCACACAAAAGGCTTTCGATCCATCTAGCTCACTGCTGCTTTGCTTTGTCTACATTATCAGCTGAGAGTGAATCTTCTCAGGAACTCGGCTTTCCTTTGTATTCAGGGTGCTGCAAGTGGGGAGGGTGACTCTTGTTTGTGTGATGACATTCAGTGTAGTTCAGCTCTGGCCAGCAATTGAAGCTGGACGAGCTTGGCATTGGTTTTTCAAACTTATAAAACACTCTAAACCACCTACATGTAACGTGCACTGTTGATTTCCAATGCTATTTATTTTGCAGGCTCTTCCAACGTTACTGCATAACTTCCACTACACGTTTCCAAATATGTGAAATTCAGTCAATAAACACCAACTGTGCAATACAGGGTTCAGATACACTTACTTTTAACAATAAATCATGTAATTGTACCATAGTTATGGTAGACCAGGTTGCAGCTTTATGGTTTGCAGAATCAGTGATAGCATGTTGGCTAACCTGCCCTCCATCGGATAGAGTGTGTATTTGACTGTATTTCAATGCTACACTGCAAAATACATGTCAGCACTCATTCAAAAACAATGAACAGGAATCTATAGGCATGTTAGCGCAGAGCTAATGGCTCCATCCATCCATCAATACATGCATCTATCCATCCATCCAATATCTTCTTTATAGTCGGGGTCACGGAGGGGGCTGGAGCCAATCCCAGTGTCATCGGGCGAAGGTCGCCAGTCCATTACATGGCCAACACACACTTACTCACACCTATGGGCAGTTTAGAATGACCAATCAACCTAACATGCATGCATGAGGAAGATGCAGGAAATGCTTTATTGAACACTCCAGCAAAGAAATCCACTAAGTGCTGTTGAAGAGCTGAGTTAGCAGGCAGGTCATCTACATCTACACAACTCTCTCTGATGGCAGGCATCAATGTTTTTAAGGCTCTCTTCACACAACTGCAAGATTTTCAGAGGACCTGTGCGCATGACCATGCCTCCCATATGTCCACAGCTTTGTACTGGCCAGTAGTGGGATCCTACAATATATAGTCCTGAGATAGAGCTACAACTGTTTTCTATTTCCAACAACTGATTGGAGAACATCAGGCTGCCACTCATCATCGTCAAAACAGCTTAGACTAAGAGGGAAGGTTTTCTTCACAAACTGTGTTACTCAGTGCCATCAGTTCCTAAAAAAGTTGGTGGCTAATCTGACACATTAGTCCAGCATCTGACTTCCTAGCCAATGAGAGACCTTGCTTGACTTTATCTACCTGGACACCACAAAGTCCTGAATGGATAATGTTCTGTTGGGCGCTTCAAGAATTTAATAGGTTTGTTTCCCACCAAAGCCTAACAGTGAAATATGATCACTACTAAAACACCTGAAAAGCTCATGTAAACCAATATTATGACCAGATTTAACAATAATAAACTAAAAATGATAGAAATGTTTTGTTATTATTTCAGAGAAGGCTCTGAAGGTTCTCCACTCATGTAGCAACCACTGCTCCAATTCTTAGTTGGAATGGAGTTGTAGCCAATGTTCTAGGAAGCATGTCTAACCTAAACTCTTGATGGTTCTCCAAGGGTTCTTTAGCAAAGACATTGGTTCTATATACTGTAGGACTGTAAAACAAAGCGTCCTTGTAGCAGAAATAGAACCCAGGTTTACCATACAAAGAACCCTCTAAGCATGCAAATGGTTCTAAGCATGTTCGATTGTCTAAAGAACCCCTGAAGAGCCATCTTTTGTAACCATGCTATTATGTTATGGGTCAATCTGACACGTCTCCACTTTGAATTGTTTGAAATATTGAAATCGCTGAGGACAAAGTTTATTATTAGCTATTAGAATTATGTAAATATACAAGATGTTCTTGTAATTCATATTTCTAAATAATCAGAGAGTTTATAATTAGGTTTTATTGCTTTGACTCGACTCTTTGCTTGTTTTTGAGTGTACTTAAACTGTGCAGGTCAATTTTATACTTAATTTTATGAATGCAATTTTTTTTTACATAATCGGAGGTTTAAGAGTGTTTGATGTTGTCGCCATATTATATATTATTGTTTAATGCTGAAACAAATTACAATCAGAAGTGCAAACACAAACCTGTTTATACAAGATTAATCATTATTACTATAATATAATAAGTAATTATATTAATAATAAGTAGTAGTACAATTGCATCACTTACTATTTTATACACAACTACATACTGAGTAGCAAAACGAAGCCTCTAGACTTCTAAGCGTTAAAGTGGGACAGAAATATCCATCCTGCATGTGTATTCTTGGTATTATTGTATTATTCTACTCAATCTGTTGCATAAAAATAAAGACCTTTAATACAACTGTATAACGATCAGAGTGAAACTATAGAAACTTTGATGCATCTTCACCATTAATTTGCCATTTGGCCTTAACCAATCATATCACAGAGCTCTGGAAGCAAAGCAAATGCATTGGGTTGTCTTTATACAATAAACCAACTCATTTCACGGTTGTTTTCTCCGTCCCTGCAACTGTGACTAACAAGAAAGCAATAAACAACCTTCCGGATTCCTTTATCGAGTGTTTCAACATTTCACAATAAGGCCACAAACCAAGATTTAGAAGTCTTTCTCTGCCTAAATAAGGGAATGTGCTGAGCTAAAGGCTCTGGGTAAGGACAGCTTTGGTGTTGCAAAACTGTCTTCAAGTAACCAATAGTAGACAGATTGCCTCTTACTGGATCTGAGCGAATTCTTGGTTTCTGGTCAGTCTCTGGCCAAGCTTAGTGACTGTATGGAGCTCAAATAAGGCAACAACAAACGACTACTGTGAAGTCTCGTCAGGACAGTTCCAATGCATTTGGCTTCGGTAACGAATGCGCTGGCTCAAGAAGCAACGAATGACCGCTAAACGACCAGCGGGAATGCTTTAATATGATAGAAGTTGGTATACGTGACAATGGGGTTAGCTCTACTGAAAATTAGCCATGATAGTTCCAATATGTTTATATAAAGTAAGTTTCAGCAAGCAACCAGGGGACAATGCTGGGGGACAGTGGCAGCTCTACTATTAGCATTCTGAAACCAAAATAGAAAAACGATAGAAAGATTTACCATGCAGAAAAAAACATCAATCAATCAACCTTTATTTAAACTCGGAGTACATTGAGGGTGATCCTCAGTTACAATGTAGCCGAGCATTAATAAGATGCAAGATATTATAAAATAAAATAAGATACAAATAAGAATTTAAAAGTAGGAATCAATAAAATCATAGGTAAGAATATCAAAGGTAATAAAAGTAATAAAAACTACAGAACTACAGAAATCAAATAAAATACATAAAAGAGTAAAATGTACATAAACAATAACTAAGAACAATAGAAGAAAATACGGAAACGATAAAAGAAAGATAAAAAGAAAACAAGATTAAAAAGAAAATTAAAAGTTAACTAAAAATGTTAAATAAAACAAACTAAAAACATAAAATCTAAAAACTAAAATCAGCTAAAACAGTGGCAGGCTGTCTGAAGGTGGTTAGAGACTAGGTGTTTATAATGATGGAGTGACTCCAGCGAGCTGAGCTTTAGTGAGTTCTGTAGTCAAGTCCAGCTCGCTGGTGCACTGTAGCTAAAAGCAGATTTTCCCAGTTCACTAAAAACTCTTGGTGCCTAAAGGGTGATCCAAAGTGACATAATGGTCTGTGCTGGTTTAGCTGGTTATGCTGGCTGACCATGTACCACCATCCAAAACACAACATATCATCTCTGTCCAAAGACTTTTACTTTATGTTTAATGTAAGTTAATGGTACCAAAATTATTTCAAAGCTATTCTGAAGCATTTCCATTGGTCCATTCATCATGAACTCTTCACACAATGTAACCAGCAAATGTTGTGTTTAAATAATGTGGAAAAATAAAAATACACAAAAATGGTGATACCTGTTTCTCTTTGGACACTGGTGATATGCTGGTGTTGCTGGTGACTGCTAAATAACTCAAAAATGTGTTTTGGGGTGGCATAAGAAAAAAAGCTAGGTTTCTAGTCAGTCTCTGGCTAGCAAAGTGACTAAAGAGGAAGACATTTAGCTCAAGAAAGGTAACAATAAACAGCTAGTGTTATGTGTATTGGGGTGACAATGCTATTAGCATTCTGGTACCAGGAACATTTGCAAAACCATGAGTACATGACAGTTCTGAAACATTTATGTAAAGTAAGTATCAATAAGAGACTGCTCAGCAACTAGCTTGGAATATAATTGAAGTTAAAATGGGGCTAGCTCTATTATTAGTATTCCAAAACCTAAAAATAGCAATAATATGAGTTTAAGAGAATTGCAAAATACTTAGCTTTGGTAAATTTGGGGGGTTTTTGGTTAATCTCTGAAGAGAAGTGACTAAATAGAAAGACATCTATTTTAAATATGGTGGCAATACACAGCCAATACAATGTGTGTTTGGTGACAATGGATCTAACACTACCATGAGCATTCTGGAACCAAGACAATAAGCGACACCAAGTTTGTGATGGTTCCAAACCTTTTAGCTAAAGTAGCAACAAACAGCTGCTCAGCAAACGGCATTAACTATATTGGGGGTGACAATGAAGCTTGTTTTATTGTTAGCATTTTGAAACCAAAGAAATAACATCACTAGTAACAATTCCACTACGTTTATATAAACTGCTACAGCTACTGTATTGAGGTGACAATGGTGCATTAGCCATAGCAGAAGTTCTTAATGTTCCAAAAACTTAAATGAGGACACATCAAACAGTTGCTAAACTAAGTGTGTTGGGAGCCACAATGAGACTCCATTATTAGAATATTATTAGAAAATCAGTTAATAACTGTTCCAAAACTTTCAGTTAAAGCGAAGTAGCAAGAAACAACTGCTAAACAGCAAGCAAGAAGTGGTGACAGTGGGTTTAGCTCCATTACAGTTCCTTTCTGAAGTCAGGCTTTTCAACGAAACCATATAGTATACTAGACATCTTTTTAACATATACTATGTGGTATGGGTTTCTGGTCAGTTTCAGAGCAAGCAATGTAACTAAAGGGAAACACAATGATCTTAATTAAGTTAGCAGTAAATAAGCAGTGTTCATAATGACAACGGGGAACAAAGTCAACTGGCTACACTATGAGTTGATGACAGTTCAAAACATTTAGCTAAAGTAAGCAAATGAGCAAATGATGGGTTTCTGGTCAGTCTCTGACTAGCAAAGTGACTAGAGGAAGACATTCAGCTCAAATAAGGTAACAATAAAACAGCTAGTGTTATGTGTATTGGGGTGACAATGCTATTAGCATTGGCACAGTACATGACAGTTCCAAAACATTTATGTGAAATAAGTATCAACAAGAGACTGCTCAGCAACTAGCATGGAATATAATGGAAGTAACAACATGGCTATCTCTATTATTAGCATTCTAAAACCTAATAATAGCAATACTATGAGTTTGGGTTTCAAATTAATCTCTGAACAGTGTGACTAAACAGAAAGACATCTAATTCAAATATGGTGGCAATACACAACCAATACATTGTGTGTTGGGTTACAATGGATCTAACACTACTATGAGCAGACTGGAACCAAGACAATAAGCGACACCAAGTTTGTGATGGTTTCAAGCCTACTTTTATTTAAAAATTACAGCTCGACACCGTCTGAGTACAGATTCAGACCAAACCACAGCTCAGTGTGACAAACTGTGTCTAGTATAAAGTCCGAATGGAGCTTTTAATTTATAGTAGGACGTGTACAAGTATGGTCTTGTGTTAGAGGATATTGGTGAGGTGGTAGATCTCACATAGTAGGTCCAAGGTTGTGTGGATACTAAACCCCCTTGTACTGAAACTGCCTACTGGTCTACCGCTCAAGCAGTACATACTGACTCCAGTCTAGTACCTACTGACTTAGTAGGTGATTTCGGATGCACCCTTTTGAATGTCTTCCTCTAGTCACTTTGCTGGTCAGAGACTGACCAGAAACCCATAATTTGCTCATTTGCCACACCAAAACACTTTATATGAGTTATTTAGCAGTCACCAGCAACACCAGCATATCACCACTGTCCAAAAAGAAACGTCTCACCATTTTTGTTGCTTTGAAATAATTCTGGTTCCATTGACTTCCATTGAACATAAAGTACGTTTTTGTCCTTTAGTATCCACACAACCTTGGACCTACTATGTGAGATCTACCACCTCACCAATATCCTCTAACACAAGACCATCCTTGTACACGTACACATATTCATTAAAAGCTCCATTCAAACTTTATACTAGACACTGTTTGTGACACTGAGCTGTGGTTTGGTCTGAATCTGTACTCAGATGGAGTTGAGCTGTAATTTGGGAAGATGAATCAGGAGTTTGTGCTAACATTAGCAGCAGTGCTCCAGCAGTAGCTACGTACACTTTTTCAACTCCTCCGCGGCTCCAATTGAGTTATGGGAGAGCACAGTGTGCTGCGGTCGCATTGTTTAAAACTTCACCCGATTCAGTTCCAGGTAACGTTCGCGTACTGCTTGATGAATACTGAGTGTTCAGACACGCTAGCCACACTCGCCTACTGAGTAGTAGGCAAGTAAGAGATTTCAGATGCAACCAAAGTAAATATATAACACAATGAGTTCATGATGATTCCTAAACATATGGGTTAAATAAGAATTTTTCCCTGGTGGTTTCAAAAAAGCATCATAAAAACCTTAATCCGGGTTAAATACTGGAACATCCCTTACAAAAAAGAAGTTTATTCAAGTGTATCATTAGTTTGCTTCTTTTAAACTAAAAGGAAGTGAGTATACTTTCAGTTTACTTTTTATGTACTTCTCAGTGATATACTAAACACAGTTATTACTAAATATACTTGGGTTATACTGGCAACTATAGAACAGTCTAAGTATATTTGGCCTTTACTTGTACTTAATCTTTTGATTGAGATAGTAGAAGTAAGTATTCCTACTCTGCACAAAAACACATCCAGTACAATATTTATTTAAAATTTGATTTATAAAGATTTATAAAGATACAAATATGTTTCTTAATCTGAGTGTGTCTTGTTTATTTTATGTGTGTCCGCTGGTGAGTAAGTAAACGTTGTTAAAGTTCTATTTTAAGTAGAAAAAAACCCTTAAACCTAGTCATATACTTTAAATATAACAAAAATATAAAAAGTAAATTATAAGTTTTATGTTAAGTTTAAGTTCACTTAAAGAAAACTTACAAGCTAGTAAACTAACAGTAAACCCTTAAGTTTACTTTTAGTGTAGTTGCAGTACAAAAGATGTTTTGTATACTTGGTTTACTACTCTTACACTTAAAGTGTACTTAAAAGTATACTTTTAAAAACTAAAAAGTGGGCCAATTTAGTCCCAAGAAGTATTAAAATAGTACATATACGAGTTTACTACTAGAACAATGACATTAGTATAGTAACTGAACTAAAATGAACTTTAAGTATACTTCTTTTCTGTAAGGGAAGTTATTATAACAACTAGTGAGAAGTGTATTGGAGGTGATATATGAGCACACTTTGGGTTTCTGGTCAGTTGCAGAGTGAGTAATGTAATTTGTTTGAGAAATGTCAAATAAGTTAGCAGTAAATAAGCAGTGTTTTTGTATTATGATGACAACAGGGAACAAAGTCAACTGGCTACACTGTGAGTTGATGACAGTTCCAAACATTTAGCTAAAGTTAGGCAGCAATAAATGACTGCTAAACAACCAGCATGAAGTATATTGGGGGTGACATCAGGTCTAGCTCTGTTATTAGTGCTCTGAATTACCAGGCCGATGTGTTTATGACAGTTATTAGCGTGTTGTTTAAAATCCATCATCTATTTTAGCTCTAATAAGGTAGAAACAGCGGCCTGGTGACTGCAGTGAGCTGACAACAGGTCCAGCTCTATTCTTAGCATTCTGAAAGCAAGCACATTATCAACACGGTGAGATCATGACAGCTCCAGAGAAAAGAGTGGGCTTCATTTCGATTACAGAGAAATCAGGCACGTGTGCGCTGTTGATACAGAGCCCATCACTGCTGTCGCTGCAGCAAGTCTCAAAAACAGATTCTCACTTCATGGCTTATGTCAAAGTCACCTTTCCAATCTGTCCCAGGTGGCTGAAGAGACACGTCCCGCAAGCGTGGGTCACCAACATATACACAACCTCTCTATCTATCTATCTATCTGTCTATCTGTCTATCTGTCTATCTATCTACCCCTTCTCACTCTCTCTCTCTTTCTGCCTTAGTCTCTATGTCTGTCTCCCATCCTTGCTGTCTCTCTCTCTCTGTCCCTACTTTCTTTTTCTCCCTGTCCTTACTCTCTCTCTCTCTCCCTGTCCTTACTCCTTTTGCTCCCTGTCCCTATTCTCTCTCTCTCTCTCTCTCTCCTTGTCTTTATTTTCTCTCTCCCCGTCCATACTCATCCTCTTCCTGTCCATACTCTCTCTGTCCCTACTTTCTTTCTCTCCCTGTCTTCACTCTCTCTCTCTGTCCATACTTTCTTTCTCTCCCTGTCCTTACTCTCTCTCTCTCTCTCTCTCTCTCTCTCCCTGTTCTTACTCTCTCTCTTCCTGTCCTCACTCTCTCTCTCTTCCTGCCCTTACTTCTTCTCTTCCTGTCCATACTCTCTCTCTCTCGCTGCTCTTACTCTCTCTTTTCCTTTTTCCCCTCTCTCTTCTTGTCTTTATTTTCTCTCTCCCTGTCCTCACGTTCTCTCCCTGTCCATACTCATCCTCTTCCTGTCCTTACTCCCTCTCCCTTACTCTCTCTCTCTTCCTGTCCTTACTCTTTCTCTCCCTGGCCTTACTCTCTCTTTCTCCTTGACCTTACTCTCTCTTTCTCCCTGTCCTCACTCTCTCTTTCTCCCTGTCCTCACTCTCTTTTTCCCTGCCCTTACCCTCTCTCTCCTCGTCCTCACTCTCTCTCTTCCCATCCTTTCTTTCTCTCTCTCTCTCTCTTACTGGACCACGAGCCGGCCAACACGTGCACTTAGCCTCCCAAAATAGGGCCTGTACGGACAGACCTGTGACACACATCCAAACAGTCATTACAACAACATGAGCAAGCCCTTACAGCTGTTGACTTAAAGCACCACTTTGTTTGGGTGCACTTTGACAAATCAACGCTTGCAGCGCTTGAAAACAGCCAGCTGCTCGTCCCACCGTCAAAAAAGCCCCTTAGCACGGCGTCAGGTACACTTGGGGACAAGGAAGAGACGTTTTTGAGATTTTGTGGCTTCATGAAGGGCTATAAGGCAAGCAGGCATGAATCACTTCCTGTCTGCTTACGGCATACGCTATTACGCATACGAGGTAAACGTCTGCACTGTAAAACCACAGTCTACGCAGACTCCCACTCTGCATAGTGTAAATATAAAACCATTAAGCTAGGAGGGTAGTGACCACAACTGTTACCAGTTACATATGCACGACTTCCTTCCTGTTTCTTAAGAGGCCTAGAACAGCTTAGTGGTGCAGATTCACATGTACAGTTGCTATACCCGATGAAAAAACTGTAAAACTGTGAGATTATTTCTTTATATTATTATTATTATTATTATTATTATAATTACTATTTATTCTTTTTTTTATGTGTAGATCTGAAGGTGGCAGATAAACTGCATCAGGGTTGAAAGTGTATGTAATTAGTGTTAATAGTAAATAAAGTACGCACACATATTTTAACGTAAAATAGTAATTTAATGAGTTGAGATCAGGTTTAAATGTTCTAATATCAGTTTTGTAGCAGCAACATGACCTTAAAGTAGACACAAAATAAAACTCCCTTTTATGTTATATCACAGATAGAGAAAACAATAAACTACCTATGTTCAAATCTGACTCCTCTTATTGCACATGTCCGGGATTTTTATAAATATATTTCTTTCTCCTGAGGTCTACTTGAGACATATGTGATTTTATGTACCACTGTTTGATCAACAAGTCAGAAGCACGGACTCTGATTGGTCTAGAAGTCAGAAATGCAGCCTCAGATTGGTTGACAAGTCAGGGACACTGTCTCTTATAGCTTGAAAAGTAAGGAACAAAGTCTCTGATTGGTTGACAAGTCAGAAACACAGTCTCTTATAGGTTGACAAGTAAGAAACAAAGTCTCATATTGGTGGAGAAGTCAGGAAAACAAACTCTGATTAGACTAGAAGTCAGAAACATATCCTCTGATTGGTTGACAAGTCAGGAACACTGTCTCTTATAGCTTGAAAAGTAAGGAACAAAGTCTCTGATTGGTTGAGAAGTAAGAAACACAGTCTTGGATTGGTTGACAAATCAGGAACACAGTCTCTTATAGGTTGACAAGTAAGAAACAAAGTCTCATATTGGTGGAGAAGTCAAGAAAACAAACTTTGATTGAACTAGAAGTCACAAACATAGCCTCTGATTGGTTGAAAAGTCTCTGATTGGTTGAACACTGTCTCTTATAGCTTGAAAAGTAAGGAACAAAGTCTCTGATTGGTTGAGAAGTAAGAAACAAAGTCCCAGATTGGTGGAGAAGTCAGGAACACAAACTTTGACTGGGTGAGATGTCAGGAACACAGCCCCAGATTGGTCTAAGGGTCAGGAACTGAGCCTCTGACTCGGCTAGAAGTCAGGAATGCAGGCTTTGATTGGTTAAAAAATCAGAATCAGTCTCTTTTTGGTCGACAAGCCAGGAATACAACAACATGAGTTATTTCCACAGTTTTCAAAAGGGATAAAATCACAAATAAAAATGAAATAAAAAAGTTAATTCTATATTTTTATAACTTTACTAAGTTAGTAGTTCCTCCAATCACATTTGTATATTTAGTGTATACTGTTATATGTAAATAAATTTTGAGTCAAATCAGTCTAATATTTTCCTAACAGACTGAAATGAATCATGAGGTCACAGATGGACACCACTGTTACTAAAAGCTGCATTGCATCATCACTGAGCAGCTAATCCAACTTTGTTGAGCAAACTTGATGCTGTTCTGATATCAGAGAACATGTCAGAGTTACTCCCCACTGCATCCTTTCTACGCTGAGAGAAGAATCTAGGGTTTTGTTTCACCGGTCGTGTGGCGAACTAATGTTTTTCTTGCCTTTCTTTCGTTTTCTTCAGCAGGGTCATGGCTGACATGGCTGTTGATGTGGATTTACAGGAAATCAGTGCATTTTTCAGAACGCTTTCACTGCAAACGGATGTTCTTATCTCCATCTCTTCTTCCTTTCTTTCAGCAATATTACCTCAGCATAATAAAGAAATCTAACCCACAGCACCTCGCCAGCTGCAGGCGGTGGATTCCAGGAAAGCTTTTACTGAGCTGTCTGCACGTCTCACTCATTGTTTACAAACGTAAACCTCAGCTTTATTACACACACCTACCTCGTACCTGCACTCGTTAGATATTTTATTGGAAACACCAACCATATAGTTTAGTTTTGTACATTTATGTAGCTACTGACTGTAGCGCATCTGCTGCAGCACGATTTAATCAGCCCCTCAATACCCAATTCAGGTTTTATGTACAAAAATAAATGATCATATACTTTATAGATATTCCCTGCACATTTTAAAGCTCAGTTACTGTTCATTTGCTAATTTTAACCTGAAAAAACAAATGTGGCCTATACAATGTATAGCACATTAAAACTCAAAAGTTTAGGATCACTTCAGAATTTCATTTCATGCTATTTTCATGCAATTCACAAACAATATTGTCCATTTCACAACTAATGTAAGTGTATCAGATGATTTTTTAAGAATAAAAATGTTTGTATTAAAGTCTATTTTTGTATAGAGGCTTATTTTGCATATAGTCTATTATCAGTAATTCTCAGTCCTCTGTCTAAATCTCCTGGTACGACCACCAATCCAAGTTAAGGATGTTATTGGACTAATTGGTTGTTAGGACCCTCTTGCTCAATTGTGATGCACAGCTGAAAAACATTCTACTAATAAGTGAGTATAAAAGGGAGAACAACATTCTAGGTTAGTTTAGTATCTGAAGCGTCAGCAGTTGATGGCTTGCTGACCGACTCAAAATGACCAGAAAGAAACAACTTTCTTTAGAGACCCGTCAGTCCATTGTTGTGTTAAGGAAGGAAGACTATATATATTATATATGTAAAATTGTCAATGAAATTGTTTTCTGTAGGCAGCAACTATATATATAAAAAACATACTGCATACTGACACATCAGTGTCACTGCGGTGGTAAACTGATCTACTACCCAAATAACATCTGTTCTGTGGTGGTCCTGTGTGGTTCCTCAGTACTGAAGAACAGGGTCACTGTAGAACTTAGTGCTCATATATATATATATATATATATATATATATATATATATATATATATATATATATATATATATATATATATATATATATCAAGAAGAACCAGAATGAAACATTGCACTTGTAGGCAAATGAAGAAAAGGCCAGACAAATGTTTTGTATACGGGTAACCAATAAGGGGGGCAGAATTCTAATACGTGGCTACTAATTAGTAAACAACGCCTTATCATATAGTGGGTCAGTTGTTATGAGCACAGCCACAACTGACCCTTTTTTGTAAAGGAAAATGTAGTCTAGACGTTAGTAGTCTAGTCATTTTGCATTTTACAGTTGTCCTATATATCATTAGATACCATCACCATATGTTAACTTATATTGTCTCTGTATTTTGCTCCCCTAGTTGAATATCTACTTTGAATTTGCATCCCTGGGTGCATCTTATAAAGTGGATCTGTAACCTCAGTGTTTAAATATAAATCTTATTGGTAGATATTACAGAACAATCCAGCTCTATAGTGTTTGAACAGCACTAGAAGATCTCAGTATACTACAGTTCATTTGATTAAACGGTCTCTAACAGCTTCATCCTCTTACATCTCCTAACAACCCACCAACGTTCTGTAGGTTAATGGATTATTTAATCAAACTGACAAACAACCTTAGCATTTCCTGTTTGAAACACACAACTTCCTGTCATCTCTTTCAAGGCCACGTCCCTTCCTCTCCACATTCAAGTCATTTTAACACACACGTTTATCTTCACTGCCTGTTTAACATGACATTTCTGTTTTAGTCTGTCAGCACAAAACTAGAGAAACTGGATCTTTGGCCTAAGATGAAGGGTTTAGATCAGAAATGATCCTGAACGAATGTCTCTTTAACCCTCATCCTCAGATGTCCCACTATCCTGAGCCAACCAATGACTCAGATTGGTGCGGTCCAGCAGCGTTTATTCTTCAGTGGCAGTGCAATCATGTAAAGTGAGAAATTTATAGCTTTATAGTGCTGTTTGACAGAGGATCAGTAAAGTCAATAGAGCTTGAGAAATGATGGGATGGCGTCATCGTTGGATATTTGATTAAAAGGGTTGCATAAGGTCTTTAAACATAGCTTCGGCCCCAACGGAAACTTATAATCTTGCTCTACTACCTTAATGACCTCATCCGCTTTGCCCTGCCCGATTGTTTACAGTGCTGGATCAAGTTGGCTTAACCCTTTCAACAGTGAGCCTCTTTGTTAGCACTGTTAAACACTATATGACTATTGTTAGTCAATCAATCAATCAATTAATCCTAGTTTTCACTCTGAAATACATTGAGGGTGTATCCCCTTACAACTTGGATTGAAAAAAAATGGAATTTAATCAGGTTAAAACTAAAATGATCAGAATTACAAACATTTACAATGAAATCATATAAGATAAAAGGCAAAAGAATTATGAGAATTAAGAGAAGATTTTATTAGGAAGCTAAGTAAATAAATTAATTATAATAAATTAATAGATTATAAAAATTTATACAAATAAAAAATAAATTAATTAATAACATTGAGACAAAAATGGTAAAAAAAAGTCCAACTAAACAAAATGAATTAAATGAATTGGGGAAAACGAAAATTATATATAATATAAATATAAACTATAAGGTACTAATATGACTGCTAATAAAATTAAGTCAAAAAGTCAAACTCAACACTCAAAACACTTACAGGCTGTCTGAGGGTGGTTGTTATTGCTTGTAGTAGTTATAGTGGTAGCCTAATAACACTAGTCCACAGGTGAAAAGACCCTAATAATTATGTTTAATTACCTACAGCATACTCTATACACCATTGTAAGGTATTAAATATGCAAAACACAGACTTTTTATACCATATATGCTCGTCCAATAGCAAAATGTACCTCAGTTTTAATGGATTTCCATTTTCATATATTTATTGAACACACTGCTCTTAAAATCCTGTGAAAGGTTTATGAATGGACCAATAGAAATGCTCCAAAATCACTTAGAATAAAACCACGTTAAAAGTAAAAAAAAGTACAGTTTTTGTCCTCTGAAGTAAAGTTGCTAATTTGGAGATACGATTTTGTCTTTGGACAGTGATAATACGCTACTAAGGTAACTTATTTTAAACACATTTTAACAGGACACATATCCTTAAATTACATGAAAAGTGTGTTTTGAATTTGTCATATATATATATATATATATATATATATATATATATATATATATATATATATATATATGCACAGGACACCAGAGGGAAACATTTGCATACTACTCATACTAACTATCTATTTATTGGTACATTTCTAATATGATTCTAGTAATTAGTATACTTGTGCTTATAATATGATGGGTCAGGTGTGTATCATTCAACAAACAAATCAGGCTTTGAGTTTTGTGATTCAGCTAAGCACCATGAACATACAGGGGGGCAGTAATGATTCTGCAGCTACAAGATCTACACCAGTGAAAATCTGGACTCTCTCAGGTCACCAATGTTGAGAATACGCATGTTAGACACTTACTTTCATTGTTTTTTCCCAGAATGGTAGTGTTGTGTCAGTTAAATGACGTCTCTGGTTTAAACATGTCCCTTTCAGAAGCTTTGTAAACAAACTGGTCCAGCTGGTCTTTCTGGAGCCTTAATAAATGAAGCCATGATGATAAATCCAACACTGGATGTCTTCAAGGGTTGAGCCAGTTAACCAATCAGAGCCTACGTTCCTAACTTGTAGACAAATTACAGGCTGTGTTGCTGGCTTGCCAACCTTTTAGATGCTGCATTCCTGACTTGCCAACCAATGAGAGGCTGTGTTACTGACCTGTCTATCTATCACAAGCTTTGTTCCTGTCTTGTGAGCCAATTAAAGGCTGTGTTGCTGACTTGTTGACCAATAAGAGAGCAAGTTTCTAAGTTTCCCATCTCCATTTTCATCATTTTGTACTTTTTTTTAACAGTGTGCTGAGGTTTCATGACCAATGGACCAATAGAAGAGCTTTAAAATTGTTTAAAACCTATACTATATTAGTGAGTTTACTACTATTATGAGTTTAGTTTTGACAGCAGTGATATATACTGTTAAGTGAGGAATAAGGCCTGAGCAGCATTCTTATGACTCCATGAACAGCCGGCCTGAGTGTTTGTATTTATTAGCAGTTCCTGTTTGAACTGCGACAGGCAGACAGCGAGTAGATGTCTCTCTGAACAAGCACTCCCTGATGAACGCCAGTCCACAGGGAAAAGACCCAAATCCTGAGCGTTTGTGAGGACACGACCTCCACAGAGATGAGTCTGCTTCCTGCTCTTGTCTTTCAATCAGATGAAGATTTCCTCCTGGTTGATGTTCTTATCCTTCTAGCATGAAACACCACAGCCGGACGTTACTCAGCTGAGACGAATTACACCAATAAATAACTGGGTTTATACGATTTGCATGAACTCTCTCGCCAGTTTGGGAGACTCTGGGTGAAGTTTATGAAGGTCATGACCACTTCATTAAATACTCGGTCAAACTGAAAATAAGTGAAATCCACTACACACATTCTTTATTGAATCAATGTTTAACAGTTCCGGCCAAAATCTGATTGCTGTTATGTCTGATATCTATATTTTGATGACTTTTCACCATACCGTTATCATTCGCCACCTAATGGTCAGACACCCTAGTCACCTCACAAAGTCCAGAGACTGGCAAGTGCTATACTTGATATTGACCAGTCCCACCGCTGGCACCTGCATGAAACACAAGTCAAGTTATTGTTATCTGCAGTCATTACGCCATCCTCGCTGCTGCCTCTTTCTCTGCCTCATCGATACATGATGAGCCTTGTCGTGCTGCTCCTGCCTCAAAGTCCTGGCAGCTGAAGAAAGTCCATCGAGTCACTTGAGAACCCACTTCAGGGTTAGTAGACTGGTCTTGCTGCAGAACAGGAGGCAATGCTTGGAGCTCAGGTGCCATTTACACACCTCTGGTGGCCATCGTTGTTCTCATGATGTCACTCGCAAATGTTGTTGGCATGCAATGTGTGGGCACCACCTTCCCGCCATCTATCACCACAGTCAGTGATGCCCAAGGATCAAGAGCCTGGCACGTAGACCCATTGTGACAATGACAATGCAGGACAACTTGTGCTATGAAGTGCCTCAAAACAATCAAAGTTATCCCATCATCCTCGCTGCTGCCTCTTTTGTCATCCTTCAGTGCCTTGATAACATGTGACAAGGCTTCCTTGAGCTGTGAGCTCGCATGGACTGGTATCTACAATTGCCTTGTAGCTTCAATGCAAAACTAAAGAGGATCAAGCGTATCTTGGTTTGGTGTTTGATCTGATTGCAGTTCTATTAAATCAGAGCAAGATGTATTTGGTATGTTTGGTATGTGGGATCAGTTAATGATATAGAATGCACGAAGATACATGCTATAGTGAAACATGTAGTCTGCGTTGGGTAACGATCATTAAAAGTTTACCAACATGTTCAGCACTGATTGGTTGTAAAGCTCTAAAGTATTCCTCACAGCTGTATCAGACAGCTGTTTGGAGTTGCTGTTCTGACCTCCAAACCTCTAAGCTCAGGAGATCCAACCCCCCCAAACAAGCCCCCGGAGGTCCTCGAGCAAGCACTGGACACACAGCTGGTGGACAGCCGCTCAAGTGTTTATCGTTTGAGTCACAGGAAACTGCACTGAAAAAAAAAAAAAAAATGCAATGAATTCAATTCTAATTATTTCCATATGAATGAAATACGTAGAGCAACACAGAGCCAATAGTTAGTAACCCCAAAGATAGAACCGTGTTCATGCATTAATCATACACTCAGTACATTTGACTTTTTCTCACTGAAGCTGAAAGTGACACACATCAAGTCATCCTTCACTTCCTGTCTCACTTCACATTTTCACCCAGCACCTCCGCACGTCAGACGATCAGACGCTGTCTGTCTGGCGAGCGTCTAGAACAGCCTCATGAAGAGAACCGCGACTGTTTTGATGCCGTTATGAAAGTTATGAAACTCTCCCCCGCTTTCCCCCTCAGGCGCCCACTGTAGATAGAGTGAAAAAGCTCTTTTCCCGCCTATCCTTCCTCACAGTTTGACGGGGCTCCCAAATAATGCAGCTCATTATGTGATGTTCCAGGGAAGCCCCAGTTATCCGGGAGTGGCTGGGAATCTGAAGCTGAAATCTGAATTTTGCATAACAATTGTGAAGAGGATGAATGTGATCGAGGCTGAGGACTGGACAATATCGTCCATGGAGCTGTGGTCAGCAAGCCAGCACAAAGGAGTCAACAGTATATGGTTTACAATCATATACACATGAGAATAAAGTGCTGCCCTATGATCTATACCAAGAACGTGCAGCTGGTTGGTAACAGTGGAGCTGACATGGCTGGTGTGTTTGGCTGCTGCAGGGGCATTGGTGTGCAGCTGCAGTTAGCCAAGAAGCTAACACCGAAGTTAGTTAGTAAAACTGACTGACTGTGTCCCATTTGCGCTGTCTTCCATATGATGGTTTAGCTGGTTGCTAAGTTACCATCCGGCATCTAAAACAATAACCCGAGGCTTAAAAATCTGCTAGCATAAATGCTAATGTCTCGAGTATAAAACTGCTAAATGGTGAAGGACTCGTTACAGAGTTGACAATAAAATACTGTTTTGTGTGATTATATGACCAGAAACACATTAAAACTCCAGAGAGAATCAAAATAACTCACATTTTAAAACCACTTCACTGCTCCTAGATTAGCCTGCATTGCATCATGGGATTGTCTTAGTGGCTGAGGAAGCGTTCAATGCTTTCTTAAAATCAGGTCTAAATAAGGTTACTCAGTAGACAGCATGTTTAAGGTATGTAAGAATTGGGACAGTCTACATGTCGGGAGCGCATACTATGACGTAAAATGCTGCCTATGTAGGAGCTCAGTAGGATTTGAGACTTAATTTTCCTTTAGAATGTTCAACCAAAATCACACAAAAAACAAACATTTTAGTTTTTTTACTCACATGCCAGCTTTTCTGCTCGGTTGCTGTTGTTCACCCATCTCTCTCTCTAACTCTTTCTTCCCTCTCTGCTACGTTTAAGGCTGGCTATGCCACCAAATCAGCCACATCAGCATCAGGTGCCTCTCATTTAAGGGCAGCGTGAGCACTTGAGCTGAAGCTCAGCCACTAGGATTAATCATCAGATGTAGTACATTGGATTTACTACAGAACATTATGCCTGGCTGGTCTTCATACCTCTTGTGGCCAAAGCAAGGCAGTTTGCATTCTACTGCAAGCATGTTGAGGCCTTCAACTATGTTGTGCTAGTGGCAGTTAGGAAATGAGCCAGAGCTACCAGCCTCCTGGTTTGGTAGATTCAAGATTCAAGAGTTTTATTGTCATGTGTACAGCAGAACAGACAGTTACACTGTACAATGAAATTCTTACTTTGCTGTTCCTCCATTCACCAATAGATAAAGATAACAAATAAAATAAATAAAAAATATATACAAAAAAATATACAAAGTATAACAATATAAGTTGAAGTAGATAAAAGTTTATTTTATAATAAAATACTAGCATCATACATTTTATTTAAAGTCCCTAAAAACTAACGCTTCCTGTGGCTCTTCATTTCAGACTGCTGCTGCACACGAACTGAACACAATAGAAAAAAATATGAAGACTGGATTCTTTTATCCCAGTTTCTCATCCAGACTGAAAACATTCTTGTTTGAGCATGCTTTCACCTTTTACTGTTACTGAACTCTTACTCTTATTGAACTGTTAGTTCTACAACTCTTTTATTTTTAAACCTCATTCTTCACTTTTAAGTTTAATTCTCTTTCTTTTACACATTTGTATATTTCTTATTATTTTTAACTGATTCATTTTAATGCTTTGTTTCTTATTTCTTTATGTAAAGTACTTTGAGTTGCCACTGTGTATGAAAGGTGCTATACAAATACATTTGCCTTGCCCTGCCTTATTTTAAAAAGTCATAGAAAGGACATTTTTATTGATACCTGTACCTGTAAACCCATTAGCTGTTTATTTTAGGCCCACCATGCCTCTGTTTGACTTTGGTGTTCATAATTTTAATGCATTATTATATTTGGTGTGTGTGTTTTATGTGTTCCCTACTGATAGTTATTCTCGCTTCCTCAAATGCCTCAATTTATTTAAATTAAAGGTTAAATAATAAAAAATAGTTAGCTGGTAGAACTGAACACTACTGAATTAGGAGGGAAATCAGAGAAACACTAATCATATATGGAGAGTAAATGTTAATGTTTACATACAACATCAAACTCTTATTCCAAAAAGTGAGGGACGTTTGGTTTTCCCTGATACGGGCCCTTCAAAACGATCCAATTGCACGTGCTTCAGAGCAGAGATTTGACACACAGGGGACAAATGTGCTGCACTGAGACTGAAAGACAATACAGTATTAACAGGTGATTAAATTAAAGGTGCTCCTGCAGTTTCAGGCCACAGAAAGCAGATAATGCGAAACGTGCCTGTGATCTAAGCTCAGAGCCATTAACGCTGCCCACTGGGAACATCTCGCTCAGAGATTACTGTCAGTCATCCCGCATAAGACCTCAATCAGCAATAGCAAAGTGGCCGGTGCTATTACCCTATTAAAACCGCAACAGCTTCAGAGGAAGAAGAACCACTATTTGACTTCATTCTGTATATCAATTTTATTAGAACTTCATTCTGTGTATCAGTATTATTAGAACTTCTTCATTCTGTATATCAATTTTATTAGAACTTCTTCATTCTGTATATCAATATTATTAGAACTGTATTTTGTATACTAACAGTATTAGAACTTCATTCTGTATATCAATTTTATTAGAACTTCATTCTGTATATCAATATTATTAGAACTGTATTTTGTATACTAACAGTATTAGAACTTCATTCTGTATATCAATATTATTAGAACTGTATTATTCTGTATATTTTTTTTATGCATATAAATTTATTACTACTGCACGCTGTATATCAACTGTATTAGAAGTTATGTTTGTTCTATTAGAACATTATTTGGGATGGTAATTCTACTTCGGTTTCCACTGAAGATAAAAAAAAACCCTGTATGTAGCTGGTCATCACAGTGATGTCACGTATAACTGCTGTGACGTAAAGGAGACATATTTTGTTCAGAAGAGGCAGCAAAAACAAAAGACAGATGAAAAAAAGCAGGAATGTTTGGGAAACACTACATCCGACTATTTTCTTGGAACCTTGATGAAGGTGATACCAGACATAGTTCCAGGTACCAGGTTTACCAAACAGAAAACCAAAAGAGGTGAGACGAGTCGAGCTGGCACCATGCAGTGGAAAGATAATGGCTAACAATAAGTTCTTAAATGACAAATAATATAACGTCACTTTCTATTTATAAGCATTTTCTTGTTTCGTTGGAAATTTGATTACCACTTATAAAATACAAGGCTTGCTGGATGATCATTTCATAGAAACTTCATTCTGTATATCAATATTATTAGAACTTCATTCTGTATATCAATATTACTAGAACTTCATTCTGTATATCAATATTACTAGAACTTCATTCTGAATATCAATATTTATAGAACGTCATTCTGAATATCAATATTACTAGAACTTCATTCTGAATATCAATATTTATAGAATGTCATTCTGAATATCAATAACATTTGAACTTCATTCTGTATATCAATATTACTAGAACTTCATTCTGAATATCAATATTTATAGAACGTCATTCTGAATATCAATATTACTAGAACTTCATTCTGAATATCAATATTTATAGAATGTCATTTTGAATATCAATAACATTTGAACTTCATTTTGTATATCAATATTATTAGAACTTCATTCTGTATATCAATATTACTAGAACTTCATTCTGAATATCAATATTTATAGAACTTCATTCTGAATATCAATATTTATAGAACGTCATTCTGAATATCAATAACATTTTAACTTCATTCTGTATATCAATAACATTAGAACCCTATTCTGTATATCAATATTATTAGAACTTCATTCTATATATCAATATTATTAGAATTGCATTCTGTATATCAACAACATTATAACATTAGAACTTCATTCTTAATATCAATAACATTAGAACTTCATTCTGTATATCAGTATTATTAGAACTTTTCATTCTATATATCAATAACATTAGAACTTCATTCTGTATATCAGTAACATTAGAACTTCATTCTGTTTATAATTTTATTAGAACTGTAATCTGTATATTAATAGTATTAAAACTGTATTCTGTATATTAATAGTATTGGAACTTCATTCTGTATAATAATATTATTAGAAATGTATTATTCTGTATATTTATTTCTGCATATAAATGTATTACTACTGCACGCTGTATATCAACTGTATTAGAAGTTATGTTTGTTCTATTAGAACATTATTTGGGATGGTAATTTTATTAAAACATTATTCCAAGGTAAAATCATTCAGGGTATTAACTGTATTAGCAATTATGTGAGAAATTCTGTTAGAACCATCTACAGCTCTGTTTATCATACAGGAAAGTTGTTTTTGTTTTCATACACGTGGTTCATTTAAATCATTTATACACTGATCTGCAGGAAAACAGGTTTCATATTAATAAAAGAACTGATGTTGTTTGTATTCAACATCCATTGTTCTCCCTACACTGCAAACGAGCTACCTCAATCACACAGGCCTGATCTTCTAGAGTCTATATTGAAGCTGCATGTGTTTGATGTAAACATAAATCCCTGATTGTGGCTTTAGCCAGCACACACACACAAGCTTACACAAACACTTCCAGTTGCTTTAGCAACCAGCCAATCCACAATGTCAGAGCAAGAAATTGTAATCCAATCTGCAGCCTATTCTCTCTGTCGCTCAGCCGCACCGTATCCTGCCAGTCCTCGGAGGAGTAATAACAAGCTTAGCCAAGTACAAACACAGCCACCTTCAGCTTACTGTTGCCTGTAAAACCTCTATAGCCTCAAACCAGGCTCCAGCAAGCTGGGCAAGACCACCAGCTGCTTAGAGCTTCCTGTGTGTCAGCAGGGCCTGGGGGCTGGGGTCTTCTCCGAATGAAAGGTGGCACAGCTGTTTCTGACAGCATTCAGGTCCAACTGCCTGGTTTGCATGCAGGCTGGCGGCACTTGTTCAGTAAGTGGGACTATTTGTGGGTCTGGTGCTCCTGACTAGGGCGATCATTGAGGTCAGTACACATGCAGTGGACAGGAAGGGAGGCAGCGGTTTCTAAGCAACTCACTGAAACGCTTTTGAAATCACTACTGCCATTTGCAGCAAATACTTTCTTTTGCCCTATTTACTTATTGTGCAACATGTCATCTGAATCAAGTAAATTCAATGCATTTTTTGTTCAACTAATCTACTAATCTATTCACTATTAATTGAAATAAAACAGCTCAACTAATCGAATAAGAGACAAAAAGTTAATCGGTTTTAGAAGTAGCTATTAGTTACAACAGTGTAAAAAATAGATGAATGATAACAGATAAGGATGAACCTTGGATCTGGTTCATTTTTTCAATTAATAACTAATAGATTAGTTGATTAGTTGCATTGAAAAAAAAATGCATTCAATTTACCTGATTCAAATGTGTGCGCTGGTTATACATGAATACAAATATAGTACAACCCAAATACTTTCTTTAGGCCTACTTACTTATTGTGCAACATCCAATTTCTGTAAATATCTGAATCAAGTAAATTAAATACTTTTTAATGCAACTAATCAACTAATGTATTCGCTTTTAATTGAAAAATCAACTCAACTAATCAAATTAACCAGATCCAAGATTCATCCTGATCTGTTATCATTCATCTTTTTTTTACACTGTTGCAACTAATAGCTACTTCTATAACCAATTCACTTATTGACTCTCATTCGATTAATCAATTGAACTGAAACTGAAACTAAGCAACGTATGTTAACCCCACCAAATGACTGCTCTTATTTAGCTATTGTTAAAATTCCCATTATGTTACAATGTTGATGATTATTTTGGTTTATAATAAATGATTAATAGACTGAACTAACTACAAAACACTAATTTACTAACTAAATTAACTGATAGATGCTATCATTCAAAATCAATCAATATATCTTTATTATTGACTATTTAACAATTTATCGACTCAACTAATTAAAAAAAACAATTGACTAATCAAACTAAATTAACCAACTCTCCATTTGCTAATATTAAATTTTAATATATTTATTCTACACTGTGATCAACCAAGTATATATAAGGACTGTGTATTGGCAAGAACCTGACGATACAATACATATTGTGATTCAATATATATATATATATATATAACCAATTAACTTATTGATAATTAATCAATTAACCAATCTAACTGACCATTTCAAAAAGCAAAAAGTGTAAGTGCCAATATTTCTATAATCAATTAACATTTTCACCATTCACCGATTAATCAAGTAATCAAGCTAAACAACAAAGGTGAGAAAAAAAAAGTTCCATCTGTTCCTATCCCATTTCCATAGCCATGATTTTAACTCATGTCTGTTCAATAAGAAGAGGCTGCAATTGGGATTGTTTATGTAATCAATTGACATTTTGACTAATAGGGAATATAGAGCACATTGACATATAGCACATTATGAATATGCCATTGTGTTTCATGATCAATTAAATATTAAATAAACATTAGCATATCCAACCACGATCAGGTAAATGTAATGCAGACAGCGGTAATAGTTAAAATGTCTGCATTAGTTTTTCAATGAATGGCAAAATAAATGAGATGCCATCTGTTCAGCAGGTCCCGACTGAGATTGATTTGAGTGGCTACAAAGAAGTCCTTCATCTGAATTCACACCAGAAGGGAGTATTTTCACAGCTCTCTTAGCCAAGCTGAAAAGAATGCGGTAAAGGATGAACGGAGCTGTCAGAGTGGACAGTAGGCATGCGGCGGTGAGAGAGAGCCAAGAGCAGTTACTGCTTCTCTGTTCTCTTTCACACGCAGAAAAAAAAAACTTTCACTTTTAGTCATAAAACAGAGCGAGGCGAGAACAGATATGAAGGAGAGGAAGGAAGGAAGCCGTTTAAAAGAAGATTTTTTGGAAAGCAATGTGGACAAAATCTGTCCCAAGACTTCATTGCCATTTACCGTTTACATTAAAGAGTGACAGAGAGAGAGAGAGAGAGAGAGAGAGAGAGAGAGAGAGAGAACGTGTGACATATCTATAAAGACAGATACAGAGCGATACAGATAGAGAGATAGTAAGCAATCAAAAGAGTGAGATATAAGTGAGACATAAGTGAGATAAAAATAGACTGGAAAAAAATGGTTTAAAGAAGCTATAGAAAATGTTACAGCTAGATAAAAAGAAAGATAGAGAGATGGCTAGAGAGCTAGAGCGAAAGCTAGAGAGCTATATAAAGGAAAATCTAGAGAGAGAGACAGATACAGAGAACAAAAAGTAGAGAAAGACAGAAAGCTATATATATATATACAGAGAGAGATAGAAAGATAGAGAGAGACAGACAGCAATAGAGGAAGATAGAGATAGATAGAGAGAAGCTAGAGATAGAGAAAGAGAGCTATAGAGAAAGGTAGATAGAAGGTAGAGATTGAGAAAAGAGCTGTAGAGAAAGATAGAAGGTAGAGATTGAGAAAAGAGCTGTAGAGAAAGATAGATAGAAGGTAGAGATTGAGAAAAGAGCGGAAAAGAAAGATATATAGAAGGTAGCGATTGAGAAAAAAGCTGTAGAGAAAGATAGATAGAAGGTAGAGATTGAGAAAAAAGCTGTAGAGAAAGATAGATAGAAGGTAGAGATTGAGAAAAGAGCTGTAGAGAAAGATAGATAGATAGAAGGTGGAGATTGAGAAAAGAACTGTAGAGAAAGATAGATAGAAGGTAGAGATTGAGAAAAGAGCTGTAGAGAAAGATAGATAGAAGGTAGAGATTGAGAAAAAAGCTGTAGAGAAAGATAGAAAGAAGGTAGAGATTGAGAAAAGAGCTGTAGAGAAAGATAGATAGAAGGTAGAGATTGAGAAAAGAGCTGTAGAGAAAGATAGATAGAAGGTAGAGATTGAGAAAAGAGCTGTAGAGAAAGATAGATAGAAGGTAGAGATTGAGAAAAAAGCTGTAGAGAAAGATAGATAGAAGGTAGAGATTGAGAAAAAAGCTGTAGAGAAAGATAGATAGAAGGTAGAGATTGAGAAAAAAGCTGTAGAGAAAGACAGCTGGATACATAGAACCTAAAGAGTAAGAAAGCTAGAGAGACAGAAAGAAACAGAGAGAGTGGAGAGGACCACAGAGCTAGAGAGAGAGAATCTAGAGAGAAATACAGAGAGAGTTATAGAGAAAGATAGAGCTATTTAGAGAAAGCTGGAGAGCTATAAAGGGAAAACTAGAGAGACAGAGATACAGAGATACAGAGAACGGAAACTATAGAAAGAAAACTAGAGAAAGTCAAAAGCTATATATAGAGAGAGATAGAAAGACAGAGAGAGACAGACAGCTATAGAGGAAGATAGAGCTAGATAGAGAGAAGCTAGAGAATGTTAGAAATAGAGAAAGACAACTATAGAGAGGGCTAGATAGAGAGACAGCTAGAGAGAGAAGGATGGGGAGAGCTATAGAGAAAGCTTGAGAGCTATAAAGAAAAATCTAGAGAGACAGATACAGAGAATGAAAAGTAGAGAAAGAAAACTATAGAAAGACAGAAAGCTATATATATACAGAGAGCGATAGAAAGATAGAGACAGACAGCAATACAGGAAGATAGATAGATAGAGAGAAGCTATAGATAGAGAAAGAGAGCTATAGAGAAAGATAGATAGAAGGTAGAGATTGAGAAAAGAGCTATAGAGGAAGTCAGCTGGATACATAGAACCTAATGAGTAAGAAAGCTAGAGAGACAGAAAGATACAGAGAGATATAGAGAAAGATAGAGCTATATAGACAGATACAGAGAACGAAAAGTAGAGAAAGAAAACTATAGAAAGACAGAAAGCTATATATATAGAGAGAGATAGAAAGATAGAGAGAGACAGACAGCAATAGAGGAAGATATAACTAGATAGATAGAAGGTAGAGATTGAGAAAAGAGCTGTAGAAATAGATAGAAGGTAGAGATTGAGAAAAGAGCTGTGGAGAAAGATAGATAGAAGGTAGAGATTGAGAAAAGAGCTATAGAGAAAGATAGATAGAAGGTAGAGATTGAGAAAAGAGCTGTAGAGAAAGATAGATAGAAGGTAGAGATTGAGAAAAGAGCTGTAGAGAAAGATAGATAGAAGGTAGAGATTGAGAAAAGAGCTGTAGAGAAAGATAGATAGAAGGTAGAAATTGAGAAATGAGCTGTAGAGAAAGATAGATAGAAGGTAGAAATTGAGAAATGAGCTGTAGAGAAAGATAGACAGAAGGTAGAGATTGAGAAAAGAGCTGTAGAGAAAGACAGCTGGATACATAGAACCTAAAGAGTAAGAAAGCTAGAGAGACAGAAAGAAACAGAGTGATAGAGGAACACAGAACTAGAGAGAGAGAATCTAGAGAGAAATACAGAGAGAGTTATAGAGAAAGACAGCTATTTAGAGAAAGCTGGAGAGCTATAAAGGAAAAGCTAGAGAGAGAGACAGAAACAGAGAACAAAAACTATAGAAAGAAAACTATAGAAAGACAAAAAGCTATAGAGAGAGATGTATAGAGATAGAGAAAGAGAGCTACAGAGAACGATAGAGCTAGATAGAGAGCAGCTAGAGAAAGCTAGAGATAGAGAAAGAGAACAATAGAGGAAGATAGAGCTAGATAGAGAGCAGCTAGAGAAAGCTAGAGATAGAGAAAGAGAACAATAGAGGAAGATAGAGCTAGATAGATAGAAGCTAGAGATTGAGAAAAAGAGCTGTAGAGAAAGACAGCTGGATACATAGAACCTAAAGAGTAAGAAAGCTAGAGAGACAGAAAGATACAGACAGAGTGATAGAAGAACACAGAGCTAGAGAGAAAGATACAGAGAGAGCTGTAGACAAAGATAGATATAGAGGAACAGAGGTAGTGAGAGAAGCTAGAGAGAGAAAAAAGAAAAAGACAGCGAGCTATACAGGAAGATA
Organism: Megaleporinus macrocephalus; assembly: GCA_021613375.1. Lineage (NCBI taxonomy): Eukaryota > Metazoa > Chordata > Actinopteri > Characiformes > Anostomidae > Megaleporinus > Megaleporinus macrocephalus. The sequence goes on along the minus strand of CM038726.1, from coordinate 32,551,719 downwards.
GTGCTAGACTGGGAAAGCTAGAGTGAGAAAGAGAGCTATAGAGAAAGATGATGTTAGGAAGAGAGAAGTTAGAGAAAGTTAAAGATAGAGAAAGATTGAGATAGATAGAGAGCAGCTAGAGAAAGATAGAGATAGAGAAAGAGAGCAATAAAGGACGATAAATAGAAGGTAGAGATTAAGAAAAGAGCTATAGAGAAAGACAGCTGGACACATAGAACCTAATGAGTTAGAAAGCTAGAGAGACAGAAAGAAACAGAGAGAGTGATAGAGGAACAGAGCTAGAGAGAGAGAAGCAAGAGAGAAAGATATAGAGAGAGCTGTAGAAAAAGATGGAGAGAGCAAACAAAAGATAGATATATGAGTAACAGAGGTAGTAAGAGAAGCTAGAGACAGCGAGCTATACAGGAAGATAGAGCTTGACAGGGAAAGCTAGAGTGAGAAAGAGAGTTATAGAGAAAAATAGATGGAGAGGCCAGAAAAGGCCAAGGATAAATGGAGGGAGGAAAGAAATGGCCAAAGTGATAAAGGGTGGACGGCTGTGTTTGTAAGTGTGCTTTGAAAAAACAGTAAAACAGATGGCGGCGGGCATACGGGAGATTACTCTTTCAGCGCGAGCATTTTTTCATCCTGTCAGCTGCCACACATCACCACTCCAGACGGCTTTATCACTCACTCCCGTCTCCCGCTTTCCACTGCCGCCGCTCGCTCTCTCCCTCTGACCTCGCTCATTCATCACGGTCGCAGGCGGGGAGAGTTTGGGAGTGCTGCGGGACGCCTCTGACTGTTTGAGGCCAGCTATGTAGAACAGAAGCCCCGCGAGAGACGGGCTTGTTTACGGAAGCTTGACCGACTGAGGCTCAAGCACACATCCTCAGTCTGATAAGGATTCGTGATGGTGCTTGTATTAATTCCAGGTCAGTTAAAGCCCTTAAAATGAAAGGGTGTTGATGAAAAAGTGTGCAACAACAAAAGACCAAGACAAGGCAGAGTAATTTTTACCAGTTGGATGTTTTATTTATTTTATGTTTTTTTTTTTCTTTTCTTTTCTTTTTGCAATGACACCGAATGTAATCTTCTATTTTCTTTTTCGCTTGCTATCTTAGGAGATGCATTGAATTGTAAACAGTGAAAATGATAAAATACATTTCATAAAACTCCTTACAAGCAGTGTATGACCGAGGAAGAGGTGGACCGTACCCACTTCTTTCCCATTTGATAACAATACATGTCATTTTATAGCTTTTGATGCTCTCAGTATTTACATACATACAACCCAGTTTTGCGGCATCTCCCACAAAACCTTGCGTTTTACGTCTTTTTTCGTCGTTTTACTTTTTTCTTAAGAATTATATTTACATCCATTAACCCCGGCTGCCTGCTGCCGGGGTGGGTACACAGTTAGAATAATAACTCACTTATGTCAACTACTTAACTCTCTTAAACTGCAGCTCAGTCTTCAAGCAGGTTTTCTTTTTGTTTTTTGTTTTTTTGCAAATAAAAGTTAATACAGAGCTCCATCCATTGTCTCTCTCATATAAAGTGAAACTTATCCAAATGATAAGCGAACAAACCAAAAAAAAAAATAAAACATATTGCACTTGGATCATAGATAAGAGGGGTTGGGGATGGGGGAAGGGGTGAGTATTGGGGGATTTCAGCTGAGTGCAATTTTTGACCGACACGTCCAGCAAGGATCTAAATAAATAGGCAAACCTTTGTACAGGTAAAGCATTGTCTTTCTTATGAAACGACGACAACAAAAAAAGAAACAGGGAGAGGCCCAACTGGCCTAGTTCCTGTCCTGTCTATGGAGTGCAGGTTTACACCTTAAAAAATGATCAAAATAAGAAAATAAAAGGATGCAGAAAGGTTTGAACGAGCCTGAAAGCTTCATTAGTCGAGTGCCATACAGTCCTGAGAATGCTCTCGTCCGGTCCCCACGTTGAGCTACAATGAGAAATGCTTATGGGCTATACAGAAACACAGTCGAACATGGTTTTGAACTCGTTTGTACAGTCTTTGGGTGGGCGATTTCCAAGGGCTTGAGTAGCGGCGTCCTCCCGTTGTCAATTCTTTTGGTCCAGCGCTTTTTGTTTTGTTTTCTTTTCGCCTCAAAATGTCTTTTACTGGGACCGCGTCAATCGGGCAGAAGGGTAGAAAAGGGGGCGGGCTCGAAGCCTCAGAAACCTGTGCTTAAGTACGGAAGTGCATGACGGGGTAACGAGCTACATCTTTTCACAGAGCTTGGAAATGTCCAGGAGTGTCCATGGTGAGAACGATGAAAGCATTGCAAGGACGGGTCGTACCAATGATGGAAAGATAAGGGGAACAAAGTAAGTAAAGTAAAGCACGGGCAAGACAAAACAAGCAGAAGCGACAAAACAGTACCCGACTGTCTTTGTGTCGAAGCAAGAAGACGTTTCTCCCGTCACCTCCTTTCTCCAGCACGTTTAGGGAAAAACATAAATAATCAACAAAACATAAACAGCAACAAAAAAATATATACGTCGATAGCGCTCGCCATGGGGACACCCCACTTGTCCGGCTCACTTAACGCGCATCGGGCCGCGCCGCCTTCCTTTCCGCCTCCTCCTCTACTTTTCTCTTGGGTCTTTCCATCCTGCACCTCATGAACATCTTCTGTCTTCCCTCCGCCTCAGTCTGTCTTGCCTCGGCTCATCGTAGGACAGGATGGCGAATGAGAACGAAACTCTAAGTGAAAGAAACCTCGGCGATGCTAAGTTTCTATAGTGTCTCTCTCTCTCTCTCTCTGGGTAAAAGTACGTATCCTCTTTACGACGAGGACGCCGTCGACGTGGTGCTCGCTTTCTTTTGGTTCACCAAGTCCATGTAGAGTTCGGAGCGAAGGAAGCGGGGGTAGGAGTCTTTCTCCATCAGGCCGTATATCCTCCGCTGGGCCAGGTCGAAGCAGGAGCGCGTGATGTTCTGCAAGTTCTCCTTGGTGTGCTCTCTGGTGTACGAGTCCAGGTTCACCTAAAGGTGAAAGAACAAGGAAAACAAACAGATCAGTCACTGCCAAGTTCTCCAATTAAGATATTCCATGCTCTGTTAACCTTGAACCCCGGGGCTTATCATTTAGTATTAATATTTGTTTAATAAGTTTAGAGATTGAGGCTCATTTTGTACTATTTATAGCAAGTCAAATCCGTTCAACGGCACAGCAGTTTGTAGGGTTATTCATAGACTGTGGATCAGAAATGATCTAAAACAGTCCTTAGGGACAATTTTAGAGAGCTAGAGATGGAAACCACCGATAGCTCCTTCCACTGGCTTGTTTTCTAAGTTTCCAGCCACTGCTCCAAGTCAGAAAGTGAAAACATGCGCCAAAGCTATTGGCCAGGTGTAGCAGCGGCCAAAACGTGAACTCATTTGGCATGACCTCACATCCTTTTCAGGGCCTCTCAGGGCCCGCTTGCGGAAACCAGAGACAGGGACTGGTCATTGATCTCGGTGCCTTCTCTAGAGAGGCATCAAGGGCATTGCAACTGATTCCTTTATAGGAACTCAGTCAAAACAATAGTGATATGTTTTGACTGGACGCGGTTTGTTTTCGACTGGACACAGTCTGTGTTTAGCCTGCGTCACGCTGCTATTCAAAACACGAAGGACTTCTTTTGATGTCTTCCCAAGCTCACATTCGTCCGTTATTTCTATTTACAGATGTTACAAACTTGGCAGTGAATTGCTCACCTCTTTGCAGGACTGAATGGCGATGTACTCTGCGAAGATCTTCTTGGCTTTTGACGCCATCTTGGACTGCGACTTAATCTTCTTGTAATCCTCGCATGCCAACCAGAATTCCAGATTCTCCTCGCTGAACTCGGTGCGCAGGAAAGCTCTGAAGGCTGCCAGGCCATCTGATGGGGAAAGCGAGGGAGGAAGAAAATAAGAGAGATGTGTTATTGGACTGGATGGAAAGAAAGAGCCATGGCAACCAACGGCAGCCTCCACTAAAGAGTCGCCTGAGTCACATGGACTGCAGTAACCTCGTCAATCTCATCAACGCTGACCAGCAACTTAATCCCATTTCCTGGCTTTCCTTGATCTGCTTCCGCCGCCTTATTGCCGCAGCTGAATTTAAAACAATGATCTAAAAGCATTTTAAAGCCATGGCAGCAATTGAATTAGGAATGTAATTACATTTCCCGTCCTGTGCCGCTATTCCTTTTCCCCTTTTGCGTTAGGAACGAGCAACAATCGATCCCCCTAATGACTTAACAACATTACAACAGCTTTCGGAAACCGGGCTTGACGTCCTTTAGGCAAAAATGCTGCTCGGCTTACTTCAGCGGTGTCGTCATACGCATATTTGCTCTGCTTTCGGAATTTGGTGTAAGGAAGAGGCGCAAGAATAGAAGGAAGTGGGGAGCCACCCCTCCGTCCTCAGGCACCTTTCCGCTCCCATGAGCAGCTGCAGATGAGCTAGCGGCTTTGTTGCTATGTGGGTGTTTTAGAAAAAAGGGAAATATTACTAATGTTATGCATATGGAATGTAGTATTCCCAATTAAGGCCGCTAACGGCGCGATGGGACTTAGAACGGCCAAGTCCAGATGTTCAACTTTGGGAATTATGCAGGGAAAGCAGATATAGGATACTCACACGGGGGGCTTTTTTGGCACGCTAATCTCTCTCTCTCTCTCTCAATCTCTCTTGCAATGCATGGCTTGATTCATGAGGAGTTAATGCAAGAGTCACCACTGATTAAATCAGACCCATGCATTCTCCCTCTCTTTCTTTGTACATACAGAGTACCACTGACTGCACTGACCACGGACAGGCATGTCTAATGCACAACAATGCGGCCAGAGATTCCAGTGCGAAGCAATGCAAGTGAATGCAGAACAGCATGACTTGATCTCGCTCGTTCACCACATGGCAGTACAAGCACAGGATTCCACCAAACGCATGCCCACTTTAGGAGTGCATGAACATGCTTTGCATACAGCGACTGTATTTATTATATGTACCTAATGTCTGATAAAAGGGTTTTCTACCCTTTTTATAATCAAAACCAAATACTTCCAGGCACACGTGGACTTTGCTACTTTTTTTCACAACATAAAATGTAATTACAAAAATATAAATCTTGCTTTATTTCCTTTATGCACTTTATTGTTCACTCTTTAGTGAAAAAAAGCACTCCAGCAATATAGAATCAGATCTGTGGCATATGTCACTACTAAATGAACATTAAATAACATACAAATACACATCCGTCCATCTGAAATACTTAATAATGACCAAACAAAGACCCACTTACATTTGTGGACGAGCAGCTTGTCCAGAGATTCTCCCCACTTGAGTGCCTCCTCTGGAGTGGGCCTGCAGATGAAAGCAGAACGGTTCTTGAGCAAGCCCATTTCTGTCAGGTTTCTCATTGTGTGACCCATCCGAAGCCTCTATGCTTCTATCGGCTTAGCGCTAGGCTGACTGAGCGAGCGTGTGTGTGTGTGTTTAAGTATATCAGCAAGCCAGCTGCCAATGGTGGTGCGCTCCACAGTCTGTGTGTGGGTAGCTCTCTGAATCTGAATGCCCCTACTGGAGAGCCTCTTTTATACTATCTCAGAGCGGGGGAGGGGGTGGGGCTATACCCAGCCAATAGGATTGCTGTAAGACTATGGGCCCACCCCTTTCCCGCCCCCCAACCACTCTCCCAAAGCTCCCTATTCATTGTGAGGGCTCTGCTTAACAACCCCACAGCATCTGCTGCCTTATTGACTATCAGCAGTCAGTCAGTTTTGCTGTATAGGGTGGCTTTGTGTTCTGTGTTTATAGGCTATTAGGCAGACGTTAGACATTCTAAAGAAACTACTCCTGTGCATATGCTCGCCCAGCTGTTACAGGAAGCAACGAACTCTGACAACTTTTTTTTTTAAGAGCATTTTTCTTTTTTTTTCTCCCCCCCAATATCAGTGAACGCACATCTGCTAACAGATGGCGACTTCCATAACTAGCCCCTTATGCATCTGCCGCATTCGGCTCATTGGGCATGCACTGCTACGTTATTCACAGATACAGTTTGTTTTAAATTGATGCTGCAGTGGTTCTCAAACTGGTCCACACTGGCCCCCCAGATTTACCTCCTATTTCCTTAAGCCCTATGCATTGTCAGCTGGTGGGAGTGGACATTCTGGGGACCAGTTTGAGAAGCACTAACTTTCAAAACCAAAAATTCTATATTACCCTGACCACGAATGTTTGCACTAGAGCTAATATAATAGAAGTATGGTCATCAGTTGTTAGACACTTATATTATCAGACTATATCCATGCCTTGGATTATTGACTGCACCTGTGAAGCCTACCTCTAATCCTTAAATGCTGCCAAAGAGAGCGTAGTTGAGTTACTTCCAAACAAATCTGATGCAACTTCGCCATGCAACTAGCCGTGCACCTTGTTATGTACACAATGCACGTGGTTTCCAACCACTACATTTTACAAAATAGAGCAAAGGGCAACGACACTAAATCAACAAGTTTCCGCTCATGGAAAGATGTCAACTTCTAATGTGATTACACTACACTGTAGTACTGTTCCGTTGGGTTTTTTTTTTTTCCATCGCTTCTACTCTCAGCCCACACATGCACACAGTGCCCAGAGCAGGGTACCACCAGCTGGTGGAAGCGGGCGGGTGCACTTACACCACAGACACATGCACACATACACACACTCATAACACTTACTTGACCGACTTCATGGTTTTGTCCAGCTTGCCGGACGGAGTGCTTCCAGGAGATTCATTCCTCCTCCTCAGAAAAGCCAACCGGTTCTTCATGTCTTTGGCCCTGCACGTGCACGCACACCCAAACACAAGCAAACATAGAAAAAAAAAAGGGGGAAAGACGTGTGAGGCTCACTGATCAAAACAAACCAAATCACATATATTCTTGCAAAGCACAACTCCAAAAGTTGCACCCCTGCCCCTGCAGCTCCATAAATCCAACTTAATTCCACAAAGACAAAGACAAGTCCCAGTATTCCATTCCCCTAGAATTCCATCCTCAAAATCCTATCCCGACAACTCCAAAAAAAGAGCCAGTTCTATGTACATTTCCTCTTTAACCAGCTGTTATCTTCCTCCAAGCAGTGTTGGTAGATTCCAGTAATATAGTAGTGCAGAGGCACTGTGGGTCTCTCTCTCTCTCTGTCTTCCTCCTGTCCTTCTTCCTCTCTCTCTCCTCTTCCTCTGTACTCTTTCTGCCTGAAAGTCTGACTGACTGCTGCTCTTTCTTCTGAACCATCATGCCATTCTCTCCAGGTGTCTCCCAAGGGGCTCCCTGGGCACCTGCCTAAGGGGTCAAAACCCTAGGGGGAGAGGGCTGGGGTGAAGCAGAATGAAGGGGGTACAGCTGCACCTCTCTCCATCCTGCCAATATTTTGACCACTCTTTGGCACCCCCCTCTAGAGCCTAGAGTCTCGGCTAGGGTAATAGGCTAGGTTAGGGTAGGCTAGGCTAATCCCCTTTCCCCAGGGGCTTGTCCTCACACTCTTTCACGTGCTGCCACCTCCTCCGGGGCACCCGACCTTTCTCAACACCCATTTCCTCTAGTCTGATTTCCACTGTGAATTTAGAGAAGCCTCCGGTCTCATTAGACCTCATTGGCCTGTGCCACATTGTGCTACCGTGAGCCAAAAATGGACGGCAATTCCATTTTTGGGCCTCCCCAGCCACCATCCCTAAATCTGTCCATCTATCTAGCTAGCTATGCTGCCGTCCTGGGACGCTCCCCCTCATGCACTCTATATGTGCGTCTCTCTAGGATGTCAGAAAAAGAACCTCGAAAGCTTTATGGTGTTCCGTAGGCTTGGTGGCTGATGCTAATTCAAGCAGAGCTACAATCATCAGCTCATATTTGGAATACGTGACGAGTACGATCGGTGACATCTGTGTTTGTTTGAAGGGAAATCGTTAAGCGCCGGTTTTGTAGCCGAAGCTGGTTAAACATTAGCCCTCTTTCGTCTCACGTGAAGGCACTCAACGGCGAACTCGAACAGGAAGTTTGCTACTAGATGTGACATCACCGGCTTCTGTCCTCAGGGTTGGAAACTGTAATGACGCTGACAACCCTTGACTATGCCTCACCCAGAATAAATAGAAAGGGCTCGTCTGACCACAAACATGGTGAGTAAACAGCCCAAAATAAAGGCCAACGGGTGACTTCCAACACATGCGGTTTCTGACACCTCCTCTGAGCTTATTCCAGGTCATTCCGTATTGGAATGTTTTAATTTTCCAGTCCGGTACTCAAGCTGTCTTCATGTTTCAAAGCCAAGGCCACTCAGCAATTGAAGGCCTGAATCTTATCTTGTCAACAGGATGAAAGAGCGGCTGATAAAACGTTAGTCAGCTGAGCTGATGCGTAAGGCACGAGCCTACCAAGAGGCAGCTCCTTCTCTGGATGACTGCGCAAGCAGGGTGAGCCTGAGAAGGAAGCCAATTATGAAGGAAGCACTGATGAAGATCAACCACCGAGTACCATATCTCTGTGAGAACTGATTGACTGTGACATTCAAAACATAGCATACCAAAGCATATAGCAATCCAGGCAACAATCAAGCCTACTTAGCAGCTAAAATGACAAAGAAGAGCAAGATTCAAGATGAACGTTGAGAAATTATTATATATATATTTATGAGATGTTTAAGCTGTGACAAGAAACTACCAACCACCAAAATGTTGAGCATTGATTGAAATTTTACTGTAAGCATTAGCAGAATCTGCCAGAGATACAAGAAAAGTAAATAGATATTGCAAAGTAAGGCTGTGTTTTTGTTTATATTCTATTTTTAGCCTATACTATGACATAAGCACACAATGAAACATAGCTATAGCTAAGATTTTAAAACATTACACCAATCAAATGGACATGGTGGTATGGTTTTAGTTAAAAAAGGCCAAAATAGCTCTTCCTATCATTGTTGTTGATCTGTATCCTACATTCAAGTACTCAAATCCTTAATAAAGAGAATTTGGTAGCCCCTACAAAGCATATATGGTCATCCACATTTCCATATACTGAATGGAAACAACAACACTGCTGCAGTCTAAGCAACCTCAACCAATACCAGTATTATCTCTTGATCTATGTTTGGGGATCTCAGGTGTTGACAAAGATCTTAATGCCATTTATCCATAAACATGTGGTATTTTGGGTGCTGTGGTGGTGGGATGGGGGAAGGTGACGTCGGTGCTGACGCACCAATTCACTTCTCCTCAGCAGAATCTGTTTTGATAAGATAAGACTGGTGAAATGGTGGAGTAGTTAGGGAAATGGATTCAGCGCACACACACATACCGTACAGTAACTGTGCTGTTGTTCTGGGCGGCTTAGAAAGTTATTAACGGATATTAATGAAATGATGAATTGTAAATAAAATCCTCTGTGAGAAACTGGGTCGCAATAAAAGATGAAATCCAACATTGCAGAGGAAAAAAAAAAACAGTAAAAGCCACTTTTAGACACCAAAATGGGTCAGTCTATAAAATAAGGTTTTTTTTATAGAATAAATAAAGCAACGGCGCACAAGTGTAATGTGTTTGATTGGCTTATTATTGCCTTCCAAAAGGAAACCTGGGCTGGAGTGAGTTTTGAGCTGGGGGACCAGAGGGGACCGAAGTGTGGGTGGGTGTATGTGTACATGGGAGCGAAGAAGACTCGTAGCTTTATAGGCCTGGAAAATATTTGCGAGAGTAATGAAACAATTTACGGCCTGGATCTGTTTTCAATACAATGGCACAAGGCTGCAAGGGGGGCTTGAGTGGAAAGATGTGACACTGCCGTCAGAGCCCAGATGGAGAAAGGAATTTAAAGTTCTTAGGCTGATCTGAGGACGGCCCCGGCTGCACCGCTGCTGGTAGTGAAGCTGAAGGCTATACACAGCACTGTTGATCCTGTGAGAGTGGCTGAAGTATGAATAAAGGCAACAGGGAAATGAGACCAGGCTCTGTTATGTTAAACTAAATGCCGCCACCTACTGGACCATAGAGAATATCACAAGAGAGGCTTTTGTAGCTTTTGTCAGCACGTCCAGCACAACACAAAGCTCATGGAAGTCTATGCACTGAATATACATTACAAACAGTGTCCTATAGCTAGTGTTAGTCCAACTTAAAGAGAATAAACTCATTTCACTGAATATTATATTGCTGCATATTGTAATTATGCTGGTGTGACAGTGAAGATCTGCCTGCTTAACTAGAACTTTTGTGATGGGCAGGATGCTCCCAGCACAAACCACCTGACTTTGTATAGACTGTAATGGTTTGCTTTAACAGACATGCCCCTTTATGTATGAACAGCAAATCCAAATTCTTAGTTATCCAATATATGTACATATATGCACATATATCATAAACATTCTGGCATATATATCAAAATATATGTATCAATTATAAATATGGCCCATTCATATATGAATAACATGATATATTGTTACATTTTTGTGTTACATAGGTTTATATAGGGCGGCACGGTGGTGTAGTGGTTAGTACGGTGGTGTAGTGGTTATTATGGTGGTGTAGTGGTTAGTATGGTGGTGTAGTGGTTAGTATGGTGGTGTAGTGGTTAGTTTGGTGGTGTAGTGGTTAGTACGGTGGTGTAGTGGTTAGTACGGTGGTGTAGTGGTTAGTACGGTGGTGTAGTGGTTAGTATAGTGGTGTAGGGGTTAGTATGGTGGTGTAGTGGTTAGTATGGTGGTGTAGTGGTTAGTATAGTGGTGTAGTGGTTAGTATGGTGGTGTAGGGGTTAGTACGGTGGTGTAGTGGTTAGTATGGTGGTGTAGTGGTTAGTATAGTGGTGTAGTGGTTAGTATGGTGGTGTAGGGGTTAGTACGGTGGTGTAGTGGTTAGTATGGTGGTGTAGTGGTTAGTATGGTGGTGTAGTGGTTAGTACGGTAGTGTAGTGGTTAGTACGGTGGTATAGTGGTCAGTATGGTGGTGTAGTGGTCAGTATGGTGGTGTAGTGGTTAGTATGGTGGTGTAGTGGTTAGTACGGTGGTGTAGTGGTCAGTATGGTGGTGTAGTGGTTAGTACGGTAGTGTAGTGGTCAGCACTGTCTCCTGGATTCCAGGTCCAGGCCGTTCTGAGTGTGTATGTTCTCCCCGTGCTTAAGTGGGTTCCTCCAGGTACTCTGGTTTCCTCCCACAGTCCAAACACATTCATGTTAGGTTGATCACTCACTCTAAACTGCCCGTAGGGGTGAGTGTGTGCATGAGTGTGTGTTGGCTATGCGATAGACCAGTCCATGGTGTACCCCACCTTCACCCAAAGACGTTGAGATTGGCTCCAGTATCTCCCGGGGCCCAGACTAGCGGGATAAAGTGGAAGATAATGGATTGATGGATGTTTATATATTGCTACTGTAAGAAGACAGTATTCTAAAAATACCTGCTGTTCTTTATATTGTGTGTAACGTTCACATGAATGATGAATGGACTGAAAGAGAAGGCAGTGATATAAAGCTAATATATGTCTGACATATATGTCCGACATTTAAAAAAAAGATTAATTTAATATAATTTATGTTGGCATTCATTCCACATATATGTACATATAAGTTAATATAAGTCATATGTTTGAAATTCTTTGCACATGGGACAATACGCATCTCCAGTACTGACCATGCTCTCTCCAAGCATGTGCTGCTAGTACGTAGAATCAAATCCCTCAATCTGATCTGTAATCAGTCACGCTCCACTGATACCGAATCAGTACACAGCCCGTGTGCATATGGCAGCAGTGGCAAATTCCCCCTGCATAGCGCTTCAGATGGGATACATTCCACACCCCTCTGCAAATCTGTCCAGCTCTCAGGCATGAGGAGTCGATCCTGCCCAGTTCACTCTCGCAGTGCAAAATAGCCAAGCCGGTGCAAATATGCAGCGGAGAGCTATTTCAGTTACGGCCTCATAAGGCACGGTCAGCTGAAGGTCAACACGAGATTGAGGTAAAGACCTTAATTCATGAATGTAAATTAATGTTAACAGCCATTAGGCTTGGAACAGAGTATATAATTAATAAAATAAAGTAATATACTGAATTTACTTCATGCAAAAGTGTACAGAGGAGAAGAAGTATTGATGTATTTGCAGCTTCTAAGGATTTTTAAAAAAAATATTAGATTATATATTAAATATTAATAAATATAACACATTATCTGATTCTAATGGTCCATAAATAGCAGTTTCCATGCTGCACAATCTCCATCCATTCATTTGGCACATAGTCTCAATACAGACAGCTGGGTCTAAGAACAGAATGGAGGTTAACCAACAACTTCATTCGCTCTCTAATCCCTTTCCCACTGAGACAGTAGAGCAGGGTCAGTCATGTCTCCAGGCTCATCCTCCACTAGGCCGTGACCTCGTGTCTAGAAAAGAGCCCTAGAGCTAACTATCAGCTCGAAACACTTGTCTTTGATATGCTTACTCATTGTAGCTACGCTGTAAGCCCTCCTTCTTCCCACAGGATGCTCCCTGACCGGGGCTTATCAAATTAGGATGCCCTGATCCTGCCACTCATCTGACATTTCCCTTGACTAGCTGCAGAAGTGAGAAGGGTGGGTGGGTCTCATCCCATGTCACACTCATCTCCAGGCTTTACCGGTCAACTCCAGGCCCTCACATGCTCTCAGAGAGCCGCTAGCAGCTATTCTGGTCCACCAAAACCAGGACGCTAGTGGAGGGAAAGACATTTAGAACGTGACCGTCCCGCAGAGGCACCGCCAGTGAAAGTAAAAGACAGAAAAACACTGTGGTGACCCATCAATTGGTAGGGAGTGCAAATAATATGCAGTGATGCTGTAGAAGAACATTGGAAGCTTCTCTAAAGAACAAGTTTAAAGAGTCTCTACATTATGTAGAAGTTCCACCAATTCAAGTTTTTACTCCTAGAACAGTACATCCAAGCCAATCTGTGTATACTGCGGCTGTTGGTCAAAATTTGCATCTCCGTTTTTGTCATTTATTAATTTCTGATATAATTTAAAATTTCTTGTTGGCTTCTATGTGGTATGTAAATTTTAGGATGAATTAAACAAAATAAATGTATATATTTCAGTAAACAGGCTCTACTTTTATTACTAGTGCATGTGAAATCAGCTCTGTTGTAACTGGCTGCCTCATTTAAAAAGCAGCTCAGGCTGAAACACTACTTACAACATCAGTGTGAATGGGCCTTTTAAAGAACACAAGGTTTTGTTCCATCAGCATCAATATATCATCGCTGTCCAATGGAAAACAAGTATCTTTAAAATTGCAACTTTACAGGAGAGACCAAAAACATACTTTACTTTCAATGCAAGTCAATGGAACCAGAATATTTTCCTAGCTATTTTGGAGAACTTCTACTGGTCCACTCATCATGATATTTTCACACAATGTAAACAGCCATTGTCGTGTTCAAACGATGTAGAAATCTCAAAACCGACAAAAATAGAGATACATGTACTGTAAGTCAATTTAGGTCAAAATCTGATTTTAATCTCTGTCTGATATTAAAAACATCAAGGTCAGCCAACAGAAGCAGTCATCTGAGTCAATCAACATCAAAAATCAACATCAAAAATAACGTTCCCAACAAACTATGGCTTCGGTGCTCAACATTAGGCAGGGCAGTGTTTACTACAGTGTTTACAGTGTAGTGTTTACTACAGCACAAGTCATCCAGACCACATAAACCAATATGAATGTAAGTGCTGTAATAGAACACAGACCTGAGTAGATCAACTGTGCCAATTAGATATAACCTGTATCAGCAATGAAGTACAGTGCAAGTGATAAGAAGACCATTACATAAGCAGCGTAATGCTATGGGTGTATTACACCAGCGAACTAATGAACAGTCTTTGAGGGGTACATGTGGACAGTCCTTGAGGGGTACATGTGGACAGTCCAGAGAATAAAGCGGAACCGTGGTGCATTCCTCTGTGTGTTATTTGTGAACGTGAGCGTGCATTTCAGGGGGCATTTTCAGAGGCCCCCTTTAGCCCAGCTAGTTGTTTGCATGCCTACTCCAACCTTTAAATGTCACCCTCCAGTGTCAATAACGCAAGGACTCCAGTACTCCTTCTCTTCACTCATCATACTGAAAACACTGGACCTACACTGGACCAGAGCAGCAGGGCAGTCTGAACATGCATGGTTGCTTTTGCAGGCCTAGATTACAAGTCTATAGTCTTAATGTATGTCCAAGGTAAGAAACCATTAATATATATATATATATTGATATTAAATATTAATTACAATAGAAAATGAGTGAGTATACGTAATTCACTTGGCAGTCAATGCTGATACACCAGTGACAGTACAAGTGAGTCCAAAGCCAGGTTTAAGAAGCTAGAACAGAACAAAAGCAGTGAGGTGGAGGTTCCTCTGGATGAAACCACTGAAGGACAGAAGCTCTTACTTAAAACAGATCGAAATCTGCTTCAGTCAATACATATCCCAGAAAATCTCCACAGAACTTGCTCGAAAGCCTTAAAAAGACAAAGAAAGCCCTGAAACCTGAAACAGCGAGGACAGACAGAAGGCCAGATAACTTCACATGGACCTCTCTCCAAGTCCCAGCCTGGACATGCCACAAGAGAGGTGAACCTCACACAGCCTCGTTTTTCCTTTTCCCTCTGGTCCCAATCTAAGTCTCGCTCTCTTTCCATCTCCCTCCCTCTCTCACTCATCCTCAATCTGTCTATCACAGAAGACCCAGAGCGGCAGAGGAGAATGCAGCATGCCTACCTTTCTAAGTACTTCTCAGAGAAGTCCACCATTGTGTGGAACATGAGTAACTGTTTTGCTGAGGGGGCCTGTCGGAGCGCGGTGCTCGAGGGCAGGGTGGGCGGCTGGTCACATTCCTCTAACCCTTGCCGAGCAGCTCCGTGCTCTTTTTAAAGCGTGGGGAGGGGGGCAGGGAGGCGGGGCCAAGGCTTACCCAATCACAGGTCAGCTTTCAGACACTGTGGACTCCTCTATTGTGTATCAGTGTTTACAGCTTGAATATGATCAGGATGGTGCAGAGGGGCTGAAGCTGAATAAGCATGCCAACTGCAGCTTTCTATATATAGTTTGCAGCTATATATACATATAGTTAGTATATACACATAACTATTATTATTGATTACTTTGTTATTGTTGTTATTCTTCATATAAGATATTAAAGATCGCACACTTTTTTCTTGTCTTTCTTTCTCACAGATCCACATATTACTGTGAGTTTATGTTAAAAAAACAGGTTCTACCTAATGGGCGGAGCTAACCTGCAGGAGGCTGAATAGGTGGATATATGTAAAGGTATTGGTTCTTGTGACATCACAAAAATGATGAATTCACAACAAGTTGGTTTTGCAGCTTAGTTTCAACACATAAAAAGCTGTTTAATTTATTAAAGCCAAACCAAAAACCCAATGATTTGGGCCTTACAGGACTATTGTTATTATTTATTATATTTATTAAACTTTACTATGATTTATTAGTTATAATTGATTATAATAGAAATGTAATTAAAGACAGCACCTTTTCTAAAACCCTAATACCCCTGATATTGAAACCATCCGTTGATACTGATACCAATATATATATATATATATATATATATATATATATATATATATATATATGTAGCCACATATATTACCTTGTTATTATTGTTATTCTTCATATAAGACATTATTTCTTTCTCACTGATCCACATTTTTCAGTAAACAGGCTCTACTTTTATGAGTAGTGCATGTGAAATTATTTAAAAAGCAGCTCAGGCTGAAACAATACTTATAACGTCAGTATGAACGGGCGGAGCTAAACAGAATAGGTTGATATATGTAAAGGTACTGGTTCTTGTGACATCACAGAAATGATGAATTTGATGAAGTTGATTTGCAGCTTAGTTTCCACACATAAAAAAAGCTCTTACAATCTCTTTAATTTAATAAAAGCCAAACCAAAAACCCAATGATTGGGCCCTTGTTATTATTTATTAAGCTATACTATGATTATTAGTTATAATTGGTTATAATAACAATATTATTAAAGGCAGCACCATTTCTAACCCCTGATATTGAAACCATCTATTGATACTGATACCAACATATATATAAACTGTTTGGCTTGCCATAATATATACATATATATATTATGGCAAGCCAAACAGGAAATATTTAATGAACATTGATATATATGGAATGAATATTGATATATATGGAATGAACATTGATATATATATATAATGAACATTAATGTTTATGGAATGAATATTGATCCAGTAAATTAAACAGTTAAGATATAAAAAGAGTTATTCAGAGTTATTAAAAAAGCACCATTGGTAGACGTCTGAAGAGGTTGATGCCTCTAAAAGCTTGTAAGGCAAAATTTCTCAATATCTGCATTGATATAAAAAAAATCTCTATATGTGAACATTCCTTCCATCAGAACTACAGAACTGCCACAATGCCACGACGAAGCTGCATCCACACAAATATCTCCACACCAGTTCAGCCAATCAGCGGCCTCTCGTGTGAGAGATGAATAAGGCTTCTGTTTTTTCTCGTGAGTCATGCTCGTGAACGGGCCGATGATGGCGATTGCGAAGAGCCCTGGGGCAGCTGTCACACCTGCGACAATAACGTGTTGACAGAAGGGGCTTTAAACCATGAGAGCTTCAAAAGAAAACCAACTAACCAGCTGTGCTGTCCATTCCCTCAGGGTGCGAGCCAGCGCCATCGCTGTTCTCAGCTCAGCTGAGCGTTCTCATACTGTGCGGCTTCCTGTCAACTTCTGGTTAAGAAACGGTCGCAGGACAGTCTGTATCTGATGGAATATTTAATCGTATACCAGGTGCTAAAACCTGTTCCAGATGAGTTCTCAGAAAAACAACTGACTTGTTATAACAACTTGTGCTATGCTAGTTAACGGGCATAGACTGGTATAGACTACAAAAGCAACACAGATCTTTTGGCTCAGTGATGCTTATATAGGATTTCAGGTTTATACCAGGTGACCAGTCTCCTTCACTACAAGTGTTTGACTGAATAGCTTGATTTTATCTTATTTATTTGAAATATTAACTTGTAGGAATATCCAGTTCCTAACTGTTGTACCCAGATACCCATATTCAAGTGAATCTAACTGAATCAAAGAAGTCGCAGACTAAGTCATGTGTGGATGCAAAGGTTTGCTACCATATTTAAGCTCACTGTCCCCAATACGCTACTGGTTTGCTGCTACCCTACTGTAACTGAATGTTTGGAACTATCACGAACTTATGGTGTTGCTATTTCCCAGATTGCAAGCATGTATCGGACCACTGGCTTGACAAGGCAACACAAGTCGTGGGCTGGAGGTTAGAGAACCAGCCTTGTGACCGGAAGGTTGCTGGTTTGATCCCATAAATCGACAGGACACGACTGAATTGCACTTGAGCAAGGCACCTAACCCCTGACTGCTCCCCAGGCACTATAGTAGGGCTGCCCACCACACTAGGCAAGTGTGCTCACTGCCCCCCTAGTGTGTTTGTTCACTAGTGTGTGTGTATATGTGAGTGTTTCACTGCACGGACAGGTTAGATGCAGAGATCTTGAATTTTGAATTTTCTTCAGGGATCAATAAAGTAGCTATCTGTCTAAATGAGTGAACAGGAGACAGAAAGCTGCAGACAGGTGGTCTAGTGGTCTATGCTTTATGCTCACTATGCTTATTCTCACAGAGTATGAGGAGTATGAACAGAGTATGAGGAGTATGAACAGAGTATGAGGAGTATGAACAGAGTGAGGAGTATGAACAGAGTATGAGGAGTATGAACAGAGTATGAGGAGTATGAACAGAGTATGAGGAGTATGAACAGAGTGAGGAGTATGAACAGAGTATGAGGAGTATGAACAGAGTGTGAGGAGTATGAACAGAGTATGAGGAGTATGAACAGAGTATGAGGAGTATGAACAGAGTATGAGGAGTATGAACAGAGTGTGAGGAGTATGAACAGAGTGTGAGGAGTATGAACAGAGTGTGAGGAGTATGAACAGAGTATGAGGAGTATGAACAGAGTATGAGGAGTATGAACAGAGCGTGAGGAGTATGAACAGAGTGTGAGGAGTATGAACAGAGTATGAGGAGTATGAACAGAGTATGAGGGGTATGAACAGAGTGTGAGGAGTATGAAGAGAGTATGAGGAGTATGAACAGTGTGTGAGGAGTATGAACAGAGTATGAGGAGTATGAAGAGAGTATGAGGAGTATGAACAGAGTATGAGGAGTATGAACAGAGTGTGAGGAGTATGAACAGAGTATGAGGAGTATGAACAGAGTATGAGGAGTATGAACAGAGTATGAGGGGTATGAACAGAGTGTGAGGAGTATGAAGAGAGTATGAGGAGTATGAACAGAGCGTGAGGAGTATGAACAGAGTGTGAGGAGTATGAACAGAGTATGAGGAGTATGAACAGAGTATGAGGGGTATGAACAGAGTGTGAGGAGTATGAAGAGAGTATGAGGAGTATGAACAGTGTGTGAGGAGTATGAACAGAGTATGAGGAGTATGAACAGAGTATGAGGAGTGTGAACAGAGCATGAGGAGTGTGAACAGAGCATGAGGAGTGTGAAGAGAGTATGAGGAGTATGAAGAGAGTATGAGGAGTATGAACAGAGTATGAGGAGTGTGAACAGAGCATGAGGAGTGTGAAGAGAGTATGAGGAGTATGAAGAGAGTATGAGGAGTATGAACAGACTAAGACCCAGACTAGTGGGATAAAGAGGATGATGATGGATGGATGGATATTAATATCCTCTAAGAAGTGTAAGCTAGTAAAATATAAGACTTTTACTAACACATATTTAAATAATGTGAAATATTGTTTATTATATATCGAGATATCAATTTTTGTCAGTATCGCACAACCCTATAATGGACATACCAAGCATCACTTCTTTTTACAGCTTCCTAGTAATTAATTGGTATATAAAACTTATATTATAAAGTTATGCATCAGAATAGTTTTTATAGAATTTGGACCTTCAGTAAACTGGAAAATAGGGATTCCAACCATTTGAACAAGATTCAATGGCACTATACGTTTTTCAGTGCACAAAATCAGATTTAACTGGTGCCTCGTGAATGAACAGTCCAGTCAAGATTGATAAGCTCAGCAGGGTGCAGGAAGGATTGAGCAGCCACTGTCACACAGCTGTATGTTTCTGAGCTCAGGGTCAACTGAGGTCAGCACTGTGTGTGCAAAACAGCTAATCAGAATGAGCACAGCACGAGAGAAAGACAGAGAGAGGGTGAGTGAGAGAGGAAGAGAGAGAGACCCCGTTGAGTTCGGAGAATGGGCTCTGAGAGCAACATGCTGTGTCCATTCACACAGGCCCTGGCAGGAGTCAGCCAGAGAAAGCCTGACTGAAACGGGTCAGCTCAGTTGACTCAATTACTCAATTACGGTGTGGTGACGTGTAGAGGCCACTCAGGTAAGGCTTACTCAGAGGCACAAGAGGCCAGAAGCATTCACAATCAAATACATTTTTTATACTGGTTTTTGGAACATTCCTTCCTTGCTTGAAGGGCGTAATGCACCTTTTTGTCTTACATTTAAATATATTAAATAAATGATCAATTTATTACATAAATAATTAAATATATTACTGCTTTTAAGACCCACAGAAAGAATGAAAAATAACACCACCGCACGAAGAACTCAAATATGGTATATATTAGAGCCTTTTTGACATCTTCAAAATTCAATGTTTATTAAATGTCACATCACAAGATAATGTTCTGAGAATACTGTGGATATCATCAGTTCTTAAAGAACACTAACCAACTGCATGTTGTAAAGAGACAGGATTTACTGTAGTGCAGAAGGTCAAACACTGAATTAGAAACAATCTCTATAGTTTTTAATAGTATTTTTAACCTTCTGAGGACACGGTACATAAAAGAATAAATGTTGGAACTGCTGTAAGCTAGAGACTTACTGTTATGTTTTCTCAGAAGAGCTGTGTTTGCTGCTCCAATGAAGGCATATATTTTTTTCAGAACTATTATAATTACAGTCCGTTTGGAGACTTCATAAATAAATCTGCAAAGATGTTTCATATTGTTTGGGCCAATTAGAGACTGTATTCCTGACTTGTTGACCAATCGGAGGCTGTGTTCCTGACTTGTTGACCAATCGCTGTCTGTGTTCCTGACTTGTTGACCAATCGCAGTCTGTGTTCCTGACTTATTGACCAATCAGAGGCTGCATTCCTGATTTGACAACTAATTAGAGGCTGTGTTCCTGACATCTCGACCAATCACTGTGCTCCTGACTCGTCTGGCCAATCAGAGACTGTATTCCTGACGTGTTGACCAATCGGAGGCTGTGTTCCTGACTTGTCGACCAATCAGAGGCTGTGTTCCTGATTTGACAATTTATTTGAGGCTGTGTTCCTGACTTCCCGACCAATCACTGTGTTCTTGACTCGTCTGGTCAATCAGAGACTGTACTCCTGACTTGTTGACCAAACTGAGGCTGTGTTCCTGACTTGTTGACCAAACTGAGGCTGTGTTCCTGACTTGTTGACCAAACTGAGGCTGTGTTCCTGACTTGTTGACCAATCGGAGGCTGTGTTCCTGACTTGTTGACCAATCAGAGGCTGCATTCCTGATTTGACAACTAATTAGAGGGTGTGTTCTTTACTACTCTACCAATCACTGCGTTCCTGACTCGTCAGGCCAATCAGAGACTGTATTCCTGACTTGTTGACCAATCGGAGGCTGTTATCCTGATTTGTTGACCAATCAGAGGCTGCGTTCCTGGTTTGACAACTAATTAGAGGCTGTGTTCCTGACATCTCGACCATTCACTGCATTCCTGAATCGTTGGGCCAATCAGAGACTGTATTTCTGACTTGTTAACCAATAAGAAGCTGTGTGCCTGATTTGTCATGTAATTAGTGGCTGTGTTGACGAGTGGTCCGTTCCAATTAACTGACCCTCAGAAAACCCAAATATTATGATGCATACCATGTCTCAGAAAAATGTCTCGAAACATCTCAAAGCCTCTGGAAACATCTCTCAGAACTATAGAATCACTGATAATAACTTAAAATAGCTATATAATCTACAGGGATCCCTGTATTTTGCAAACATCCTGCTCTGAAACCCACCCGTTCACCCCCTTTGCTCTCTGTCTGACAGAAATAAAGCTGTGCATAAATGTGCTGATTGAATGCCAGGTCTGGTTTGGAGGGTTTGGCTCATCAAGCACAGCCAGACTCCATCTAATCCCGCTGCAGGGCCGAGAGACAGTGCTATCCGCTCCCCATGCCTGGACTTATCCAACACACTAATGAAACAGAAAAAAAAAACGCTTGAGCTCCTCTTTGCTTCTCCATTCTGTTTAGCAGGCTTTAGCTGTAAGATGCTGATAGGTCTTTAACGTTCTCATCACAACACTGACCTGACTTCTAAAAAGAAAGTGGACCGGTCTTCTCTCTGCTGCAGTAAGAGCCTCTGTTCTAC
The DNA here is from genome assembly GCA_021613375.1 of Megaleporinus macrocephalus. Taxonomy (NCBI): domain Eukaryota; kingdom Metazoa; phylum Chordata; class Actinopteri; order Characiformes; family Anostomidae; genus Megaleporinus; species Megaleporinus macrocephalus. The sequence goes on along the minus strand of CM038726.1, from coordinate 32,530,213 downwards.
TAGGTAGCTCTTACACTAGATATTGGAAGATTGCTGTGAGGATCTGGTTGCATTCAGCCGCAAGGGCATTGGTGAGGTCACTCCAACTCATTGGTGAGATCATCCCAAAAGTACTGGATGGAGTTTCACTCCACTGCTTCACAGCCCCATGCCCAATCAAGCCCACAGTCGGCATTGGATATGGTGGCCTTTGCATCCCGTATGGCTGCTCCAGAGCACCACAGTGGAGCTTTCCTATGGAGATTGCTCAAGCTGTGTGGGCACAATTCAACATCTATGTCTAGTAGCTGATCTACTTATTACTACTGGTACTCAATGGAAGTGCTGTCTGGATGCTCTGAGACTAGAGATGGAAGGATCGATCAGCTATGTTTCGGTGATCGGACGATCCCAAGCATTGATGGCATTAAACAAATGAGCCTAATTTCTGTTTTTCCATCTAGCGTTTCATCCTGGAAGAGGAGACCTCCTTGAAACCCACTTCGGCCAGGTCCCTGCAATTCCTATCTGAACCACTAGGTGGAAATACATACTGTTTCATTTTAGACAGACTGACTGAAGCAGCGGCGTCACGAGAAAAGCATGCGCTGATAGAAAACATGTCGTCTGTCTGGCAGTGTTTACCGTATGTGACTCAGACTCATCCAGGACGTTTTTTAAATGTGTGAAATTAGTGTGTCTTGTGGGAACCAAAGACATTTAACACTAATAATCTGATACAGCACTGCACACAGCTGAATACAGTGAGTATCTGCAAACAGCAGAGCTAGCACACACAGCTAACACAAAACAAATAACCCAGAACACCTACAGACCAGATCTGACCGGTACAAACAGAACAGCAGAAACAAATCAATATTCTACATTTAATAATTACAGATTTAGTTTAAAATAATAGAGTCTGTGTTTAATGACTGCAGTTCTGACTGCATTAATTTAGTTTTAAATTAAGGGTCTAAATGTAATGATTGAGGATATCAGTTTGATTTACTTTGTTTATTTGCTGCTAATTTAGTTAAAAATATTATGCTGTTTCATATGAGTTTGTTAAAAATGGTAATAAACCAGTTTAGACCATGTTTTATGACTTGCTTGTGCTAATAGCCCTGCCGTGGCATACAGCCCCGCCCTCTATCAGTATCGGCTATCGACCAATAGTGCTGAAATATATATGTACTGTTTTGACAGAATGAACTGTTTGAGTTCAGTGCGGTCTTGTGCGCTGTGCTTCTTCAAGTTTCTTCAAGCTGACACGCTTACCAGAAAGCACGTAAACATGCACGCAAGTACGCACAAGCGCAAGTGTAATACTTCATGACTGGGGTTTGAATGATGGCAGTATTGTGACACTAAACAAATGAATTTATACACATAAAGTGTTTCTCACTGGCATTCTATTTATTTATACTTGTTTCAAGAAGACTCAAGAATAGCTAATTCTATGCAGATCATCACAATGAAGTTTAATAGTTTAATCTTGTTCCCTCCTTTGAGTCTACAGCTTTTCTGGAACAATGGCTCATGAAGGTATGCAAGATTTGCAGCGCTGATTCCACTGCAAAGCTTCAGATGACATATTTCTTCAGCCTGTAGAGCCTAACCCCTCAGCCTTGGTCTTTACAATTGCAAGTGCACCCTTTGTTAATACCTGGATTACTATAATAAAATGTGGTCTGGTTATAATTATAGGCGAACACAGACTAACTAATAACACATAAAGTGGTGTACTTATCATTTGCAATTACAAACCATAGTAAAAATACAAACTGTTGACACGCCTGACCTTATTACAGTGTACAGTGTACAATGGTGACTGATGGGAGGTGTTAACTAACATTATGACAAACGGCCCACATCTAGAGTAATCAAAACAATTTTATAATCAAAACAAAGCACTGTAACGATTCTGACTGCCACAGAATATCAGACACACAAGGTTAAACTAGCACTGGCAAGTCCCTTTCAGGAGTGCAAGAATGTATCAGAGCTAGAGGAGAGGTGATTATACCTCTAAATCTAGGACTGCAGAGCAGACTTAGGCCTCCGAGGAAAACAACAAATGAAAAGTAGTAAATAAAAGATTTGTGTTAAGATGATGGCAGAGTAAGTACAATTGGAATCAATTGGTATGTACAATTGAAACTAGAGAGGGAAAGTTTCAGAACGAACTTTGAAGTTGGCTTGAAACTGATTGTAGTGTGTATGTTGTGTAGGGTGTGTGTTGTGTAGTGTGTATGTTGTGTAGTGTGTATGTTGTGTAGGGTGTTTATGTTGTGTAGTGTGTATGTTGTGTAGGGTGTGTGTTGTGTAGTGTGTATGTTGTGTAGGGTGTGTTGAGTAGTGTGTATGTTGTGTAGGGTGTTTATGTTGTGTAGTGTGTATGTTGTGTTGGGTTTGTTGAGTAGTGTGTATGTTGTGTAGGGTGTTTATGTTGTGTAGTGTGTATGTTGTGTAGGGTGTGTTGAGTAGTGTGTATGTGGTGTAGGGTGTGTGTGTTGTGTAGGGTGTGTATGTTGTGTAGTGTGTGTAGTGCATGTGGTGTGTAGTGTGTATGTTGTGTAGTGCATGTGTTGTGTAGGGTGTGTGTTGTGTAGGGTGTTTATGTTGAGTAGTGTGTATGTTGTGTAGTGCATGTGGTGTGTAGTGTGTATGTTGTGTAGTGTGTGTAGTGCATGTGGTGTGTGGTGTGTATGTTGTGTAGGGTGTGTATGTTGTGTAGTGTGTATGTTGTGTAGGGTGTGTTGAGTAGTGTGTATGTTGTGTAGTGCATGTGGTGTGTAGTGCGTATGTTGTGTAGTGTGTGTAGTGCATGTGGTGTGTAGTGTGTATGTTGTGTAGGGTGTGTATGTTGTGTAGGGTGTGTGTGTTGTGTAGTGATTTGCAGATTTGCCAAACAGTCAGCTATACAAATAAAGAATGTAGAGAGCTTTTAAAGTGAGCAGGTGAGCAATATGACTGATGTATTTTGAGTTAATATGAAAATACTGGGAAAACAATGGAAATCAGAAACATCTAATCAGACAAACTGAGGAAAATGTCTTTGTAAATGACCTGCAAACGACCTACTTAATGCTAGATCAGCTGTGAGAGGACATGTCAGAACACGCCGCAATGCCAAGACTCACACAAGACACAAATTCAAGTGGTTACGTGGCTTGTCTGATGATAACAGCACTGAAAACATCAATCAATCATGACAATGTGATTAAATCAGGAAAATATTTGCTAAATGTCACTTGGTCCCTCCCAACGCATTACTCATAAGCTCTACCAGCCCCAAACCACGTCAATGCTGTTCTCAAGCATCAGAGTTATCACTAAATTATATACTGAGATGGATCTAAATTCAATTTCAGTGCTAGTAATACAAATGAATAATAAGCATTATATCCATGATAGTATTCCATACAATACCCATGTACATGTTTCCCTGCTGTCAGTAATGCATTGAATGTGGTGTCAAGATTTTTGTATAATTTTAACACTTTAAATATATATATATATATGAATAATATATATAAATATTGTGTGAATGCTGCACGCTAGAGACTACGATGGTGGGAATACGCACTGGAGACATAATTGGAACAGCACAATTCCAAAGATTTATTCCTTTATATATCATAAACTTTTCCAGTATTGATTTAGTAACAAATATTATATATATATATATATATATATATATATATATATATATATATATATATATATATATATATAATCTAAAAAATAACAGAATCGTTATGCAGAGCACAACACACTGTAGGCTGTGGTCTCAACAGAATGTCACTTCCACAAGGACAGAGCAAAAATCTAGTATAGGCAGTCCTGATGAGATGTAGTTATAGAAAGGCATGGATAGGCTGGTGAACAGCTAGCTGTTAGTTTGTTTGTTTGTTTGTTTTTCTTCACAACTGTCAGCAAAAGCAACATTATGTTGACTGAAGAGTAAGCTTCTCCATTCATTTCTTTCAGGAAGAAGATAGAACTTCTATTCATCTCATGTTCTACCAACTCATGCCTCCATGGTCTGCTAATTTGCTAAAATGAACAGGCTAGGTGAATAGCATAAAAGGAGCTGCTAGTGGAATTAACAGAACAATTTTGTTCAAGCAAATTTTTTTTTTGTAGGGCTTGACCAGAATATTACACTTTAAGGCTGTTAATAAAGTCGACAATAATGGTCAACGTTCTCTGAAGAAAAGACTTGAGGATACGGTGCATAATGCAGTTTTGTTTTCAATTTTCTAAAAACTGCGACAAGAAGAAACACAGACTTGTCAGCTCTAACAGCTAAAAACACAGCCCTCTGCTGAAAAAACCTACCACTCCACCCGTATCACACCCATCTTTTGTAAAAAACTAACATTAGTATTTGAAGGTGAAACAACAGTGTTTAAGGTGCACAGTATGTAATTTCTACCAACACCTCCTACCACACGCAGTGCACCAGCTATGCTGCCAGCATCGTGGCCACTCCTTCCCACCCCCGTCATGGACCTTCCACCCTCCAGCTATTCGGCAGAGCATCCCTTCCACCATCACCAGACTCTACAGCAGCTTCTTCCCTGAGGCTAATCTAGACCCCTGCTTTCACCCACCAAAGCCAAACCCATTTACCATCACCGTGCACTTCATTTCATAACTTGCTACGAGTCTTATTGCAATGTTTTCACTACTTTCTTAAATCACTAATGCTGCTAAACGTTGCTCCATGTTTGTATATTTTCCTGAATAGTATTTATTGTCTTATGTATTTATGTACTGTATACTTACTATAGTGTCTAGTGTACTTATTGTAAGTTCTATAGACTATTTTACTTTGCTGTGTATATACACTTTATATTGTCCTATATATTTCACTGCTGTTGTGTTGCACCATAAATCCAACAACATTTTATTCCAAGGTATAGCTATTTTGAAGAATCAAAATAAAACAAGCATTTCTGAACAACTGGATTTTTGGTTCACTCTTTAAAAAAATGGTTCTTGGATATACTGAAGATGTTTTAGGACCCTCTTTTGTAAAAAACTAAGATTAGTATTTGAAGGTGGAACAACAGTGTTTAAGGTGCACGGTATGTAATTTCTATGTACAACACTTCTTATTCAGCTGCTGTATCTCTGGAAATGTATTTACACAGGACAAAGATACAACATTCATAATATCTGTAAAAGCTCTGTAGCATCACATTCCTGCTCTTCTATTGACTCCCTATCGAGTGAATGAGGTTCAGTTTCACATTCAGCTTCCATAGAGAAGCATAGACATTTCTCATGTTCCATAATGACTGTGTAGTTACTGAGGCCAGCCTACACAGAGGAAGGTTATGTGTGTGGGTGGTGTATGTACAGTATGTGCAGCTGACTCTTTACAATCAACCAGGAATTAAGTTCATATTAAAGTGAACTGAGTGAAGACCGATTCACAGGAAACACTTTATTCTACTAAAGAGAACCTAAGCCAATTGTGGTGCAGCATGATAATGGGTGCTCAGGACCGCAGGGCAGATGCTCCAGATACTACGCACACACTGAAATTCTCTCGCACACCTGCATGCTCTCAGAGACAGCTGAAACAACACAGTGCTCACAGCTGCTGACAGACAGTGGGTTTGTGTGTATAGTAATACAGCAGTCGCATGACACCATTGTCTCAATCACAATAAAATACATGTGACCCATTTGGACCTCGTCCAGGTGCAACATCCTCTGAGGCTCCTGCCTGATATCATAATGATGAAGTTATGATTGTTTAGGAAATGATTCACTGGTTCAGTAATTCAAATGCCCAACTTCACCACACTTAAGTTTTAATCTGGTTCTTTTAGTACAATTGGAGAATCACACTGAATGAACAGCTACAGCCCAGTTAGACTCGCTGACAGGCACTGCCTGACACCTGATATATATAGACACTCCATCAGTTTTCAGGCTTGTTTATTAGTAAAGTATAAATACATGTATCTGTTAAATTACTATGAAATTGCTTTGATTGTTATACTGGGCTCCAAATGTACTAATAAAATGAATAATTAGTATAACTGCAATAACACACTCACATTTGTGCTATACTTTCATAGTGTTACAACTCAGATAGGTGTTTCTCAGTTTCTGTGTTGGATGTGTTGTGGTACTTGGTAAGCCAACCCAGCCTGGAGCTAACCAGCTTATAGCTTATACACTACCGCTCAAAAGTTTGAGATCACAGTGAAATGTTCTTGTGTTCAATGGAGTATCTTCTTCCTTAACACAACAATGGACTGACGGGTCTCTAAAGAAAGTTGTTTCTTTCTGGGCATTTTGAGTCGGTCAGCAAGCCATCAACTGCTGATCATTCAGATACTAAACTAACCTAGAATGTTGTTCTCCCTTTTATACTCACTTATTAGTAGAATGTTTTTCAGCTGTGCATCACAATTGAGTAAGAGTGTCCTAACAACCAATTAGTCCAATAACATCCTTAAAATAAGCCTCTATACAAAAATAGACTTTAATATAAACATTTTCATTCTTTAAAAATTATCAATACACTTAAATTAATTGTGAAATTGACAATATTGTTTGTGAATTGCATGAATATTGCATACATATATATATAACTTTGTTGCATATATCTTTAATTATTGGTTTGAAATATGGGTCAAATCTAATAATCTATATCTATATATAATCATTTATAGATAAATGCACATTATAATAAGGCTTCTGTAAATTTTTTTTGTGTTATATTCCCTCAGCATTAGCATTAGCATTTTAATGCATCATATTACACCTGCTTTCAGAAACTGTGCTACAAATATATCAAATAGCTATTGATCCTTGGCATGCATATCACTGACAACCTCATTCTGACCCTGAACACCACCTGCCTAGCCAAGAAATCCCAATGGCGGCCTCACTTCCTCCATAGGAGGAAAAAAGCAAACCACCCCTTCTTCACCCTCTTCACCCTCACTACATTTCACATGGGCACAGTGGAGGGCGTCCAGCTGTCTCGCTGTCTGGTATGGAAACTACATTGTCTCAGCCTGCAGAACCTTACAGCACATTATAAGGACAGCTGAAAAGATCATTGTGGGGATCTTAACTCACCACCAACACCTCCTACCACAAGCAGTGCACCTGCTATGCTGCCAGCATCGTGGCCACCCCTTCCCACCCCCGTCATGGACCTTTCACCCTCCTGCTATTCGGCAAAGCATCCCTTCCACCATCAACAGACTCCACAGAAGCTTCTTCCCTGAGGCTAATCTAGACCCTGCTTTCACCCACCAAAGCCAAACCCATCACCGTACACCTGCACTTCATTTCATAACTTGCTACGAGTCTTATTGCACCGTTTACAATGTTTTCACTACTTTCTCAAATCACTAATGCTGCTAAACGTTGCTTCATGTTTGTATATTTTCCTGCATAGTATTTATTGTCTTGTGTATTTATGTACTAAATACTTACTATAGTGTCTAGTGTACTTATTGTAAGTTCTATAGACTATTTTACTTTGCAGTACACTTTATATTGTCCTATATATTTCACTGCTGTTGTGTTGCACCATGAAACCAACAACATTTTATTCCAAGGTATAGCTATTTTGAAGAATCAAAATAAAACAAGCATTTCTGAACAACCGGATTTTTGGTTTACTCTTAAAAAAGATGGTCTTGGATATACTGAAGATGTTTTTTTATATATATAGAACCATTAACACTTAAAATCATTTGCATGCTTAAATTGTTTTTCAGTTTGATGGCGAATGGTTCTACATGGCAACAAAATTGGTTTAATTAATGTGAAGAATGCAAAAAACAACTTAGCTATGTAAATGTTAATCTTTGAGTGTTCCTAACTCTATATAAAACACCTTTCTTTACTAAATAATAAAAAAAATAAAAAAATAAGAATAATAAAAAACACCCCTTTTAGTGCGTAGGGTTGAGACTAATGTTTTCTTCGCTTAGCCAGGCTTGTTGACAGCTCTGAAACTGAGAAATCAGGAAACCTAACAATGCTAGGCTGCCATTTTGAGCCCATTGTTTTGGAAGGTGTTAACGTGTGACCCTTGGTTAGCGTGACGGTGACGCAGAGGGAATCAACAAATGATGAAGCACTGGCATCCTTCACATAAAGCTGAGCCCCCTCCAGCTCTTCACACCTCTGGGAGAGAGGTGGAGATCAGCTATCTCTGATCAGCTTAAGGCCTCATGCTGATAAGGAACTGCTTCCAGCAATGTTCAGTGCTGGGCTGTGAGAACATACACACTCCCTGATGAAATATACAACAGCTTTAACACGTTCAGTACTTACTTCATGAGAGAGGAACACCTTTGAGGAAAGGGTCTGAGCTAGAGGTCCGCTAGCATACATTCCAGCTGAAATAATACGTGTAAATATAACGAGAACTGGAACTAGGATACATCCTAATAGGGGAACGTTGAGAAAGTATTTAGAAAGGTTTTGCCCAACTAGTGTGAGGGGATCTATCCTCCATCAAATCTAAACTTGCTGGAGCTGGTCAAAATCCCTTTAGGTATTAGCCTAATCTCCAGCCGTGGCCACTGCTTAGCATGGCATGCGTACATCAACACTGTGGCTTGCTATGTACAAGGTGATAACTAAGACCAATTCACTTAAAACATCTGTGACCAACCTTCCAGACTGCTTTTGTTAATGAATTATCATTCTAAAAAAACAAACCTGTGTATGATATATAAGGATCAGTAGCATTAGCATGACTTAGCAGGATAACAAGCCATCACAGAAAGCCTAGCCTTACGAACTCCATCTTTTTTACTGTACCAGTTAAGAGTGTTTGTGTATGTATACAGTAGTTTGTTTCAAAAAACCAAAGAAAATTATTATTTTGGGAGTGATACAATAGAAGGACTGCTTTTGATTCCCTAAAAGGACCAATTAATGAATGATTCTTTAAAGAACACATTTTGGAAATGAGATTAGAGAAAGTTTAGAAAACCTCCACATAATGTAACAAGTTCTATAGCAGTTCAAGTCAAGAGCTATTCAGCAACTTCTATTTTAAAGAGTGTAGCAAGACATTACACGGTAAGAAGGTGGCAGAAGGAATCACGAGCCAAAGAGAGCAATGGGAATCGACTTACAGATTCTTGGACTTCTTCTTCTTGGTTCCGTCGGGGCTCACGTCACAGCTGCATTCAGAACCAGCGCTGAGCTGCAGGGAGAGGAAGAGGAGAACAGTGGGCATCATCCATCCAGGCCACCATTAGAGTAGGAGAACAGGCAGGCCAGAACCAGAGAACAGTCTGTGGTCTACAAGTCCGAACCCTAGCCTGCTTAATCCTTAAGAGCCAACAATGGACACAGTCCTGGAGGGTGTGTGTAATGAAGTGTGTAAAGTAAATTGTGTGACCCCAGCCGGTCTAATCCTCAACACTCAGCCCACTGTGTGTGTATGTGTGTGAGAAATGGACCCCTTCGAGTGTGTGACCACTGCTATGGGCCTGAAGCGTGCCCGAGATTAAAGCCTCAGGCTCGGACCTTGGAGTCATGTTACCTTCCTCTGCTTGGAGGTTTCTGATTGGCTAAGTGGACCGCGGAGGAAGGGCGACGTGGGTGTATAGGGGGGTCAGCAGGCAACAATCTGTCTGCCCAAAACTCAGGAGCGGGAGGGCGGGGGTGGGGTGTTCCGATCAGTGTGTGTGTGTGTGTGAATGTGTTTGTTTTTATACATTTTCAAGAAAAAATGCTACAAACTTTTAGTAGAATTATCTTTACAGACATTTACCATCTTTTTTAGGGGTGTGCAGCTCAGAAGGACGAGCAACGGCCCACCAGATGAAGGTTAAAATCCCAACAACATCTGGGAACGCACACGCACTGGGCAATTCTGGGAGTAGTTTTTAAAATCAGGTGGAATTTGGTATTTTGCTTTAGTGATATTTGTATCTTTTAAAAAAAACTAATGATATGTATGTGGATATATAGGACACCTTATATTGCATATAAACATGTATCAATATGTACGGGACAAATGATTACTCACACAAATATGGGATATACGCATGGTCCCATGTCCCGACAGTGTATATAAAACAACCTCTCTGTATACAGGGAGGTGGAGGGGAGAGCACCAAGCTAAGAAAGAATGACTCATTGTATGAAGTACACAGACACTCTATTCTGACCCAAGGTGGAGAATGATATGGCCATACATGGGCCAGAGCTTTCATACTGGGGCTGAACAATAAGGAGCTGTTCTTGGCATGGACAGTAACACAAATATTTGCACCCTGTTTATTGATGATGGGCTCAGTTACCCTCATGTTGTTGAAAAGCAAGACCCACAATGTTTTGTAGGACAGTGGTCAATTTGGATTATTTTTTTTATTAGTATTTGAACATGCTGGCTACCCTTAATATTTGATATTTGGGCTAAAAGAAATGGAACAAAACCGTTTTACACTACATTAAAGGCAAAAGCTGCACTATGTAAGCTTTTTGGTTTAAGCTTAAAGAAAAAGTGGCATTACTGAGCCAGGAAGACCATGCTGCTGTGAGGTACCCTGTAAAGCCTGCAATTTAAATCATAGGTGTCTGGTTTTTGGACATCTTTATGTATCAACACCACCAGCTCAAATAGAAGGACCAGCTTGATGTTTAGGTCTGAAATGCAAAATCAACATTACACTAAATATTTGTAGATGACTCACTCACATGCTCAGTTCTTCTTTTCTCAGGTCCCAAGTGTTTAAGATTAAGTATGAATTAGCACGGACCCACACCATGCAGCATGTCCGATGGTAATACTGTCAATGGGTCCATCTCAAATCCTAGTGAGTGTGTAAGTAGGCTGTCTAGGTAGCAGCTGTGTAAGTAGCAGTGTTCTCTCCTCATCTTTCCTCATAAAACAGATTACTGAGACGCTCTAGTTAGAGAGAGACTGCGTCACGGCTTGTTCCCGCCCACTGCAGCGCACGACCGGTGGTTTAGCTGGTTGCTAAGTTACCAGCTGGCATCCAAAACAATAGCCCGAGGTTTAAAAATCCACTAGCATAAATACTAATGGCTCGAGTATAAAAGTGTAAATGGTGAAGGACTCGTTACAGAGTTGATAATAAAATACTGTTTTGTGTGAATATATGACCAGAAACACATTAAAACTCCAGAGAGAATCAAAATAACTCACATTTTAAACCACTTCACTGCTCGTAGATTAGCCTGCGTTGCATCATGGGATTGTCCTTAGTGGCTGAGGAAGCGTTCGATGCTTTCTTAAAATCAGGTCTAAATAAGGTTCCTCAGTAGACAGGCATGTTTAAGGTATGTACGAATTGGCGACCAGCTCCACATCGTGGAGCGCATACTATGATGTAAAATGTTGCCAATGTAGGAGATCACTAGGATTTGAGACACACCCAATATCACCTTACTTTGTGGAAGGTGTGGAGAAAATCTTCCACCTGACTACCATTGCTGACGTGTGGTGTCATCTACATAAATGTAAATAAATTTAAATACAGTTCTCTCTGAATTCTCTTTCAATACACAGCCAGGTCTAAAGCACCACTCGCATTACCCAATGTTCTTCAAATCCACAACTCTTGAACATGGTTGCTTTATCCTATGCAGTTATTATTTTGGAGTTTTTCTGCAGATTTGTACATATATAAGGTTTTTTAAAAAGGTATCAAGTTGATTAAGGATATTATTATAAAATAACACATACCATTATTATAGAACTCAATACATAATTGGATATACTCAGGATTGAAACTTTAAACTAGCTAAAAAAACTATTGCTAAGGTAGCCTATTTAGCCATAGCAGCCTTTATTAACATTACTAACCTTGTTTGATGATATGTCTGGAAACGGTTGGCAAATACTTGCGCTATACTAATTTTAAACACATTGATTAAAAGTTTTTAAAGATGATATCATTTGTTCGTAGGGCCTTTTCTTTGGATGACTTGAAAGTTGCAAGAGGTTGCTCTTTTGCAGACGTTCTAGCTCCGGTACTAGTTCCTTTTCAAAACCCTACACTTTAGAATTTCATTTTATGCAATTTTCATGCAATTCATGCAATTTTCATGCAATTCACAAACAATATTGTGTATTTCAAAATTAATGTAAGTGTATCAGATGATTTTTAAAGAATAAAAATGTTTGTATTAAAGTCTATTTTTGTATAGAGGCTTATTTTACATATAGTCCTATTATCAGTAATTTCCTCAGTCCTCTGTCTAATCTCCTGGTACGGCCCGCCAATCCAAGTTAAGGATGTTTATGGACTAATTGGTTGTTAGGACACTCTAGCTCAATTGTGATGCCCAGCTGAAAAACCATTTCTACTAATAAGTGCAGTAAAAAGGGGGAGAACGACATTCTAGGTTAGTTTAGTATCTGAAGATCAGCAGTTGATGGCTTGCTGACCGACTCACAATGACCAGAAAGAAACAACTTTCTTTAGAGACCCGTCAGTCCATTGTTGTGAAAACAAGAACATTTCACTGTGATCCCAAACTTTTGAGCGGTAGTGTAGAGTACGAGCCAGGAATGCTGTTGTGTACCCATAATAAAAAGAATGACACTACTGGGAGTGTACACAGCACTCTACAGGTAATCTTAGATCTTTGGTAAGGATGTGGAGTCATACCAGTGGTTAAGACTACCTCTACAACTCCAGAGGGCCTGTCACCCCTCATAAACACCTCATAAAGTCCTGTCGCGGGTCTAGGCCATGTACAAAGTGTTCTAAAAAGCTCGCGCGCAAGCATTCAGGGAAGTGAGCACTGCCCTCTCGTCAGTAAGCAAACAGAAAGCTCTGCTAGTGTAAGCTCAGCTCTTAGCCCGTAAACATACAAAGAGCAAAATGTTATAGTCTGTGGTCAGAAGTTTAGTTTCTGAATCAGAATATGATTCAACGTCCTGTTACTTGCATGGCTAGTCCTGGGAGTGCTTCAAGTGTAGGGGGGACACAAGTGCAGAGTGTACTTTCAGTGTCCTTAGAGTGCCCTGGAAGTGCATTTAGAGTACAGAGTGATTTTTGGGCTCTTCCATGAAGATCTTTAGAAAGGAAATCCAGCTGGGGTTTGATTTGGACCAAGAATAAAACCTTAAAACTAACTCTGGACATTCACTCTTGCTTTGGGACAAGAGGGTCAGTAGAGATGGTCCAACAGTTCACACCACTGTTCACGCTGTACCGACTCTGTATTCCCACAGCACACTGCTTGTAGGCTCCCCTCCATTCATCTGCACTCATCTCCGCTCTGCAGCTGTCGGCATGTAACAGCCTGTGTCCGGCCTCCACCACATTACTAGCTTTTGCGGCTCTGAATGCTGGCTCGCGCTGGGCCGGCTCAGCTGTTTTCATGTAAACCGCAGCAGCGTGAGACACTCCGTCTTTCAGAAGAACAGAAACCTGAGAACACTACCCAAAATCCCGCGGGGGGGTCAACACGGTCAAACTTGCCAACAAAATATAATGGCTAATCTTAGAATGGGAACATGAGAAACGGGGTACCGAGGAACCCAGGGGAGGCGTTCCATGAGCGCTGCACAATGTGCTGAAGATGGAAACCTCAACATAAGTCTGAGGCTAGCCTGAACTTTGCTTCATATCTTTCACGTCCCAGTATTCTTCTCATGAGCGTGATCCTGACGAGATCCAGGTAACAAAGAACTCCAACTGCCATCCTATTCATATACAAATACTGAGTGGAATGAAATATACAGAGGTGTCATAATTCATAGACTGAACTTCATTATAATGATTACTTAGGAATGGTTTTAACTGGTCTGATTTTAACTGCACCTTATACGGTATACTGTTTACATTCACTACTCGCACAAAAACACTATTGTTTACAATTGTTACTTGCACTTTATGGCTGCTGCTCTTCATACTTGCACATAAAAGCACACGTGACTTCTATTTTTTATTTTTTATTATAAAAAATATATATATTTTTATCTATTGGTGAATGGAGAAACAGCAAAGCAAGAATTTCATTGTACAATGTAACTGTCTGTTTCAGCATATGACAATAAAACTCTTGAATCTTAATGTGTACAATAATAATATAAATATATTTTAATTCAGTACTGGTCTTTCTTGTACTACATTGTAAACATTGGCATAGGAACCGGGGAGGACGGGGGGGACGTGTGCCACCCAGTATCAGAAACAGGTAGATTTGTTTCTAAGCAAAAAATGAAATCACAGAAAAAGTGAAAACTGTTTAAAAACACTTTATTTTAGAAGCGTGTTTTGGTTTGTTTTGGCAGCCTTTGCTATTCACACGCTGTGTTTGTTGTTAGCAACTGGCTCTGGTTGTTAGGTGGTCGGAGTCAGCAGCTTCACTGACACGCCAGCTTTAAATAAATGTGAGGTCAGTGATGAGAGCAATAAATAGCAACGATGATCATATATACTGTAATAAAACAGCTTTAGTATAATGTGTTGTTATGGTAACAGACGGGTTTGGTTTAGCTAATGTTTATATTAACTTTAGTCAGAAAGCACTCTGAAACGTAAAGTTACATTACTCTCTGGCCACGCCCCAAACTGCAGACTGCTACTACACTACATACATAAAAAAATAAAATATAATAAATAAATTAAATAATAAATAAACTAAGAAATAAAAGGATTCTATTGTTAGAAGTGCTGTCAGTAGTGCAGTATGTACTGTTCCAGAGGGTGCTGTTTGGGACACAGCCTTACTGTCTAACATTAATGTTAAACCTTAACATACATTTCAGCATTATGCCACCAAAGATAATGTATATTTTTGGTTATGTATGTAAATAATCCAGACATTGCGTATATAATTTAAAAGTTTTCTAACAGTACCATTTAATGTGGAGTATATTGTTTAGTTTAGTTTGTAAAGTGGTCTTTAATTGGATTTATCTAATAATAATCAGACGTACAGATAATGTTGTATTTAGTTTATTTATTTATTATTTACTGTTATTCCACAAATGTTGTTCTATGTCTACACATACAATGATTTACTACCTTACCTACAATTGAGTCAGCTTACAGGATATATTTTAGGGGATAGGGTGGTCTTTGATTCATATTATTGTCCCAAATATTTAGTAAATCAACCAAAAGCAACAATTTGGAACAAGCATTTAACTTTTTTTATAGGCCTGTGTGCTAAACACGTTGGTTTAAAATGAACTTAGGAGTAATTTAAATAATTACCAGGATTTGTCCCGCTCTCACCTTTAGGTTGGGGGTTTCGTTCCCCACTCACACGCAGTCCTATATTCCAATATTCACAAATACATTATTCTCTCCTAAAATAATACCAACAGAAAATGATGGCCACATGTCAGACTTGCCTTTAGTCTGCTTAAGTGTGACACACTGGCCTCTCCTCTCACAGCTCTTTTCACAGGTGAGACTGACTGACCATCTATAGGTGGCACAGCTATATAGCATGAGATTATTATTGTCTTATGAATAGTTTTGCCCTTATTTACATTCTGCATCCCAATTACTCTATTATTATTATTATTATTATTATTATTATTATTATTATTATTATCATAATTATTATTATTATTATGACACTGAAATATAGTCCAAGACATTGTGGTGGGACTTGTGAGTCCTGCAGAGTCATGTGGCACTGGAGAGCTCTAGTTTGGTGTTCACATGCTGTATATCCAAACGTCTGGGTGCCCCCTAATCAAATCACACATTTTGTTGACTTTCCAAAACATGTAAACACATCCTTTTATATTTATAGCCATATTTACAGCACAGTTTATATTTATTTGCTACATTTAACATATGGTGGAACACATATTTAATGCAGATTGTGTGTATATTGTATGTATGTGTTAAATGTAGTAAATAAACAAGAATTTTGCTTTTAAATTTGCATTAAAATCTCATTTTCTTCATGCATAAGACGTGTGTTGTTTATCTTTCAATCTAAGAATCAGAACCTACTCCAGTTTCAGGCTGTGTCTTTGGGAGGACAACAAAGTCACTCTGGATAGAATAGTTTGCTAGAAGCAATACATGTAAATGGTATGCGTAGACTGTTACTGCTTGAATAATAAACAATAATATTTTTTATTGCTTGACTCAGTTACTTAAATACGTACAACAGTCTGTAAAGTAAAATATTACAAACATTAACAAGAATAGGCTATAGAAACCTATAGAGCTGTTCTTGTAAAAGCAAATATGTTTGGTACATCAGTGCATTCGGATCACCACACCATGGCAGACATGACCGGTAAAAAAAAAATAATAAAAAGAAAAAGAAAAAGATTGATATCTTTCCCTGTTTATCCCACTGGATCTGTGAATCCAGGTACTGAAGCGTCATTTACTGGGTTTATAAGAACATAGTCAGCAGCCCATGATGCAATTTGGTCTTGATAGCAGTCCGAGCTAAACACTTGGCTGTTTGTTTACAGTGTCCTTAACCTACCGGACAGCTAGGTCATAGTAAGACTCAATTACTGTTCTCTCTCGCATTCCACTCTCCTTCTCTCTGTCTCTCTCTCTCTCTCTCTCTCTCTCGATCTTGCTCACAAGTGTTCAAACGATAGCCCAAGAGGAAGTGCATTAAGAGAGCTATCTTCCAATAAAGCTCTCAGCAGCAGGCTGGGACAAACGTCTTTAATGACATCCAGCTGCTCAGCAGGACCGTCCTGCGGTCAGCAGAAATACAACTATTTAGTAGCATTTCCTCAAACAGGTCATTTGACGAGCTCCGAAAAATGTAAACCCTTCTTTCACTGGGAGGTCAAAGTGCTACGAAGGACTATCTAAAAACATGCCGCCAACTGAGATGACTCATTCACTTGGATCGCTTGTGGATTTCAGACTGTCTGTGCAAAAACTGTTCTTCCTCAGTCTGGGACGTTCATTCTTTATCTGACTGAGCTTCCAATAACAGGACAAGCCATACTACAGGCATTGTGGGCCTCCATAAAAGTCTGTAGACACCTAACTTTTCAAAATGAGCATGTTTTCTTTGTAGGGTTGCAACAGGGGAACATGTTATTTAATAATTAGAAAGGTCTGTAGTGTAATGGCCTCTAGGGGGCCTGCGAAAAAAGGCTATCCTTCTTCATAGTGCACTCAACAATAATTTTATCCATCCATCCATCCATTATCTACTGCTTATTCCGGGGATCCGTGTCGCAGGGGGGAAGCAGTCTAAGCAGAGAAACGTAGACTTCCCTCTCCTCAGCCACCTCCTTTAGCTCCTCCGGGGGCTGCCGAGACGTTCCCAGGCCAGCCAAGAGATATAATCTCTCCAGCTTGGCCTGGGTCTTCCTACTGGACAGACATGTCCGGAACACCTCGAGAGGTAGGCGTCCAGGAGGCAACCTAACCAGATGCTCAAACCACCTCAGCTGGTTCCTCTCGATGTGGAGGAGTAGCGACTTGACTCTGAGTCTCCCCCGCCTAATAGAGCTCCTCACCCTATCTCTTATGGTGAGACCCCATGGAGAAAACTAATTTCAGCAGCTTGTGGCCGCGATCTCGTTCTTCCGGTCACTACCCAGAGCTCCTGACCATACGAGAGAGTAGGAACGTAGATTGACCAGTAAATCGAGAGCTTTGCCTTTTGGCTCAGCTCTCTCTTTACCAGGACAGACCGCTACAGAGCCCACATCCCTGCATCCCTGCTATTTCAATGAATTAAAAGAGACAGCGACTCTAAATCTACCCCCAATAAAAGGTTAGGTTTAATAAAGCCTAGAGTTAAGGTTCACTTTCTGGAAAACAATATCACAAACAGTAGTGACTACTATGAGAAAAAAGCCACTAGAGGTTCATGGATAGGGGGCTAAGCCTGTACTGGGGTGCTCCAGGAACATGGTCAAGCCGGATATTTTATTAATGGCCCCCAGAATGTTCATTATGAACATTTAGAGTATGAAAAGTATCAAAGGAGTATCAAGTATCTGTCTTTTTGTAGTCTGTATTATGAAGTTAAAACATATGGCTTGTCAATCTGGCTAGCTAATGTTAGCATTAGCCTAACCCGCTTGCCTTTATTTCTCAGCAACTGAGTAAAAACTCAGTTCCATACTGCATGACGACATGTTTACTCTATATTCATATTATATATCTTGAATAAGGTCTAATGTTTATCTTACTGAGCTTTTAGCCAAAATCTTTAGCTTCATCAGTGCAAAACCAGAGACCTACCCCAGGTCTGACATGATTGGCTTACAACTTATGAAGTCTGGTATGCTTGACCTGCAACTTAGGAAGTCTGATATTATTGGCTTACACGATCTGATACAGTATAACTGGACGAGTCAGGGTTACTAATTTCTATGTTACATCAGAGACAGTTTCAATAGAGGAGCAACAGCATCAGGACGTGCTCTGTTGTCACACTGAGGGTGTAAGAAAATTTTGAAATATTTAATATTGGGATATTATGTTTGGTGATACTGTATCGATTCTCAAAAACAGTATCAATACACAGATTCCTGGCAGACAGTGAATCAGTGTGTTGTGTTTAAACCTCTGACCACTAGATGGTATTGTAATCAATTATCAGCTCCACTCCAACATTAACAAGCAGCACAAGGGTGCAGTGCTATTGTAAGCATTAATAAACCTGTTCATACAGTGGTGTGTTTTAATAGTATGTGTTTTAATCACAGTATATCACTTTTCTTGCAGTATCACAATATATTGCGATATATTGAATCATGACCGCTGTATCACGATATGTATTGTATTGCCAAGAGCTTCAAACAAGAGCTTCAATATTTAAAAAAACTACTGTCAAAAACTTATTTTCATTACAAAAGAGAGACTTGAACGTGAAGCAGAGTGTTAAAGCTATTTACCTCCAAAGGATTAGGACACAGCTGCTCACTAAAGCTGCTATGATCACTAAAACTTTCTTATTTACATGACAAATAATAGTGAATCAAACAATATAGTAGAAATTACAAAAAAGGTGTGGTTAGGCTGTTGTGCTCTTCTGCTGTATGTACTGTGTACAACTTAATGGCTACATGAATATGAATATACAGCAAAGGCAACATGGCTAAACTGGTTTGCTTTCACACAAAATGATAACTCTTTGCATGTAAATGGAATTGTCTACTGAGTGCTTGTGGTGTTTTTGCAATGTGAGGGTTCATAAGAGGGTGTGCCAAATGCTTCTAATGCACACTCTCTGCAAAACCATACAGCTCGACCAGCTCTTACACAATCAGCATTGTCGGAAATGACACGACAGACAGTCTGGGCTGCTCATACATCCCTACTTCACCTAACGCAGCTTCATTCCTTCTGCGTGCCACACAAATGCTCTTCAACTGGTTCCATCACACAGCACGATCGCCGTCTGTTCAGGACAACCTCCGCTAAATATAGCCACACACACAGAGGCTGCTTTGGTGCAGAGAGAACAGAACCGTGATAAAATAGAGAGAGAAAGCAGATGAAGAGATAGAGACAGAAAGAAGACAAATACAAAGAAAAGAAGAAGGAGAAGAAGAAGAGAAAATTTAGAAAACTGCAAAACTGAATTGTAAAAAGAGGAGAAAAGAAAAATGAAAGAAAGAGCTGGAAACAATTTTGAATAACAGATAAAAAAAGACT
Organism: Megaleporinus macrocephalus; assembly: GCA_021613375.1. NCBI lineage: Eukaryota > Metazoa > Chordata > Actinopteri > Characiformes > Anostomidae > Megaleporinus > Megaleporinus macrocephalus. The sequence goes on along the minus strand of CM038726.1, from coordinate 32,510,618 downwards.
GTGAATTAAGTGGGAAAGAAAGAACAGAGTGAAAGAAAGTAGAGTGGGATAGAGATAAGTCCGTTCTGACTGTGCCCCACTTAGGGCCAGTTTTGGCCTTTGGGGCGAGAGGGAAGACCACGTCAGAGGAAAAGATTCTCCAGGGGAACTCCTCTCTCTGAGGCTCTGTTAAAGCTGCTGTCATTACAGCGGGATGTGGAGATGGGTCACTGACCATGGACAGTAAAAACAGCACAACCAGTGGGACAACAGCACTGGTCACCAGCAGAGCAGACAAACACTAAAGAGGGCTCCACCAGGTGAAATCGATACAGAGCCGTTGCATAAGGTGTTTTTAGTACCTGAGCTGTGAAAGAGAACTCTCGGACATGCAGCTCTTTCCACTGTGTAAATAAGTGCACGTACTGTGAGATGTTTTACTGTGTCGGGAGCCCCCAAAAGAAAAACACTGCATGTATCTATCACAGCTAAACTTGAGACCTAATCTGACCAGAGCTGACCACTGCTCAAGCTGAGACTCACACAAACTGACCACACCTGACTATTACCATTAAATTTGAAGCCTAAACCAAATCAGGACCACTGAATTTAAGACCTGATCTAATCACACCCGACTAGTACTGCTAAATCTAAGGCCTTATTCGACCAGACCCAATCAGGAAAGCTATTTTACAGACTTAATTCAACCAGAAATGGTAGGTTTCAGACTTAACCCATCCAGGCCTGACTAGTACTGCTAAATTTAAGACCTGATCTGACCAGACCCCATTAGACCCGACTAGCACTGCTAAATCTGAGGCCTCATTCAACCAGACCCAATCAGAAATGCTAATTTACAGACTTGATTCAACCAGACCTGGTTAGAACTGGTAGGTTTTAGACCTAGCCCATTCAGGCCTGACCAGTACTGCTACATTTAAGACCTGATCTGACCAGACTCCATTAGACCCGACTAGCACTGCTAAATCTGAGGCCTCATTCAACCAGACCCAATTAGAAATGCTAATTTACAGACTTGATTCAATCAGAACCGGTAGGTTCCAGACTTAACCCAGCCAGGCCTGACTAGTACTGCTAAATTTAAGACCTGATCTGACCAGACCCGACTAGCACTCCTAATCTAAGGCCTCATTTGACAGGACCCAATCAGAAATGCTAATTTACAGACTTGATTCAACCAGACCTGGTTAGGACTTGTAGGTTTCAGACTTAACCCACCCAGGCCTGACTAGTACTGCTAAATTTAAGACCTGATCTGGCCAGACCCGACTAGCACTGCTAAATCTGAGGCCTCATTCAACCAGACCCAATCAGGAAAGCTATTTTACAGACTTAATTCAACCAGAAATGGTAGGTTTCAGACTTAAACCATCCAGGCCTGACTAGTACTGCTAAATTTAAGACCTGATCTGACCAGACCCCATTAGACCCAACTAGCACTGCTAAATCTGAGGCCTCATTTAACCAGACCCAATCAGAAATGCTAATTTACAGACTTTATTCAACCAGACCTGGTTAGAACTGGTAGGTTTCAGACTTAGCCCATTCAGGCCTGACCAGTACTGCTAATTTAAGACCTGATCTGACCAGACCCGACTAGCACTCCTAATCTAATGCCTCATTCGACAGGACCCAATCAGAAATGCTAATTTACAGACTTGATTCAACCAGACCTGGTTAGAACTTGTAGGTTTTAGACTTAACCCACCCAGGCCTGACTAATACTGCAAAACCTAAGATCTGATCTGACCAGACCCAACTAGCACTGCTAAATCTGAGGCCTCATTTAACCAGACCCAATCAGGAATGCTATTTTACGGGACTTGATTCAACCAGAACTGGTAGGTTCCAGACTTAACCCATCCAGGCCTGACCAGTACTGCTAAATTTAAGACCTGATTTGACCAGACCCAACCACACCTGACTAGCACTGCCAAATCCAAGACTGTGTGTGACCAGACTCATCTAGTACTGCTAAATTTGAGACCCAGTTCCACTAGACCTGATTAGCACTGTTTAATTTGAGACCTGATTCAACCAGAGTCAATTAATGCTGCTAAATGTAAGACTCAGTCCTAGACTAGTACTGCTAAATTTAAGATCTGATCTGACTGGACCCAACTAGCACTGCCAAATCCGAGACCTAATGTGACCAGACTCATCTTGTTTTGCTGAATCTGAGACCCAATTGCACTAGACCTGATTAGCACTGTTTAATTTGAGACCTGATTCAACCAGAGTCAATTAATACTGCTAAATTTAGGACTCAGTCCTAGACTAGTACTGCTAAATTTGATACTAAACCTGACCACACCCAACGAGAGCTGCTGAATATTAGGGGTAGGAGTTTCTAAATGAAGCGTCCATTGATGGTAAGTCAAATATTCATTGTCATGGGGTGCTGGAAGGATATCAGAGTCCAAGTGAGTAACCCAAACAGAGCTACGTGTGTTTCTATGAACAGAGCTGTTTGTTTTAAAATGTGTTTGCTAACAAGCTACCACTGCACCAGCATGGGGCTTCAGCAGTAAGAGAACGTGAGCAAAGTCAGTTCTAGCCCTGTCTCCAGTTCCAAAACATGAACAGCAAATAACACACCCACCAAAGCACATATACACACTCACACATGCTTCAATATCTCCGTTCCCCACTTACAGCATGTTCTCAACCTCTCACCTTCCAGCTCACTGTTGTTCTACACAAGGTCAGGCCGTGCAAATTCTTTCCTGCTAATCAAGTCCTCTTGCAATGCCTACCATTTCTTCTGCTTTAACTCTTTGATGTTGGGTAGGATAGGGTTAAGCACGAAAGCAGAGTTACTTTTGAACAATGGCCTAATGAAAGCCATAGACGGTGGTGGTTTCTTCATTCTGGGGTGCTAACCGGACTTCGCGAACATTTTAGGATTGGGTTTCCTAGCATTGTGCTAGCTGTAGGTGGGAGCAGAAAGGGGGAAATTTCCGTGCAGGACGTGGCCTTTGTCCCGAGGGTGCCTACCTTACAATGGAGCACTCTGCAGCTAAAGGAGCGGACAAACCAAACAAAGCTCGGCGATTGGAGCTGGCAAGCTCCAAACAAAACAAAACCCTGTATGGGCTCCTCTGAATGGGCCTTTCATTGGGAAGTTGCTTTATTGTGTTTTAAGAGCGTTGTTCAAAATAAAAAAAATATTTATAGTCTGACACTGGAAGGAAAAATATCATGTATAACCTTACAGTGACCTTATGGTCTTAGATTAGCCTATCTTTAAATAATATAGTTGTAATGTAAAGTAGTTTATTATTGGTGTGATGATTTCCTTTGCAATTTTATTGTATTTTACTATATATATTTATTTAATAGAGATATTTACCCCCCACTATTCTTCACTTTTAGAAATAATATTGAAAACACCACACCACACAAAAGTCCATATAAAATCATATAAAATAATGGAATAAATGGAATAAATGGCCTAACAGGACTATTCAGACCCCACACTTCTCAACCACAACATAGACAATATACTTTTAACATATTAATCCATTCATAACTGGATTTCTGCAGTTTAAATGTGGGCTTTGGATTTAGTGCCATGACTGGTCCTGTAGCTACATGCTAATTTGCAGTGTTGGTCCCTTTATGGCCGAAAATAAAACACCATTCCCTAAATTGGGTAGGAAGGAACATTTTTAATGGAAATCTAGACAGCTTTATGATTGTGAAGATTGTAAATAAGAAGGTCTGTACTGTTCCTGCAGTGGTGAAAATAGAAACCGAACTGCATTAATCCTAACAATGTGGCTGCTTTATTGTTGCATACCTTCCATTTTTCTATTTCAGAGCTTTAGTGTGTTCCTACAAATGAGAACAGCCTCGGAGATTGGAGACAGAAAGGAAAGGTCGGCATGTTACTTTCCAGCATTGTTATATCCATTGTGAAACTACTAAGCCAATATTAACCCCACAATTCAATTCCATACCCCTACACGTGGATGAAGGAAGCAGACATTTATGTGATTCAGAAACTTTTAAATGAGATTAGAAAAATATAAAGTATGATTCCTAAAGATCAGAAATCTATTCTCTGTATTAATATTTGTTTTGCAGCTTTGGTTTTGGCATGATCGCATGTTATTAGGGAATATTAGATAGATAGATAGATAGATAGATAGATAGATAGATAGATAGATAGATAGATAGATAGATAGATAGATAGATAGATAGATAGATAGATAGATAGATAGATAGATAGATAGATAGATAGATAGATAGATAGATAGATAGATAGATAGATAGATAGATAGATAGATAGATAGATCGATCGATCCCTTTGGGAGGATTCCCTCTGGGAAATTAAGATTCCAGTACCATCACAATAAATTACAATAAACACACAAGAAACATATGAAAGGGATATACATTTAAAAATCCAATGTACAAAAATAAAGAAAAAGAAAAAAGAAAAAAATCTAACTGGGGTGGTATTGCACACTTTAGTTATTAAACTTTAGTCTTAAGTTATTTACCACTACTAATAAATTTGTTACTATTGTTACTAATAAAACTCAATACTTTTTAATACTTTGCTTGTACGTTTATGCAAACATTATTTAAGAAAGGGTTACTGACCTTGGCAATGCACTATAAAGGTCACTTGAGGTCTTCTTCCTAATGCAATACATTGCCTACCCATTATTAAAAGCCTTGCAGAGTAACAGATCTTTGTTTTTGTTTTGTGACACATGACACATGTGAGAGTATCAAAAGAAATAATTGAGAAATTTTATTCTATATTGTTAAAGCTGGCATATTTTGTGATGCCCTATGATGTTTAGGACTTGAAACATAAAATCTTGCCGAAATGAATTAGAATTACCATCTTAAATAGTTTACTTACTCTACTTATATACACTACCGCTCAAAAGTTTGGGATCACAGTGAAATGTTCCTGTTTTAATGGAGTATCATTTCTGGTCATTTTGAGTCGGTCAGCAAGCCATCAACTGCTGATGCTTCAGATACTAAACTAACCTAGAATGTTGTTCTCCCTTTTATACTCACTTATTAGTAGAATGTTTTTCAGCTGTGCATCACAATTGAGCAAGAGTGTCCTAACAACCAATTAGTCCAACAACATCCTTAACTTGGATTGGTGGTCGTACCAGGAGATTTATATGCAAAATAAGCCTCTATATAAAGTGATCCTAAATTGTTGAGCGGTAGTGTATATATAGTTTGAAGGTCACACCACCAGACATGTTTGGACTTGAGGTATATATGGTCAGTTTCTGGTGTACTGACAATGTATTCACATAAAGGAGGTTTTGTTCTGTCTGTCCAAAAAAAAAACTTTCAAATTTGGATTTCAATAAGTAAATACTAAGTATTTGATTGAATAAATAGGTTTTAGCTAGCAACAACTGTTTAATCCAAAACTGATGTAGTGAGCAGCTTCTCATTCCTTAAACAGCTACGTGGGAAGATGTATTCTGTGGTTGAGCAAAGTTACTGTATGTCAGACACAGGTCCAATTGCCTGGATTGAGTAAAGAAAACAGTTATAGAAAAGTTGAAATTGTTAACAATTGTTTAGTGCATTACTAAAACCTCAAATGTGCATGGAGAATGATCAACTTTGGGGAAGAAATGTGGTCAGAAATATATCCTGGATGAGTGTTTGGAGATCACTTAAGCATTGGTTAAATAGGACTTGTTAAGAAGTGGACAGTAGAGCTCATGATTATGTCTATTAGTGACAGTAAGAGCCTTTCTACATGACCAGAACCAGAACAGGACTGGGAGTAAACAGCTGTGAGGACATAAGAAAACCACTTGAAAATGAGATTAATCAGATTCAGTTTGCTAGGGAACAACAAAGGTGTCAAAAGTATTCACATTCATTACTCAGGAAGAAGTATAGATACTAGGGTTTAAAAAGTATCAACTCAAGCTTTTTACTCCAGTAAAAGTGTAAAAGTACTGATTTCAAAACTACTTAAAGTATAAAAGTAAAAATAATGTAAATGAAAAAATGGCATTATGGACAAAAGCTTAGGCCACACCACAGGGGTCTATAGTGCACTAGCCCACCTCCTCAAAAAATAATTCTTCTCAAAGCCATAATGACTATAATGTTATATTAAAATGTTAATGTTGATGAGTTTGAGATGCGCTACACTTCCTGTTTCAGCCCATATACGCCCATTGAACATGAATGTAGTTTAGTACAATGTAAATATATTAAAAGAAGCATATCTGTGTACTACTGAACATTAACATGTGTTTCATGGAGCAGAAGATATGATGACTAGTTGTCTATAAGTATTGTAACGAAGTCAAACTTCTAAGTCATGTTATCAATAATCTTTACTAAAATGTAAATGCACATGAATGAAAACAAGCTGAAATGAAATAGGAGTAACGAGACTATGTTTAAAATGTAAGGAGTAGAAAGTACTGATAATGGAGTGTAAATGTAAGTAGTATAAAGTACTGATAATGGAGTGTAAATGTAAGGAGTAGAAAGTACTGATAATGGAGTGTAAATGTAAGTAGTATAAAGTACTGATAATGGAGTGTAAATGTAAGGAGTAGAAAGTACTGATAATGGAGTGTAAATGTAAGGAGTAGAAAGTACTGATAATGGAGTGTAAATGTAAAGAGTAGAAAGTACTGATAATGGAGTGTAAATGTAAGGAGTAGAAAGTACTGATAATGGAGTGTAAATGTAAGGAGTAGAAAGTACTGATAATGGAGTGTAAATGTAAGGAGTAGAATGTACAGATAATGGAGTGTAAATGTAAGGAGTAGAAAGTACTGATAATGGAGTGTAAATGTAAGGAGTAGAAAGTACAGATAATGGAGTGTAAATGTAAGGAGTAGAAAGTACTGATAATGGAGTGTAAATGTAAGGAGTAGAAAGTACAGATAATGGAGTGTAAATGTAAGGAGTAGAAAGTACTGATAATGGAGTGTAAATGTAAGGAGTAGAAAGTACTGATAATGGAGTGTAAATGTAAGGAGTAGAAAGTACTGATAATGGAGTGTAAATGTAAGAAGTAGAAATAAAAAGTCACCTGAAAAATAATTACTCCAGTAAAATATAAATAACCAACAATTTTATATAAGTAAGGCAACAAAGTATTTGTACTTTGTTACTTGACACCTCTGGGGAAACATAAAGGACTCTGGAGTGAATGGAAAAGATCTGATGAGTCCAGACTGACCCTATTCTGGAGCGTGAGGGTAAAAAAGGAAGCAATAAACATATCATGGACATGCCCACTGTACAAGACTCTGGAGACAGTGCTATGATCTGGGGAGGGCGGGGTGCTTCAGTATATTTGCAGGATGACAATGGATGACAAGATGACAATGCTAAGATTTATGGATGAGGAATATTTTGAGACCTGAGAGTTTTTAAGTCTGTTATATAATTATTAGAGAATTGAATTGGAAACTAATGAACACACATCACTAGATTATTTCACATAAATTTATAATATAAATATAGTTGTTTGAAGAACGATAAGTATGAAGATTAATGGCTAAATTGCACTTGTTTCTAGGATACATAAGGATTGTGTTGAAAGGTAGCGTCAAATGACGTGAACAGGAACCCTATTGATAAAACTACGGAACCATAACTGTATCCATCCCTTCCTTTGAGTGCTCCATTGTTTAGCAGGAAGCGACCATCACTCATTCATAGCTAGATTAGTACACACACACACAAACACACACCACTTATAGCTCAATTAGTACACACATGCACACAAATACACTCAAACACCCACATGTCGAGCCCTGCCGGATACACCAAAGCCACGAGGAAGTGCTCACTCAATGACTGTGAAATACCACAGGGACGAGGGTGGAACAATGGACAATACATTACCGTGTATGAGTGCTATTAGGGCCGCACGATATGGATATAAAATACAACATACAATAAACACATTGGATGTCACAGTATTTGATGATTATGATTACCATTGTGCCAAACAAAAGCATTTATTGTAAACACAAATACAAAACTATTACAACACTATTCACTATTATGTAAAATAAAAACAATACTAACAGCTATTTACATCAGAGCTGCATGTTTTATATGCAATATACGGCTGTTAAAAAACACTACTATATGTTTTGTCAAAAGATATTAAATTAATTAATGTTGTGCTCAAAAATAAAACAACATTTAAAATGAGATATAACTTTTACACAGGTCACAATTAGTGTGAATAGCATGACAGTAACATTATATATATATATATATATATATATATATATATATATATATATATATATATATATATATATATATATATATATATATATATGCAAATTCACCTAGGTCCTCAAAAAATAACACCTAAACTACATTATTGGTCATTTTCCAAGCTTCAAATTCCATGATTGGTGAGTTCCTCCCATAACCTACTGTAACCAACTGTAATGTAGAATAAACTTGCAATTCAAATAAATGAAGAGTGATTTGATTCTAATTACATGCTTTAGCAGTTTTGATTTTAATGCTATTCTTCAATTAATAGTGGATTTTACCAAACAATTCAGTTTTAACATGTGGAGAAATATTTTTCTAGTAAAACATTTGCAAAACTGATTTTGTGTTTATTGTTTGATATTTAATTTCCATATCAAAACAATTTTCAGATATCAAAAATGTAATATTTACTACATAAACTTTTATTTTCACATGTGTAAATTGAATCATTGTGAATGTTTATTAATAAAGTTACACTTTAAGATGCTTCACAAAACAATTTTCTTATTTTTTAAGCTTTTAACTATTTTGATCTGCCTTGTTTGCTTGTTTTTGTTTCTTCTGGCAGCCGACTGGAGCTTCACCTGGTGTTTAATGTGTATGACCTCATTTACATTTTGATTGGCTCTTATGTAGGACGCTGCATGTTAAAAGACACCAGCATGCTAATTATTGCCATGGTGACTTTATGAATAGCTCTTAGCACGTTTTATGAATTTGGCCTTTTATGTTTTTTTTCTAATATAATAAATTTTGCAAATATTCAGCAAATTCCTTTTTTAGAACAAAATCTTGTATCTTATGTTTTTTAAGATATATTACGTGAAAACGATGTACAGCCTGATAGATATTCTCCAAAAATTAAACAACACATTAACAGAGATTGTCACATAAGATTATAAGATATAAGGCTTACAACAACTGCTGTACTCTAACTTGTGCGTGTCAGCATGTGTATGTGTGCAGTTGTTGTTTGCATTAAATTAATTTTTCCTGCTGTTACTGGTGTCTGCTGAAGCAGGACATGACTGCTTCCTGGTGGTGTCATGGCTTCCTGCGGCGTGGGATGTTTCTGAACAATGTGGTGCCTGGGCCACAATCTCCTCAACTTCCTCTCTCAGCCACCCACATAGGTCACATTTCCAAACAGCCGGACCGGACCCTCTACCACGTTAAAACCTGGTCTGGCAGACGCGTTCCTTTAAGCATCAACACCAGAACCTTCTTGGCAAGGCCTCACCAGTGACAGGAATTTCTCAAAGGACATGCTAACTATTTTCAGATGCCTCCGGAAGGCCTATAGCGGATGAGGAATTCTGCCCTCAGAGACATGGCCAAGTGATTAGGAGAGGAGAAATGTCGGAAGAACCTGTCACCGAGCAGGTACGGATGACTAAGGCCTTTGTTCCACCTCTGATGATCGGTTCCACGTATTTCAAGATAAGAGCCGCTGTGTGAATATATTCAGTCCCTGTAATTCGTGAAGATATGCAGGTCAAGAGCCACCGTTCATTAAGATAGCTCACATAGATAGGAAATACCTGTCAGAGGAAAGAGTAAGGAAGGTCTGTTTACACCCACTAATGGTTGGCTTTGGCTATTTTGAGAGACTTCATCTTTCGTGAGCGAGAGCCTGAGTCATACTATCAAGACCACTTATAGGAGGACAAATAGCTGAAGTCGCCAATGTCACCGTAGAAACTGTTAAAACATCTTTACTTCGCATCTCCACTGGCACTGTGAACAATGGAAGACATATCAGTGAGAGATGGGGTCCATCATTTAGTCCATCAATAGTTAGCTATGAGTGGTGATGAGTGCTGTCTAGGGGTGGGCGACATGGCCCTACAATAATATCACGATATTACATGGTATTTTTGTGATAACGATACTCTTGGTGATATCACAAAACACTGAATTAAAAACAAATATTTTAAGAATACACTACCGCAACAAAATGCATACAATATGATATGGCACAGCCCTAACTGAGATATTAAAAAATACAAGAATTCATCAGATTGTAACAGAAGTCAATGATCCAGAATGTCACGATACTAGATAATAAAGTAAAATGAATGATACTGGACAGATAAAATCTGTCTCTAGTAGATATAAAATTAAATATAAGAAAAGTGTGAATTTTTTTATTTGTTAAAAACAGTAAAAGTAGTACCCTGATGTGATAATTAGGGATGGGTGATATGGTATATGATATTTCAGGGTATAATATCATTCACGATATTCAAAAATGTTGGCGATAGTATTGTGTACGATACGATATGGCACACCCCTAGTACTGTCAGCTACTTCTTATCACATTCACAGCAACTCAGCCCGGCTATTTTTACCCTCCCAAAGTCTTTTAATACTCATACCTGCATTTGTCTGGATGAGTAATGGACGGTACTGAACCAGACAAAGGGTGAATGTTAGAACAGGAATAGATGAACAGGTACGAAAGAAGGAAAACCCGATTCCATTGTTTGGAACACGAAAGTCCCAGACTGAACTGAGTGGCACTGTTTTGGCTATACCTTTGGTAGTACAACTTTATGATGGGGGGTTAGACAAATTAGTCAGCAAGGTGCCTATAATTCATATTTAATTATAATTATATAAAGTTCTGACATGGAAAAAATGATTCATGCTTTTGTTTCCACCTGTCAGGACTACTGCAATGCCTCATTTACTTGTCTAAGTCAGAGAGAGGTTGCTCGTCTACAGCTTGTTCAAAACGCAGCTGCTCGTCATCTTCTTACTAGGACAAAGCGTAGGGAACATATTACACCAGTGTTGGCTTCTCTACACTGGTTGCCTGTAAGCTATAGAATAGATTTAAAAATTTGAACGGCTGTTCATAACGAGGCTCCAGCATACATCATAGAGCTTCTACGTCCTCTTCATAGTGTGAGAACTTTAAGGTCTTCAAATCAGGGGTTATTAACTGTTCCTTGTACTAACTTCAAATCAAAGGGGGACTGTCCTTTTGCAGTATATGCCCCAAAATTATGGAATAATCTTCCTATTGATGTTAGACTCTCTGATTCAACACAGGTTTTTAAAAAAAACTTTTAAAGACTTATTTTTATTCTCTTGCTTTTGACAGATTTTGATCGATGTGCTTTATATAGGTCATGGATCATCAGCTGTAGATCTCTGCAGGTCATCCAGAGTGATCATGGGCCTCTTGGCTGCATCTCTGATCAGTCTTCTCCTTGTTTGAGCTGAAAGTTTAGAGGGACGGCCGGGTCTTGGTAGATTTGCAGTGGTCTGATAGTTCTTCCATTTCAGTATGATCGCTTGCACAGTGCTCCTTGAGATGTTTAAAGCTTGGGAAATCTTTTTGTATCCAAATCCAGCTTTAAACTTCTCCACAACAGTATCTCGGACCTGCCCGGTGTGTTCCTTGGTGTTCATGATGCTCTCTGTGCTTTAAACAGAACTCTGAGACGATCACAGAGCAGGTGCATTTATACTGAGACTTGATTCCACACAGGCGGATTCTATTTATCATCATAAGTCATTTAGGTCAACATTGGATCATTCAGAGGTCCTCACTGAACTTCTGGAGGGAGTTTGCACCGCAAGTAAAGGGGCCGAATAATATTGCACGCCCCACTTTTCAGTTTTTTATTTCTAAAAAAAGTTTAAAATTTCGTTCCACTTCACGATTGTGTCCCACTTGTTGATTCTTTAAAAAAAATTACAATTTCATATCTTTATATTTGAAGCCTGAAACGTGGCAAAACTTATTGAACAGGATTCATAGGTTTATTCCTCGTACCAAACATTTTCTGTGTGTCACAATTGCCAATCTGAACTAATTCCTAGTATAAAGCCACTTCCTATGCTGCTACAAAAGGATGTTGTTTTCAAAGTTGAGAAAACTGCACCATAAACACTTTAGGGTTTATGGCATTCCACGAATCTCTGTGTATTTCCAGACTAAATGTCAGATCTTACATTGTAATTTAGGGAATTCTTTGTAGCAACTTAAAAAAGGCTTGTACCGTGGGATCTAATTAACATACTTGTGGTCGCCAGTCTCTGCTTCTATAATTCCATGTTTTCATACTGCAGCACGAGGCCAAGATTTGAGGCGAAACAGCTGAATGTCACACTGCCAATGGCATGGCTATTTTTGGAGCCTGGAATGGAATTTGAGAAATTGAATCTTGAAGATGAAATCAGTATGTAATAGTGTCAGGCCTGTTTTAGCCTGCGGGCGTGAGTTAAGTGGAATCAGTAGCACATGGTGTGGACCTGCTGGGCCCATAGATTTTACAATGGACAGAGCTGCCGCTGCTATGTGAAACCTTTCACTCCCGAGGCCTGCGGCCTTTGTTTTCCATTCTCTCTACCCGTGTTCGCCATCACACGTCATGCAAGAAAAGACCAAGCAATTTTTAGCAAGCCCTTGGAAAATGATGCGCGTGAAATACAAAGTAACCCCGACAACCAGAATAAAACAGAGCCTTTTGGAAACATCAATAACAAACAAAATAAAAAAAAGCAGCAGAAAAGCTGAACGTCTCCAAAAAGAGCAAAAAGTAGTGATTCCATTATAAAGCTTAACTCTGGCCACACAAAGCGAGTTATAAGAAACTGTGAATGATAGACTGCTAAATATGCACAGCAGTAAGGTGCTCTAATCTCGCAACCTAAATTCTCATTTTAGATTATTGCAGCCTCTGTTTCCGCCTAAAATCATAACAGGGTCACATTTGCATTGTCCCCTGAGGACATCGCAGTGTTTTCAGTGCACTCTGAAGCTGCATCGGTAACACTGCCAAAGATATTTAGCCAGTAATGCAGATCCTGTGACTTTCAACTCAAAAGTATATTTAAACTTAATTCTATTAAGAAAACTTACATAACACATAATTGCAGTAATATACATTGTCAGTTACCACCAGGCTACTGGTCAACACTTCTATTTAGATGTAAGAGTGGTAAACTTTGGGTGCACAATTAGTTACTAGACCACAATTAGTTACAGGAGTGTGAAGTCCAGGACCACAAGACTGACAATCAGTTTCTACTCACAGGCCATCAGGCTTCTGAACACCTCACGCACCACCTCTCCAACCTCTCCCATCTGAACTGGTTTTAACTGGTCTGATTTTATCTGCATCTACACTCACTGTACTGCTGTTTACATACAATACTGTTTACATTCGCTACTCACACAAAACATTATTGTTTACATTTGTTACTGTAACTTTCACTTTATGGCTGCTGCTCTTCATACTTGCACATAAAAGCACACAACTTTTATTTTTTATCCTTTAACTATAAAAATACTTTTATTCTTCAACTTATATTATTATACTTTTTATATGTTGTATATATTTTTATTATTTCCTTTTTTATCTATTAGTGAATGGAGGAACAGCAAAGTAAGAATTTCATTGTACAGTGTAACTGTCTGTTCTGCTGTGCATATGACAATAAAACTCTTGAATCTAGTTTACATCTAAGCAAATAAAGAGTTAACTCCCACTTTGAACTATATTAAAAGTTAACTTATAAGTAAACTGTTAGTTGACTAGTTATACACCTTTTATTGTGAAAGCATGCCACAAGTATATACAAGTATATGTATATAGTAGTATAAGTACAAGTGCAGGCCAAATATTAGTAATATACCTTCTATAACCTAATAAGTCTAGTTTACTTAAACAAGATTTTGTTTAGTATATCTCTCGGTACTTGTTATATAAGTACACAAAGAGTAAACTGAAAGCATACTCACTTATTTATAATAATAATAATAATAATAATAATAATAATAATAATAATAATAATAATAATTTCAATTTCTATACCACCTTTCTCATACCCAAGGACACTTTACATCGACGGTAGGTTGGGGAAAAAATACAAATAAATATATAAAAATAAGAAATAATAGTATATTTAAATACGGTTATGCAATGGAAGGAACAAACCAAGAGCAATGAAACTTTAGGAACATTACTAAGCTGAGAAAAGAGACAGAAGGAGAAAGGGGGGTGGAAGGATGGATGGATAGATAGATTTAAAGTGTTTGGATATTCACTGTAAGGTTTGGCATTCTTGGGAGAAACCTAAACGACTCAGGGTTATGATCCACAATGCAGATTTATTTTTAATTTGCTGAAAACAGCACCAAGCATGGCTAAAACACAGCCCACCAACATCAAAGTTCTTGCACCTAAAACAGCCAAACATATCGTTGCTGTCCAATAATAAAAAAAGGTTTCTCCAAACTGGCAGCTTTACAGGAGAAGCCAAAAACGGTCTGCACTTTCAATGGAAGTCAATGAAACCAGAACTTTTTCCAAGCTATTTTGAAGCATTTCCATTGGTTCATTCACCATCTCCTTAAAAACGGTTATCTCATACCTGTACTATTATATCACTCCCTAGCCTGGCACAGAGAGAGGCTAGCAGTGGAAGGGTGAAGCTTGGCTGTTGTTTACTGCTGAAGCTCTGAGCCCAAGAAATGGTATTTAAAACAGACCTAGATTGGACTCTCTATGGGACAGTGGTCACCAACCCTGGTCCTGGACATCTGCCTTCCTGCAGAGCATTAGTCCTGCTAATTAGCTTCTTGAGAAAGCCTGGACTGGCTGGGCCAGATGCATGAATGTTGGGTTAGAAGGCGGATAGATGTGGCTAAACTCTGCAGGAAAGTAGATCTCCTTAGGAAATGGATGTCATCTGTTGTGGCGAGTTGCTGTAAATGCCCAATTAGACACAGAAGAACATTAGACATTAATTTCTAGGAAAAATATGCCAGCGTAGCCAAATAAACACACACACACACACACAGCATTTTGTAATAATGGCTTTGGCGCATAAGCACATGAGCAGTGCCCTCACACGGGCAAACACATAAACAAAATCAAAGCCCTCGACCACGTTCTCCATGTGTTTGCCATCTACAGATTGTGACACCATGACAACTGAGTGGGAAGGTATACACAAATGCACTGCATCACTGGCTTCATGTACACTCAGCAGGCTCTGAGCTGACTCCTTCCACTCTGCCAGATCCATACTGGCAGCCCTTCTGCTATAGCAACCAGGATACACACAGGACACACACAGGAGCAAAGCCCGCTGTCTCTTTTTAAGGGGACAGCATGAGCCAGCAGGGCCCTCCTGCAAAGCGTGGACGTCACATCTGCAATAGGATGGGGGAGCTGTGGATAGTATATACACTACTGCACAGACTCTGACGCAGCTTATACAGTAGAAAGCGCGAGAACTGAGTGATGAAACATGAGCGTTTCCTGTTAATGAACACTGTAAACCCAGCACTGGGGTCATCAATCAAAGGCCTGATGGCAGCGTAATAATTTCCAGATGAAAAGATCTACAAGTTGCAAGGGCGTAGAGTTAGAATGGACGGAGATGATGTGTTCCCACCAATATCCAGTGATTATTGAATCGTCCTCACCAAAAAAAAAACAATCAGTCAATGTCTGATTAACATAGAGGTGTTAAATCAGGCTCTCTACTCGAGTCCTACCTCCCCGTAACACATATGGGCCAGTGTAATTGGCTGGGCCTTTCCCTGCTGTAGCTATGATTGGTTGTTAGCAGCGCCAAAAATAAAAGCTAATGTCTCAAGTATAAAAGTGTAAATGGTGAAGGACTCGTTACAGAGTTGATGATAAAATACTGTTTTGTGTGATTATATGACCAGAAACACATTAAAACTCCAGAGAGAATCAAAATAACTCACATTTTAAAACCACTTCACTGCTCCTAGATTAGCCTGTGTTGCATCATGGGATTGTCTTAGCGGCTGAGGAAGCGTTCAATGCTTCCTTAAAATCAGGTCTAAATAAGGTTCCTCAGTAGACAGCATGTTTAAGGTATGTAAGAATTGGGACAGTCTACATGTCAGGTGCGCATACTATGACGTAAAATGCTGCCTATGTAGGAGCTCAGTAGGATTTGAGACACAGCCATAGTGTAAAAAACAAAACTCTGACAAAGAAAACATCAGAGGAGAAACGAGGCAGAGTAACATTACAGGAACTTATCATTTTAATACAAGAGACTTTTAGCATTTAGAGAAACCACGAAGCTCCATGAGACACTGATGAAACCTGAAACTGATGAAGCCTATGTCGCAATCTTGTATAAACAACATTGGCAGGGACGAACACGCTGCGGTGGGACTGTCCTCGTATTCCCGTTAGCCATGAGACTGTCTTGAATACTTGCCAGCGAGTAAAAGCCAGAGAGATGTGTACTTGTCTGGTCTCTTGCTCAGTCACTCTCTCTATTTCACAGCCTTTGCCATGATGTCCATGCTGGATATACCAAGCTAGTCTCTTCTTATAGACAGCTGAAGGCTCACAGTTGCTGGCGTGTGAAGTGGTGCTACAGTTACGTAACGCTACAGCAGGCATTCCGGCCCCGAATCCACAGGTGTTTCTCTCCAGAAGATCCTGAACCCTCACAAAGTCAGACACTGCCTAGGGAACATGCCAGGAGACCAGACGGTGTGGTAGGCCATCTTCTTGAAGGCTGCGTGGATCAGCTTGCAAAGGTTTTTCACAAACATATTTAACCTCCTATCCTCATCATGTGTCCCAGCATGCTTCAAAAAAATGCTTCATCAACCATAATCCCAGTGGCTAAACAGTCGGCTGTGGTGCCTGAACGACTACAGGACAGTGGTGCTTACCTCCTTACCTGCTAAACGTCTAGAGCAGCCGTGTCCAAAGTCCGGACCATGGGCCAAATGCAGCCTGCAGACAAATTTTTATTGGCTCACAGCATCAATTACAAGAATACATTATTGGTGGCCTGTTGGTACTTTGTTAATCTTTCCTTTCACCTGATGGGGGCAGCAGTGCATACATGCTTCGCCACGGTGTTAGCAATCAAAGTTATCTAAAAGCTATTATTTTTCTGACTAGGCGTCCTGAATTTATGGAAAGGCAAAGTTGACAGTGAGAACCAGTCATTTCAAGAGAGATGGACATCAGAATATTTTTTCATAGAGAGACACTTATACCAAGAGACTATTGTGGTGATGAAGGAGTTAAATTTGAAGCGACATTAAGAAACAAAGCATTATAGTAAATACTCAGGGGACGAGAGGACAGAGACACCTGGTCTCAAAGCAGCAACTGTTCTTCAGGGCACGTGGGGCACAGGAGAACCTGACCAAAGCAAGTTATGAGGTGGCTATGCTAAGCCTCGCTGTCCCTTACAGAAAATAAGTATACTTAAAGTTCATTTTATTAAGTATACTTTATGCAGTTACTATACTAATGTCATTGTACTAGTAGTACACTTGTATATGTACTATTTTAATACTTCTTGGCCCACTAGTTTTTAAAAGTATACTTTAAGTGTAAGAGTAGTAAACCAAGTATACAACTAGTTTACAGCTTTTGTACTGCAACTACACTAAAAGTAAACTTAAGGCTTTACTGTTAGTTTACTAGCTTGTAAGTTTTCTTTAAGTGAACTTAACATAATATTTAAGATTTACTGCTTATATTATTGTTGTTCTTTAAAATATATGACTAGGTTTAAGAGTTTTTTCTACTTAAAATATAATTTTAACAATATTTACTTACTCACCAGTGGACACACATAAAATAAACAAGACACACTCAGATTAAGAAACATTTGTATTTTTATAAATCTTTATAAATCAAATTTTAAATAAATATTGTACTGATGTGTTTTTGTGCAGAGCATGAATACTTACTTCTACTATCTCAATCAGAAGATTAAGTACAGGTAAAGGCCAAATATACTTAGACTGTTCTATACTTGTTAGTATAACCCAAGCATACTTAAGTATCATGGTATTTAGTATATCACTGAGAAGTACATAAAAAGTAAACTGAAAGCATACTCACTTCCTTTTAGTTTAAAAGAAGTATACTAATGGTACACTTGAATAAACTTCTTTTTTGTAAGGGGTGGCTGATCCACTCACACCAGCACAACATACACTAACACACCACCACCACATCAGAGTCCCTGCAGAGAAACTCACCCTCAGAGAAAGCTTCTACATACCATAATAGATTATGTGAGTATAAGAAATATTAGACTTGCTGTTATTGAGTGTAGGTTTGGTGGTGCAGATACAGTCTACAGGAGAAACTCTGAACATACTGGAAGCAGGACTGTTGTTCAGTATACACAACATGCTGTAGGTTGTAACATTGTTTACTCTGTTGATCTCCTGCTGCTGTAGTTACAGTACAATTAAATTAATTAGTGAATTAATTATTCATTATTCAGTACATGTGTGTTTGTTCATATTTTGAACACAGTGTTATATATAATTTAAGAATAATACTTTTGGAAAGAGAGAGTCTCCAATCTGGACCCCTCTGAAAAAGGTCTGGACACCCCTGGTGTAGGGAGACTGCTCATAATTCCTACTTCACACTACATGGTTTAAGCCTGATGTTTAGTCGGGACCAGTTTTTTGTGGATCACCGACAAAACCTCTGCCTGGAGGTAAATCAGCGACCATGCAGCGCTTGCTCAGTCGGGTAGTGTGAACCGCTGAAAGACACTCGCTGAGGCGTCGCTGAGTGGTCGCCGACTAATTGCAGATGCCCGGCAAACGTCTAGCATGTTTAATGTCAACAACGGCGTCTAGCTACAGCCAATGGGATCGCATAGAAACAGAACCACGTCACCATAAAATATTTACCTCCAACTCTCTCTGCAGGACAGTAGGGTTGTGTATTGGCAAGAACCTGGTGATACAATACATATAGTGATACAGCGGTCACGATTCAATATATCACTATATACTGCGATACTGCAAGCAAAGTGATATATAGTGATTTTTCAAATCCTACTATTAAAACACACCACTATATGAACAGGTTTGTCAGTGCTTACAATAGCACTGCGTCCTTGTGCTGCTTGTTAATGTTGGAGTGGAGCTGAAAATGGATTACAACACTGCCATCTAGTGGTCAGAGTTTTAAACACAACACACACTGATTCACTGTCTGCCAGAAATCTATGTATTGATACTGTGTTTTTGAGAATCGATACAGTATCACCAAACATAATATCCCTATAATTAATATTTTCGATATTTTCTTACACCCCTACAGAACAGACAGACAGTGTCCATCTTTTCATCCATATTCGCAGTGCTAGCTCTCATGTGTTTAGTTCTCGTGACAAAAACGTGTTGGAGCAGCAGCACGGCTCGTCTTCAATCTTCCCAAGTACATTAATGTCACTCCACTGCTGCGCTCCCTTCACTGGCTTCCTGTTCAGTTTAAAGTTCTGATGCCTACAAAGCCAAGAATGGACCAGCTCCTCCTGACCTTACGGCAATGGTCAAAAGTCGAACCACACCTCGAGCCCTTCTCGGCTCGGCTTGACTCGCCATCACTCAAGATTCATTGAAGACACGCAACAAGACACTTCTCTGTCCTGGAGCCCAGATGGTGGAACAAACTTCCACTGGCTGTCCGAATAGCGAACTCTCTCGTGGTTTTCAAACGCAGACTGAAGACCACCGTCTCTTTGTAAAGCACTTATAAACACTGATCTACTGAAGCATTGGTATAAACTGTAATTGCGCTTGATCTTCTAGGAGCTCTGGCTAAGTACTGCACTTGTACTGTATGTAGTCTTGTATTTGTTCTCTTCTCTGTAGGTGTTCCAGTCTTGCTAGGTATTGCATTGTCTTCTTTCTAGGTATCAGCACTGGCCCTGTGTTTATGGCAGTGTTTGAGTATAAGAGTAGTTTGGACTTAAACCTGTTTGGACTAGATAGAGATACATACTCTGACCAAATCTAAATTACAGCCGACCAGTCGTTTAGTGTAAACCAGGCATAAGGTGTATCACAAGTGTTGTTCCAGCCTTTTTTAAACCAGCCCCAGTTTGGTGAATGGATCGACAGAAGATGTAACAGCTATTGTGCTTCATACACCCTAGAGCTTAAGAACACACATGTAAGAATGGTTTTGATTGATGACGCCTCTGCTTGGCCAATAAAACAGACTTACAATAGAATTGCAACATGATATTTGGCCATGCGCCCCTGCTAAGCAAGGATTTCCAAACAACAGCACAACTGCGACACGTTCTTCTTGACTGCTGGGTGAGTTAACACGTGCCTGTGAAGGTCATGAAGAGTGAAGTGGGAGGATACTTCACGACCTCTGCCAAGGCCATGGCTTCGGATGTGTATTCCTAAAGCAGAGGTGCTAATCCAGGATGCTTTTCGAAACCCAAGACTGCTCTGCTGGAGCGAGCAATCCGATACAACAGGAGATATTAAATTAATGCAAGTGCTGGTTCCTGTAAGTGCACCCTCTCACCCTCTGTTTACGAGAGTCAAAAGCATCTAGGTAAAAAAAGAATGGTGGCAATAATTCATGAGTTCAGGCTGTTCCTGCTGTATGTCCCACACGGTTCCCACACTGCTACAGCACTTACTAACTCATAGGCAGGCCAGAATCACCGTTAACTGTGGATTACTCCTTGTGTTGAGGATTTCCTCCTCCTTATACAAACAAAGGCTTCAGTCCTGCACTAGGATCAGTAAAACGAGTTGTATTGCCAACCTTACCCCTCATTAAGGCCACAACAATAGCAAAGCTAATCACAGGATCAGAAGTCTCCTTTATCATCGTCCACTTTATTAGAAACACGTACGTGAAGGTCCACTCTGTAGGTGTAGGAGTAAAGAGTTTATTTATAGAGGCAGTAAATAAAACCTTTTAGAGCACGCATCTGAGTTAGCCTCTCTGACTCGCTTTATTCTCTGGTTCGCTTTACTCTTTGACTCGCTTTACTCTCTGACTCACCGTACTCTCAGATTTGCTTTACACTCCAACTCGCTTTACTCTCTGACTCGCTGAACCCTCTGACTCGCTTTACTCTCCGACTCGCTGAACTCTCCGACTCGCTTTACTCTCCGCCTCGCTTTACTCTCTAACTCGCTTTAATCTCTGACTGGCTGAACTCTCTGACTGGCTGAACTCTCTGACTCGCTTTACTCTCTGACTCGCTGAACTCTCTGACTCGCTTTACTCTCTGACTTGCTTTACTCTCTGACTCGCTTTATTCTCTGACTTGCTTTACTCTCTGATTTGCTCTACTCTCTGACTCGCTCTACTCTCTGAATCGTCTGACTAACTTTATTCTCTGACTTTCTTTACTCTCTGATTCCGTTTTATTCTCAGACTTGCTTTACTCCCCGATTCGCTCTACTCTCCGATTCGCTCTACTCTCTGACTCCCTTTATTCTCCGACTCGTTTTACTATCTGACTTTCTTTACTCTCTGATTCTGTTTTATTCTCTGACTTGCTTTACTCTACAACTCGCTCTTCTCTCCGACTAGCTCTACTCTCTGACTCCCTTTACTCTCTGACTCATTTTATTCTCTGACTTGCTTTACTCTCTGATTCGCTTTATTCTCTGACTCGTTTTACTCTCCGACTCGCTTTTCTTTTCGTCTCACTCCAGAATCTGCACAGATCTGATTGGCTGAGGAGCCTTTGGTGATCTTACAGTGCATGTGATTGGTCTGTGAGTTTACTGCACCGTAAAGCCCGTATACCGTAAATACAAGAATATAAGCTCCGCCTCTTAAAATAAACACTGTCAGAACTAAATCTTCTCAGTATTTGTTATATTAGTTTGGGTCCACACTGGGTCCAAACCTGGACCACTGTCCGCCTGTTAATGACCTCTCGGCTAGAGGAACACAAACGTAAACAAAACTGTCTGTGTTAGCAGTCTTACTATGAAAAACTGAAAGCTGGACATAAAGATCTGTTATGATCTGCAGACCTGCAGCACTTGAAGAGTAAAACACCAGTGAGGAAAAACGAGGAATCTAAAAAACACTCAGAGGCATGAACTGAAACCGCTAAGCGAACACGGTTATAACAGGCAGCTTGTACAAGGAAGGAATAAGCAGCCAGATCGCCGAGACAAAACATTATTTATAACCCTGAAGACTCGAAGCCTGGAAGAAGAACGCCACATCTGAGAATAATGAAGTGTGAGAATAGCTGTTTAAGAAAGTGCTAGACTGCAGGGTGCTATTATTAGCCTAACTAAGCTGTGTGAGAGGGGCTGTGCTAAGGCTGGTCTGACCCAGCAGACGGCCTGCAGGAGCCAGAACGAAAGAAAAAAATTAAAATAACAAAGTTAAAATAGGACCAAGAAAAAGAACAAATGATGGATGGATGGATGGATGAATGGATGGACGGACAGACACACTGACAGAAAGCCAGAAAGAAAAATGTATGAAAGAAAGGAAGGATAAAGAAAAAGAATATATGAAAGAAAAAAGTAAAATAGGACATAAAAGAAAAAAGAAAGAAAGAAATGACAGACACATGAACGAACAGATGGGAAGAAAAAAGAAGAAAAGGAGAAAGAAAAGAAATATTGAATGAATGCACTAAAGGAACAAAAGAAAATAATACAAATGATAGGCAAAAAGGAATGAAAGATGGACAAAAAGGAAGAAAGATAAGGATAAAGGAAAATAATATATAAAAGAAAAAAAGGAAGAATGGCAGACAGATGGGCGAACAGATAGGAATAAAGAAAAAAGATGGAAAGGAGAAAGAAAAGAAACATAAGAAAGAAAGAGCTAAGACACGGAAAAAAAGAATGAAAGGAAAAGAAAAGAAAGAAAGAAAGAAAGAAAGAAAGAAAGAAAGAAAGAGTGTGCCAGGAACATGTGGACAGTCTATGCAGTACAGTATGTGTCTCACAAGCTCAGAGAGAGAGAGAGATAGAGATAAAGAGAGAAAGAGATAGAGAGAGAGAGAGAGAGAGAGAGAGAGAGAGAGAGAGAGATAGAGAGAGAGAGAGAGAGAGAGAGGGAAAGCTTTATCAGACATAAACATGCCAGAGCAGAGCAGCTCTCTCCTCCTGTACTCCATTCTCCTCCTTCCTGCCAGCCAACCTCTTCTACAAGGAATATTTATATTTATCTCTCTTCTCTGAATCCCTCGTTTTCTCTATCTCATAAACATACACTCCTGCCCTCACTCACTCACTCACTCACTCACTCACTCACTCACTCAGACACATGCTGGAGGCTGCTGAGATCATGAGTTTGTTATTACACTAGGCTTCTGACCTGACCGTGGCCAATCACCCGGTCACGCATTCATTCTGGTCAGGTTCACCCAATCTCCTCTAAATACCACACACAGAGTGAGGCTATTTATAGGAACATCACGCATCTCCACTCTGACATCTATCTTCTGTAGACCAGGGTTCAGGCAGGTTTCAGTGAGTAAAGTTTAAGACTTTTTAAAGACTTTATAAGACTTTTCTCTGTGAAATTTCAGACCAACACGAGCTTTCATTGAACATTAACACATACAGCCCAGTAAGCAGGCGTATCAGCCCTCTCTCTTAAAGTCTGCCAAGCCAAATCTATATAAGCCATCAGAAAATACAGAGAACACAAAACTAACCTCTGATTAGACTACACTTCTTGGGAATCAACAAAAATTAATATTTAAAACTTGACTAAATTAAATGTAAGGACTTTCATGGAAATCTGGCTGTTTTTAAACATTTTTAAGGCCTAAAGTTTTAAATTTTAGACATTTTAAGACATTTTAAGACCCCATGGGAACCCTGGTACACAGGGTAATGTAATTTTCTCTACACCAAGAACAAGATGGGAGATCTTTGGCACAATACAAATACACAATGTTTGTTTTTGAGATATATGTGTCTGACAGCTGGTCTGCTCGTCCTCTGTTCAGTCTCTGCTGCCCATGTTTAATTGTTGTCTACTTTATTATATTGTACAGTTGACGTGCCAATGGACATGGGACAAGAACTAGTATTGTGTAGGACCCCCTCTAACCTGGCGAGTGCAGCAACTCAACATGGCATCAATTCTAAATATTGAAAGAAGATGTCTAAGGAAATGGTAAGCCATGTCAGTCTACTATGCAAAAGTTGAATAAATGAATAAATAAATAAATAAAATAAAGCAGCTTCCGTTTATTCAATTCAATTCAATTTAATTCACAAAGCAGCTTTACAGAAATTTGAAAACAGACAGTTAAAACATATATATCTCCCAGTGAGCAAGCCAGAGATGACAGTGGTGAGGAAAAACTCCCTCAGACTGGAGGAAGGAACCTTGGGAGGAACCAAGACTCTCAAGAGGAGACCCATCCTCCTCTGGTCAAACAGTATTTACAGTATTTAATGAACTAAATACCAAAGAAAAGCTGAGAGAGTCTCTGTTTGAAGTCTACATGGCAAAGCTTTAGAAGCTGCACAGGTAGAGGCAGTCTCTGACTGAGGCAGTCTTTGACTGAGGCAGTCTCTGACTGAGTCTTCATGAACTTAAACAGCCCCATCCTATCTCAATGCTGGTACATATGGATGGCACACTGGACAGGGGAGCTGGTTGGTGATAGGTAAGGAAGAGACCCTGGTTTATATTGAGGTTTATATTGTGTGAAGATTCCATAATGAATGAATGGACCAATAGAAATGCTCCAAAAGTCTGATTCCACTAACTTTAAAACATTAAAGGTCAAGAAGGTTTTTGGCCTCTTCTGTAAACTTGCTATTTTCGATACAACGATGTGTAGAGACAGCCATTACAGTCCACATCCAGTACAGTAGACTGTGATCAGTGATTGGTGTAGCAAATCAAAACCTTTTACAGCTAAATAGAATAAATTCCCTGCATGCAGCTACGTCCCACTATTTCCTTCCCAAACATTCATTACATAACTGTCCACTTCTTTCTTTCCTGCAATTGATATACTTCCCAATAGAAGCCACACAAGTACGAGACAGGCAAACACAGACTCGCACTTCCAAGAACACTTGAAAGCATCCAATGAGGTAAACGATGTTTGGGTAAGATATTAGTACCTTCAGAAGTACGCCCACCTCTTTGGAACACAAATATCAACGACAGCTGCATGAAAGCCTACCACCACATTCATCTCAACCCAAACCAGATACGCAGAGCTCTCCATTAGACTGTAAGAAACCCACTCAGTGTCACAAAGTCTCCGACTATATAAACAACAAAGCCAATTTCAGTCTCCGGGACGAAAGTAAATCAGGATGGCCAGACTTTTTTTTTTTTTACCCATTAGTTTCCCCTCCTCCCTCTCCGCTGGCCTGATGGGTACATCATTGGGAGTGTTTACACGTCCAGCAAATATTTACTCATTACGCACTTGGGAGCGCCTGACTCGGGTATTTGGAGCTGGCTGGATAATTTGACCCAAATGGGAGTCAACCTTGCGACCCTTTGTCCACATTTGCATGCCCAAACAACATCCTCCCTACAGTTCCACACGCTGCTACAGTGCGGAGTGCACCCTGGCCTGCAGCATTATGGGACGTGTAAACAATTGCTGTCATGCCCACCTGGTGTGCTTAATTACAACATTACAACATATATATATATATATATATATATATATATATATATAGGGATGCACCGATACCACTTTTTCCTTACCGATACCAATACTGATACCAGCTTTTCAGGTATCTGCCAATACAGAGTACCCATACCGATACCAACTCTGACTTAAATGCTTGATATATGGCTATAAATCCTGATTTTTATAGCGTTCCACTTTTAATATGTTGTATTTTTTTATGTCTTATCCTGAATAAGATATAATAACATTAAAAGAACTCCATTTACTGGTTGAGTAACTGCACATTAAAAAGTTTCAGAGCTATAAAAAAATAAAAATTGCCACAATACAGAAACACGTGCAGCCATTTAGTTAATAAGCTTCATGGTATCGGCGCTCTCTATTGCCGATACTGATACTGTGTGTGTATATATATATATATATATATATATATATATATATATATATATATATATATATATATATATAGATAGATAGATAGATAAAAAAATGTAACAAATGAAATGAATACAAAAGGACTTAAGAGTACAAAAGCATTTTTAAAAAAGTATGAAGTACAACATAACCAGGAGTAATGGCAAAAACATACTTAGTTATAAAACAAGCTTATAAAAAGTACAG
Source organism: Megaleporinus macrocephalus (assembly GCA_021613375.1). Lineage (NCBI taxonomy): Eukaryota > Metazoa > Chordata > Actinopteri > Characiformes > Anostomidae > Megaleporinus > Megaleporinus macrocephalus. The sequence continues at coordinate 32,484,302 of CM038726.1, read as the reverse complement.
TAAAAACATAAAACAGTATTAAAATGAAGCTTATACAAACTTTTTTTTCTAGTTTAGAATATTTTGAGACGCGGCGCAGTAATAAAGAGTTCTGTTGTTGTGAGGCAGCCATAGGTGTGCATATTTTGTGTAGTTTATGGCCTAGAATGTGGCTCAACCAATCCAATTATAGGATCAGAACCATATGTTTAATAATATAATATAAACTGCTTATAATACCACATACGCTGAACAATACAGATCCAGAACTCTCATTTAAACCCTTATTTTTAAACCGAAATACTACTGTAGCCATGTAACATACATTTTTCCAGAAGAGTTGCTTATTGTTGGTATATCAAATTAATAAATAATTAAGAATTCAAATAGCAGCACTGATTTATGCCTGAGTGAATCTTCTATAATTAACAGTAGGTCAAAGGTAAAACCAATGCTCAGCCTGAACTTCACCCAAAGGCTCTGTTTGGTGAGAATGCAGAGCAAGTGTTTTGGCCGCAGCGCTACATGGTACAACTTGGACTTTGGCATCATATATTTGGCTTCAGCGTCTGCCATTTGTTGGTTTGTTTGCCAGTGCTCCCTGAAAGTGCATGCGGCGAGGCTATTTTTAGCACTGCAACTGCGTACGCAGCCAGGTCATGCTGGATCAGCCCAGAAATCTACTGCTAATCCAAAGAAACACAATGGTACCCATTGAAAGCTCCAGTCCCAGTTTGTCTGTCACTGTGCCCCCTAGTAGCGTCCTGAGGAAGTGCAGCAGCATGGTGCCACCTCAAGCCCTCCTGAGCAAACCAATCAGGGAAAATGTTTAATTAGAATTTAACAGAATACTAAAACTCTGGTTACTATTTAGCCTATTTTGTGTTTCAAATTTTTTTTACTATTGACTGAATTTACTATTTTACTGCCTTCTTTTCTAACTTCTTTAATATATAGATACCATACATGTAGATAAACACATGCTTATTGTCTAAATATATATCATAGAGTTTCCCACCACTGGTTTATGTGATTTATGACACTGTATGATATACTGTTATGTTTATAGATAATGATATATGTTTATATATAGTGATGTATATCATGCATAAAGATTATACACTACACTATATGCTTGTAACACAACTTGTTCACTGTAAAAACAAAAAAGTTATTTTTAACCTAAAATGTTTTAAAAGTTTTAGTTGAGTGAATTTTGAATAGTAAGTTAGCAGAACAAGACTCGGTTTTATACTCAAAAAAATAGTTTCAGGTTCAAATAACTCTAGTAATTATACTTTTTATTTTATACGCTCATTGTTTTTAGTACTACCACACAGACAAATGTGGAGCATACAGTTATAACTGAATAGCTTGTCTGTTCATGTAGCCTGGGAGTTATAGCAGGTTCACATGGTGCCAGTATGGTCTATTGGACATAGTGCATCACTCTATTTCCTATTTGTTTCCAGCCGTGGAGAAACAGGTGAGTAATAGATGTGTCTGAGTGCTACGCCTGTCTGTTCCTCATGGGAGGCAAGGCTGGCAGAGATGCTTTATTCTGTACCACCAAACAGCCTGGACACATATCTGTCACTTAATACGTAGCACAACGTGCATCAACTTTCACAGCATGTCTATAACGTTTATAACCGATTCAACAAAAAAAAACTAAATTCAATTGAAATTTGTCATTATGCCGATACAAGGCTGTACAGTATAACGAAACACTCTAAGGCTACTTCTCAAGTGCAGTACCTTAGAAGTTACAGTTAAGAAGTTTAACAAGGGATAAATAAGCAATAGTGCAAATACTGAAGACACTACTATCCACTTATACTAGCACGACATATATATATATATATATATATATATATATATATATATATATATATATATATATATATATATATATATATATACACTACCGCTCAAAAGTTGAGGATCACTTTAAAATTTCATTTCATGCAATTTCATGCAATTCAAAAACAATATTGTCCATTTCACAATTAATGTAAGTGTATCAGATGATTTTTAAAGAATAAAAATGTTTGTATTAAAGTCTATTTTTGTATAAAGGCTTATTTTGCATGTCAGCAATTCTCAGTCCTCTGTCCCTAACCCTAACCCTAACCCTAGCCGCCAATCCAAGTTAAGGATGTTATTGGGCTGATTGGTTGTTCTTGCTCAATTGTGATGCACAGCTGAAAAACATTCTACTAATAAGTGAGTATTAAAGGGAGAACAACATTCTAGGTTAGTTTAGTATCTGAAGATCAGCAGTTGATGGCTTGCTGACCGACTCACAATGACCAGAAAGAAACTACTTTCTTTAGAGACTCATCAGTCCATTGTTGTGTTGAGGAAGAAGATACTCCATTAAAACAAGAACATTTTACTGTGATCAAATTTAATTGGCCTATATCCACCAGAGTCATATGACATACTACAGGTCTGGGTCACCTGACTACTGATTATTACCACCTGTATACCTGTGTATTTAAGCTCCGTCCTGTTCTATGCTTGTCGCCAAGTTTTGACTGTTAGCAGCAATACAAAGCCTTCTATCATTCTCTCCACATTTACCATTTATTACCTGTTTCCGTACCTCGACTCTGATTTTGCCTTGCCCTTATATTATTCGATACCGTGTATGACCTTGTTCTGTTTTTCGACTCTGTCTTTGCCTTGCCCTGTTTGCTGGATTTTATAGTTTCTGGACACTCGCCTGTTACACCATCTCGTCTCTTTGGTATGTCCCTCTGTACTTGTTTGGTTACTCTGGTTTTGACATCCCCTTTTGCCAAACGCCTTATATTAAAGCCTCTAGACTTTTTACTCTGTTGCGTTCTGACAGAAAGACAAAATTGCATACTCAAACCTGTCAATACAGAATAAAAATTGAATATAATTCATTGCATATTTAACAGGTTAATGAATGCATAATTATTTTTAAATATATTGACTGTAATATAATTACATTTGTACAGCAAACAACAGTAGTAATTAGAGATTTACAAGAGGTAAATAACCATAGATTGTTAATAAAAAAAAATCTTACATTGAGAGACAACAATCGTGTATATGGAACAGAATATGTGTATATTTGATGGAAATTCAAGTAAATTCAAAGCATGTTTAAACATCCTGCCACTGTATATCTGAACTAAGGTTTTGTTTTACTCGTCTCTCTCTCTCTCTCTCTCTCTCTGAGGTAATAACCACCCACCTGTCCCGCCGAATACTGTAAAAGACTGACCACCAGGGCCCCCCTGTCACCTGGCTCCAACCAGCTCTCCTCTCTATTTGTGCCATTTGCTCCATCACAGCTTCTAAAGCTTTTACTTTCAGACTCAGCTTTAGTTTATAAACTGTAAATACTGTTTGACCAGAGGAGGAGGGGTCTCTGCTTGTGAGTCTGGTTCCTCCCAAGGTTTCTTCCTCCAGTTGAGGGAGTTGTTCTTGCCACTGTTGCCTCTGGCTTGCTCCCAGTGGATAAAGCCTTGTGATTTCATGTTTTTCATGCTTTAAAATTCCTGTAAAGCTGCTTTGTGACAATATTGTTGTAAAAAGCGCTATACAAATAAACTTGACTTGACTAGACTTGACTTGACTAAGGTTAGTACAGTGTATGCTTAGGTAACTGAGAGTGAACCATCTATTATAAGCTTTGCTTTCTAGGTTTTTCTAGAAGTGCCCCTATATCCCTCTTTCAAGTTCCAGTAGCGGGAAAAGCCAGAGAGGAGCAAAGCCTGGAAAAACCCAACCGTGGTCACACTGACAAGACCAAATACGTAATTATGAAATACAGAAGTCGGTTCGGTATTGCCGCCATCTGGTTCTTATTCAAAGCGGTGCACTGAGGGCTGAAAGACGGCCTTCTCATAGCTAATAATACAGAGCCATAGCAAAATGTTCTTCTCTCAGATTAAATGTACTGTTCTGTTCTAACCGTACAGGCTGGTACACTTTCCTCTATTCTCCCCTCAACCCTCTCCCACGTCTGCTTTCTATAGCAAAGCCAGCAGAGGCTTCCTCAGACCCTTGAGAAAGTGTAACACATACAGTAGGTCGAAGTTCGGCTGCAGGACTAGAAGAAAAGAGAGCAATATCTCAAAGTAGTTCCTTTCACAAGCTTCATTGAGCAACGTGTAGCATGACGCAATCTGTCAAATCCATACTACAAACAATCCGGGGGGTAGTACTGTAGGAAACAAGGAGGTGCACTGCCCCCCACCCCCTGCGAGTTTATCAGATTTCAGCACTGTACTCTCCAAGTGTGGTGCAAAGCAGAGCCAATGTTAATGCTTTGTTTCTATTTATAAGTCTATTGTTTTTATACTACCTCTAAATGTGTTTACCTGGTGGTGGTCTCAGACAAGGAGCTCTGTGAGACCCACGTGTGTTATATACACAGTCTTACTGACTCTTACTCCTTGATATAACTAATTCATAGTTCTACTGAGCCTCATTCCTCTATGTGTCTAATCCACAGTCATACTGACCCACACTCCTCTGTGTCTAATCCACAGTCATACTGACCCACACTCCTCTGTGTCTAATCCACAGTCATACTGACCCACACTTCTCTGTGTATCTAATTCACTGCCATACTGACTCTCACTCCTCTATGTGTCTAATCCACAACCATACTGATTCACACTTCTCTGTGTATCTAATTCACTGTCATACTGACTCTCACTCCTCTATGTGTCTAATCCACAACCATACTGATTCACACTTCTCTGTGTATCTAATTCACTGTCATACTGACTCTCACTCCTCTATGTGTCTAATCCACAACCATACTGACCCACACTTCTCTGTGTATCTAATTCACTGCCATACTGACTCTCACTCCTCTATGTGTCTAATCCACAACCATACTGATTCACACTTCTCTGTGTATCTAATTCACTGCCATACTGACTCTCACTCCCCTATGTGTCTAATCCTCTGCCATACTGGCTCTTAGTCCCCTATGTGTCTAATCCATGGCCATATTGACCCACACTCCTCTATGTGTCTAATCCACTGTCATACTGAGCAGCACTCCTCTATGTGTCTAATCCACAGTCATACTGAGCAGCACTCCTCTATGTGTCTAATCCACAGTCATACTGAGCAGCACTCCTCTATGTGTCTAATCCACAGTCATACTGAGCAGCACTCCTCTATGTGTCTAATCCCCAGTCATACTGACCCTCACTCCTTTATGTGTCATACTGACCATCCTTCCACTATGTCTAATCCACTGCCATACGGACTCTCACTCCTCTATGTGTCTAATCCACTGCCATACTGACTCTCACTCCTCTATGTGTCTTATTCACTGCCATACTGACTCTCACTCCCCTATGTGTCTAATCCACAGTCATACTGACTCTCACTCCTCTATGTGTCTTATTCACTGCCATACTGACTCTCACTCCCCTATGTGTCTAATCCACAGTCATACTGACTCTCACTCCTCTATGTGTCTAATCCCCAGTCAAACTGAACTACACTCCTTTATGTGTCTAATCCACAACCATACTGAACCACACTTCTCTTTGTGTCTAATCCACAGTCATACTGACCCTCATTCGTCTACGTGTCTAATCCACAGTCATACTGACTCTTACTCCCCTATGTGTGTAATCTATGGCCATACTGACGCTTACTCCTCTATGTGTCTAATCCATGGTCATACTGACTCTTACTCCCCTATGTGTGTAATCTATGGCCATACTGAACCACATTCCTCTATGTGTCTAATCCATGGCCATATTGACCCTCACTCCTCTATGTGTCTAATCCACAACCATACTGAACCACATTCCTCTATGTGTCTAATCCACAACCATACTTACACTTACTTCCCTAGGTGTTTAATCTATGGCCATACTGACCCTCACTCTTCTATGTGTCTAATCCACAACCATACTGAACCACACTTCTCTATATGTTCCTACTGAACACTAATCATTAATGCTTGTTGCGTATTCAGTATATAACACATTTTGGAATATTTTTTTCCACCTCTTTTGTGCATGTGTGTGTGTTTTCCTGATTTTACAACCTTTCTTGATGTCTTCCTTTAGTTATAAAAAGCTAACAAAGTAATGGTTTAAAGTCTGTGAAGCTATAAAGGCTTCATGCTCTGGAGCTGCTATATTTACAGGCCTGCTATGTGGATTTATTTCTGAATAAACACCTGAAAGAGCATCGCAGCATCTCATGACGTACTTGGAAACCCACATATCTGGGTGCTGTCAGCTTTAATTTGAGGAGGATGAAGATATTAGCAGGGATAGCTCTATTCTGAGATTACATAACTGCAGCATATTACTCTGTGTTTAGAGTGATCATTGAAATATTCTCAGCCGCTCAGTGGAAAGACTGAAGTGCGATGGTTTCTTGAACCTACAGTTATGTAACGCGGCGAGAGCTTCAGTTCGGAAACATCCATAACACACATACATACACACATATACACACAGACACACACCCACAACAAACACTACAGGATCCAGTTCTGTTATTGTTTGTCAATTCAGGTATCACGATCATTCTATCACGGTTATGTTATTACATTGGTACCGTGTGTGCATCAGCTTACAAGGCTAAAAGATTAAAGCTCGTATAATAAAATCACAATTTTTACAATTATTAAGAATGTTTTTAAGTTTTAAGAGGGGGAAATTCAACCTAATAACACAACATCTCCTTCCTGTAGATGCAATAAGGGGCAACCAAACCCCTGGTTGTGGTTGTGGTAGTGTAGCACATTACATTTATGGTTCAAGCCTTAAGCCAAAAAGGTTAAAAACAAAAACAGGGCTCAGTTAATAGAAAATAAGCACAGTTTACATAGCAATATTAATAAAATGGATATATTAAGGAAAAAATAATTAATAAAATCACAATCAGATATATTCTCCAGCCTTGTATTGTTGCTGTCCAATAAAAAACGTCTCCATTTTTGTCGATTTTGAGTTTTCTACATCATTTGAACTCGACAACAACTTTTTTTTAGCATTAAAAGTTCAACAACCCAGCCTAAAAAAAAGTTTAGATGTTTAGTTTTGCAATGGAGCAATAAAGCTAACCTAGAAAACTCAATATGGACATTGATACCTCACTAATTTGCATGTCCTAACTGCACTCCTGAGTCATTACACACTTGAATTGAGGCATTCAGCATCTCAGACTGAGATTATTTTACACAATTTTGTCTAGAAACACGAATAAAAATTAATTACAAACATGGCACCATATGTAGAACTATCAGGCTAACATGATATACTTGTTTCCATTGCGGAAATTCTATTCCATTATATGACTTTGTGTATTGACAGCTTATATATGTGTGTGTTTCTGTGTCGAGTGGAAAAAGTGAAAGTGTGGGTGATTTACAGTGTGGCCCTTTGAGCCCGCGTGCACCTGCCCTGCTCTCCATCTGATTTTATTGCTGCTCCCACAAGTGACGTCCATTCTGTTTCACTATTGGAGGTCAGAGATGCAGGAGATGGGAGGAAGAACAGATCGGAAAGATGAGAAATAAACAATGGGGGCGGGCAGAGAGAGACAGCGAGACAAAGAGAGAGAAAAGACGAACAATAATAGACAAGAACTGAATATTTCAGTAGTCCAAGCTATGAGTTTTCTACTTTGTTACAGTGATTACATATCAAAACAAAGGGAACAACAAGTCATGTTATTAATGGAACAGGTTAAGAAGTTGCCTCTTGGGCAGACCTGTAACAGTACAGACTGGAGCGCAGCCCACTGTGGTTTGTTGGACCAAACAGAGTGGGTTGGGTTAATGCAGTGAGTTGGGTTAATGTTAAATAACTCCATTTCACTCCATACACATTACACCTACAGTAGATTTTATGGCATTCCTTTCTAAATTCCTAGGCATTAATATGAAGTTGGCCCTCTCTTCCACTCTTCCAAGAAGATTTCCACAAAAGTTTGGAGTGTGGGTGCATTTGTCAGATGCTGATGTTGGACAAGAGGACCTGACTCACTCCCTAGTTCATCCCAAAGGTGTTGGATGAGGTTGAGGTCAGGGCTCTGTGTGGAACCAAAGTCAACCCTGGGACACAGTCATGCTGGGACTGGAAAGGACCTTCCCCAAACTGTTCCCACAAAGCTGCAAGCATACACAGCAAAATGTCTTGGTCTGCTAAAGCATTAGGGTTTCCCTTCACTGGATCTAAGGGTTCTCAGTCCACCCCTAAAAAAACAGCCCCCTATCAATATCCCTCCTCCACCAACCTTCACAGTCAACACAGTGCTGTCAGGCAGGTAACGTTCTCCAAGGCATTTGCCAAACTCAGACTCATCTACTAAGAAAGAGATGAAGGAGCCAACATTGAAGATGGCAGGTGTTTGAGGCTATTAAATACTTATCGTTTTAGTTATGTTACCACCAACACTGCCCCTACAGTTTCTCGAGGTACTCCTCTGTTTCCTTCATATCCATACATCCTCCATCCATATCTGAAACTGGAATTTGAATGCATCTTCATATTTGAAAGCAGATTGAGAAGTTGAGCGTGTACCATATGAAAATGCAATGCTACAGGCAAATATTCCACCACCGTCCAATAAAAACTCAACTCAATTTAATTCGAGTTTATTTGTATAGCACTTTTTACCATGATGTCACACTGCAGCTTTCAGAAGTTTGAAAACTTCAACATGTATGCCCCAGTAAGTGAGGCAGAGGCGGCAGGGGCAAGGAAAAACTCCCTCAGACTGGAGGAAGAAACCTTGGGAGGAACCAAGACTCTCTAAGGGAGACCCGTCCTCCTCTGGCCAAACGGTATTTATAGTTAAATAAACTAAATACCAAAGAAAAGCTTTGATGTTTGAAGTCTGGGTGGCATATCTTTAGAAGCTGCACTGGTAGAGGCAGTCTCTGACTGAGGCAGTCTCTGACTAAGGCAGTCTCTGATTAAGTCTTTATGAAAAGTGGGCGTGAGCTGAAACAGTCCCACCCTATCTCAATGCTGGTACACCTGGATGGTGTACAGTGATGTAACTAAGGGTGTTGGAGTTGGCCCAAATGGACAGGAGAGCTGGTTGGTGATAGGTAGAAACACCTATGAAGGGTTAAAGCACCATCTTTAAGCAGTTACAGACTTTCGATACGAAATGTAAATATTTTAAATGTATTTATAAATTCACTTTGTAACTAAATATGTACTTGTCATTACACAGTGAAAAAAAAAATGGATGGACATATTTTTTGGATATTTAATGGATGTATAATCTCCAGTAAAAGTGACATTCAATGATTCTACATTTCCTGATGATCAGAGGTGTCAAGTAATGAAGTGTGGGTTGTTGGTTATTTATACTTTACTAGAGTAATTATTTTTCAGCTGACTTTTTACTTTACTCCTTACATTTACACTCCAGTAAAGATTACTGATAACATGACTTTGAATTTTGACTTTTTGCTCCATTACAATACTTATAGACAACTAGTCATCATATCTTCTGCTCCATGAAACTCATGTTAATGTTCAGTAGTAACAGATATGCTTCTTTAATATATTTACATTGTATTAAACTACATTCATGTTCAATGGCCGTATATGTGGCTGAAACAGGAAGCCTAGCGCATCCCAAATTTATCAACATTAACATTTTAATATAACATTATAGTCATTAGTCATTTTAGAAGAATGATTTTTTGGGGAGGTGGGCTAGTGCACTATAGAACCCCTGTGGTGCAGCCCAAGCATTTGTCCTTAATGACATTTTTTTTGCTTTACATTACTTTTACTTTTATATTTAAGTAGTTTTAAGCAGTACTTTTACACTTTTACTGGAGTAAAAAGCTTGAGTTGATACTAGATACTATTTTTAAACCCTAGTATCTATACTCCTACCTGAGTAATGACTGTGAATACTTTTAACACCTTTGGTGATGATGCTGTTTGTGTGGTAGAAGATGCAGGCCATGTTTGGCTTTTATTTGTCTGATCTCTGTTGTATTTACCTTACACTTCTAGAAAGTCGTCTGACTTTTCATTGGCATTGTAAATTCACACATACCAGGCCAAGCGTACGTCCTAAACAGTGCAATGGAAACAGGACACACACACATACGCTGCCTTGAAGGCTGTAACTCTCAGCCGCCAGCGTACTGACGCTGATTTGTGACTTTTCCGCTCTCGTTCATGGCTTGTGTAGCATAGAAAACGAAATGTATTTACACAAGAATGTCAGCCTTCCTTATTGACGTTCAAAAGCAGAAGCAAAACGGGGCCTTTGGCAACAGCCTGGAGTTACAACAGCAAATTATGGCTTTAGATATGACAGCAATATGACAGGAGAGCAGGCGAACCTTACCATACTTTACCTTAAAGGTCCTTTAGGGTGTTTTATTATTAGAAACCGAAACTGAAATTGACACTACTGCTTTGGTTTTGGTATGGTTTAATTGAAAACATGCTGAAAACTATTTCTATAGACACACAGACTCAGCTCAAGGTCAAATAAACAAAAAAATGACTCACTGCTGCCCTCTAATGGTGTCATAGCAGCACTTTTCTCTGTATTCTGTATGATTTACTATCCAAAACCATTTACAAGTGTCATGTAAGGTTTTATATGTAAGGCTGATGGCTGGTAAAATAGTGTTAACGCTATGAAAAAGTCTTCTCTGAGGACTGGTTGGCCTCAAAAACGTACTGAATGTACCTGTAGACCTTAAAAAATATGTTTGATTGGGAAATCTTACAAATAATTTTCCGCCCACCAATTTTGGCCAGCATTAATAATGTGCTGGGTGAAATATTGCTAGACAAAGCATGAACAAGGGTGACGTTTAGGGTTTTTTCTAAATGAAGGATGATGTATTAATGCATTAGTTGCATGATTCCATTAGATTCCACATTATTTAATTG
>CM038726.1:32353413-32468413 GCA_021613375.1 Megaleporinus macrocephalus | reverse complement strand
CAGCACCCACAGTGCTGAGAGTGACCCACCACCCAACAAGTTTGAATGTATATGAGCTGTCATATGCAAAAGTTTCAGCAAAATACATAAGCATTTTCTGATGTGTTCATGTGCTCTACTGAGAAATTAATGCAACCAGAAGTTGTTGTTTATGAGAAATGAGAAGGAAAAATGCTATAAACTGTCTAAAAACGCTGGCACAAACTGCAAACCTTCATGTCAGCATTAAGTGTTGATGGTGTTAGCGGTGTTGCTTGAGGTTATTGTTTAAACACTACCAATACTTTTGTATGATTGAATTTGTTTTATTAACCCTCCTATTATGTTATGGGTCAATTTCCACTTTGTCTGGAATACTGGTTACCCTCTATGAACCCTCAAATTACCCTCAAATGTTTATTAAATAGTTGTTAAAATGGTGTACATACCATATATTTGTGTATTTGCTCAATCTCCTGAGAATTTATAATAATATTTTTCCAGTTTTGATTTGACCCTGGGCTTGTTTTTGAGTGTATTTGATGATTTTGCAGATCAAGGTATTTCGAAAATGATGTCATTCATCTGTGTTACTGTGGCATGAACTGCTGGAGGTGGGCAAGGAGTGATTTTCCACATAGGGAGCTCTAACACAAGCTCTCAAAGTGCTTGTGTTTTGCATTGCTTGGTTGCTCAAAATCGGTCTGACCGAGAAACCATTAGAAGTTTTCAATGATTACCAAAAGTTGGTTGGGACACGGTTGAAGTCAGGTATTTGCCAGCATTAAGTATTATGTTAGTGGTGTTGCTTGAGGTTATTGTTTAAACTGTACCAATACTTTTATATGATTTCACTTGTTTTATTAAGCCTATTACATTATGAGTCAATTTAACCAATTTCAACTTTGTCTTGAATACCGGAAACTCTCTATGACCAAAATTTTTATCAAATAGTTGTTAAAATGGTTCACATTTGCTCTGTCTCAATCTCCTGGAATACTGGTTACCCTCTATGAACCCTCAAATTACCCTCAATAATTATTAAATAGTTGTTAAAATGGTGTACATACCATATATTTGTGTATTTGCTCAATCTCAATCTCCTGAGAATTTATAATAATATTTTTCCTGTTTTAATTTGACCCTGGGCTAGTTTTTGAGTGTATTTGATGATTTTGCACCTGCGTTACTGTGGCATGAACTGCTGGAGGTGGGCAAGGAGTGATTTTCCACATAGGGAGCTCTAACACAAGCTCTCAAAGTGCTTGTGTTTTGCATTGCTTGGTTGCTCAAAATCGGTCTGACCGAGAAACCATTAGAAATTTTCGATGATTACCAAAATTTGGTTGGGACATGGCTGAAGTCAGGTATTTTGCCAGCATTAAGTATTATGTAAGTGGTGTTAGTGGTGTTGCTTGAGGTTATTGTTTAAACTCTACCAATACTTTTGTATGATTTCACTTGTTTTATTAAGCCTATTACATTATGGGTCAATTTGACCAATTTCCACTTTGTCTTGAATACTGGAAACTCTCTATGACCAAAATTTTTATTAAGTAGTTGTTAAAATGGTTCACATTTGCTCTGTCTGGGAATTTATAATAATATTTTTCCTGTTTTAATTTGACCCTGGGCTTGTTTTTGAGTGTATTTATACTCCGTATGAGGCAGTTATTTTATTTACTGCCTCGATAGTAGCTAACGTGTTCTAATTTTCTTTTTTTATCTTATCGTTCATCATTTCTTTTAAACTAGGACCATACTGGTTTGTCTCCATCTCATCCATTCTGCTTTTCACTTCCTGCCCTCCATCTGGATTTTGTGCCTCAAACAACCTATGAAGTGGACGGTGATGTGAATAAAGACTCACCTTCCTGCCTGAGAACAGCATGCAGAGCTGGTGCATGGACCCTCCATTCTTGGTCAGCTCCTTCTTCAGGGTCTTGGGCGAGGGCAGCGTCCAGCCTCCCTTGTGGGCGGTGTTGGCCTCCAGGCAGTTGATGGCATTGTCGGAGGTAAAGCAGGTGCTGCGGGGGTCCTGCAGAAGGCTGCCCTCGCTGTGCGTGCGCCGGCGGAGCGAGTTCTGGACGCTGAGTCCTCCTGCCCCTCCGTGCTTTTCGCATGAAACTCCCTCCACCATGCTTCTTCGCTTACTGTCTCTGCGCTCCAGGAAGTTATCGTCGCTGTCCTCGTCCTCTTCCTCCTCCTCTTCCTCCTCGTCCTCGTCATCCTCGTCGTACTCTTCGTCTGTGGCGGGCGAGGAGAGGGCGTCGGCGCTGAAGGAGCGATCCAGGCGCAGTTCGGGGATGACGAAGGACGAAGAGGAGGAAGAAGGAGGCGCGTTGGTGTCTGGAGCTTCGGAGGCGTTGTCTTCGTCCACTTGCAGTTGCAGCTGCTTTCCTTCCAACTTGCAGATTTCCTCTTCATACTCTCCTTCCTCCTCCATCAGAGCCTTCCTCATCTCTACCTCCTCCCCCTCCTCCTCTTCTTCTTCCTCTTCTCCTCTGTCCTCTTTTTCCACACTTTTCCAAAGCTCGCTCAGGCTGCCTTCGTTGCTCTTGCCATCCTCTCCCTCGGTGGACGGCGGAGGTGTTGGAGGCACTAGGTGTCGCGTCTCGCCCAGTGGAGTGAGGAGCTCGCTGGGCTGCGGGCTGCTGGCCGTGGTGGCAGGGGCGTCCGACGGGCTGCCCAGAGAACGCTCATCCTCAGAGGGGCACCGGCGAGTCCCCAGGTCACAACGTTCATCCAGTTTGGGCTCCAGCATCTGAGGAAAGAGACAGAGCAGGAAGGTCAAGCATGAAGCCAACTGGAAATTTGTACACAGATTCTATTTGGCCCAATTAAAACGATACCATATGCAGCTAGCTACTCTGTTCTCTGGGGATAGTAGGTACTTTCCATCATTACTTCTGGAGCTGTCTAACACTCACACACTGGTTTTTGGAGGAACTTAGCTAAGGATATCTTTATCTTATTGGGAAAACTGTATGTTTGTCATCAGATTTATTTTTCTTGAATATTTTTTTCATCTTTTTATATGGCAAAGAAATATCCTACAGCAGCTAAGCTCTTATTAGCCAAGTTTTGGACTCCTACAACCCTGAGCATTGGGCTCTAACACTACTAGATATCATCTCAATGGAACTGTCTACAGCACGTATACATGGGGCCAAAACAGTGGAAAGATGGAACACAGCTTTTGCTAAGGTGAAACTATTTGTTTTTGTCCTCTTTTATTTTCCGAGTTTAGTTTGAACTCATCTGAGGTCTACCAGCTTGGGTGGGGGGCTCTGGTGAGCAGAGGGAATGGGGGCTGTTCTATACTTAAAATTGTTGAAATTGGTGGTTATTGGTGTTATTGTTACTCTTATTTTTTCTCTCATTAATATGATCACTCATCCTCCATCCCCAAAAAGGCATGAAGTGAACTATGTGTAGCAAGGAAAAAGCAACCTATAGAAAAAGAAATGCTGTTAACACTTTACTGAGGGGCAGCAGGACACATACACAAGCCCTTCATGCCAAATGACATAATCCTACATAAACATTTTAAGTTTTCTGATCATTTAAAAACTATTTTAGAAAGCTAGGTGTCCCCTAGCTGATCAATTTATACCCCAAGACCACTTCATTAAGTATGCCGTCCTTAGGTATTTAAACCTACTCTCCATTCTATCACTCTCACCCTGTTTGCATTTCTCTAACAGAAGTAGAAGCTGAATCGCTGGTGTGTGATCCGTGAAAAACTTTGGAGCATCGCACCGAGGGGCGTATAACTTGTGTATAACCAGCAGACGGTTAAGCTAAGTGTCCACAGGCCTGGCAGAGCAGTCTCGGACAAATATTTTCGTGACAGTAAAGTATAACGTGGTTCCATGCGTTCAAGCAGGCGACAGAAGCCTTCATCTTCCAACAAAGACATTGGTTGAGCATCTAAAACTATAAACTCCAGAACTTTCTCTGTTATTTTCATTGCTTTCACGCAACTGGTTTGAAATGTTTCACGTCTTTGCAGTGCATTCAACCCAGTTAACTCAGTTAACTGTTTCATCCTCTCGTCTCCTGTCTCTCTTTGTCTGTTCGACTGTAATGTGAGGACCTCGGTGTGCTCTTTAGAGTGGTACTTTTGGAGATACTTAATTACATTGGCTGTAGTGTATTTTGCAGTGCTACCGCCACCCCTTGCAACATTTGTTCGACAGATATTGCATGTTGCCATCGAATTTGTTTGCATAGCAAGCATGAAATACCTCTATGCAGCTGACTCTTTGGTCATATCGGGACCGATATGCCATCTTAATATCGGATCGGTGCATCCCTAGTACTGACTATTGAAGAACAGGGGTTAACAGGGTATAGAATAAACGGAAACCACAGTCTGTAACTGTAGAACTACAAAGTGCTGTTATATAATATGTGGATCTGATTGAATGTACACTGACAAGTCTTAAGTCTGCTTGCAAGCAGACCTAAGTGCACTTGTGATTCTGTTTTTGGTGCAAATAATAGCTTTAGCATTGTATAATAGTATACTCTGTGTGTGGTTTGCCCTTTAACATTGTGTAGAAATGCCTGAGATTGCGGATTTCATTATTTAAGGCCATCTAAGTGGCTTCTCACTGCACATGACTTCACCTCAATCTTGTGTGTGTATGTGTGTGTAGCTACTGTGCTTATGATTACATGCACGTGTGGTTTTTTTATAGACCATAAGGAAATGAGTGAAAAGCATTGTTATAAATGTTATTACTTTGTGTATTTCTGTATATTTCTGTATCAAAAGCTAGATACAGAATCTTTTACTCAAGGGTCTACGAGGGGTTGGCAGATTTACGTTTTTCACACAAATAAAATGGCTTTTCATGAACATATATTGATCCTGGTGTTAAATAACTGGCAACCCAATGACTCACAAGCAAGAATCATAGGCCTCATTCACCAAATACTACTGTTATGTAAACTATGTTTTATGTATTCCTCCCAGATTTTTGCCCCCCAAAACGAACATCTGTCACCACATCTACAAAATGGCAACTTTACAGGGGAGAACAAAAACTTTCCTTACTTTCAATGTAAGTCAATGGAACCTGTATTTCTTCTGAGCACTTTTGGAGCATTTCTATTGGTCCATTCATCATGAAATGTTCACACAATGTAAACGGCAGTTGTTGTGTTCAAATGATGTACAAACATAAAAATCATGTTTTTCTTTGGACGGCAGCGGTATGTATGTGTGGTTATTAGTGTTGCACCGATACCGATACCGGCACTTACACACAATATCGGTATTGGCAATAGAGAGCAACGATACCATGAAGCTTATTGACTAAAATTGCTGCACGTGTTTCTGTATTGTGGCAATTTTTATTTTTTCATAGCTCTGAAACTTATTAATGTGCAGTTACTCAACCAGTAAATGGTTCTTTCAAGATTATTATATCTTATTCAGGATAAGACATAAAAAATACAACATATAAAAAGTGGAACACTATAAATATCAGGGTTTTAGCCATATATTGAGCATTTAGTCAGAGTTGGTATCAGTATCGGTACTAGGTATCGGCAGATACCTGAAAAGCTGGTATCGGTAAGGAAAAAGAGGTATCGGTGCATCCCTAGTGGTTATATATACTCTCTCTTATTTACTTACATTTTTTTTTTTTTATTATCCTGATTCCTTTGTTGTTCTCATAAATGTAGGTAAACCTGCATCTTTGTATGAGCAACACATAAAAGCAGGGGCGTATCTAGGCCTAGTTTAGGTGCTTAAGCACCCCTAAAGATTATAGTAAAAATAACAAATTATTTTTCTTTTAACAATAATTTGTCACTTAAAAGCTGGAAATGTTAAAACCATAGAGAGTACATGGTTAAACTAACTAATTATTATTATTTTAACAATGAAAAAACAGCACCGTCACCCCCTTGCCTTACAAAAAGCTATGATCCAGCAGCATCGCGTGCACCCACGGTGTCAGTGCTGTATTTGGCCGGTGTTGTGTGTCTAGTAAGTTTTGTAAAGGAGTGTTTTTGTACTTTATCACTCAGAACCAACACATTACAGTCATTATCAGTCCAGCTCTCATCCTAACCCATATTCCTGATCACTCTTTATTCTGTTACTGTTAGCTAGGAGTGACTATTTGATGGTTTATCTGACTGGTGTTGTGTGTCTAGTAAGTTTTGTAAAGGAGTGTTTTTATACTTTATCACTCAGAACCAACACATTACAGTCATTATCAGCCTAGCTCTCACCCTAACCCATATTTCTGATCACTCTTTATTCTGTTATTGTTAGAAGTGACTCTTTGACAGTTTATTTTTTAACTTTTAACTAAGGCTAATGCTGCAGGTGGTCTGTTTACGGTTTATAAAGGAGAGAGAAGCTGTAGCTGCTGTGCTGTTGGTTAGTCTGTGTGTTATTAAAGCTAAGGTGCTAGAGTAGTGCTGTCTGTATGTGTATTAGCTAATTAATGATACAAATACAAATATATAAAAGTAAGTTTATCCTTCATATTTTTAACATATATATATACATATATATATATAACATATATATATATATATATAAATTGTTGGTGTCTTTCCAGTCACAGTGTTTCCCCAACACTGATTTCCGATTGGAAATTGAAGTAATTTCCAAAATTACTTTAAAATGTAGTTGTTTTTTTTTAAGCTGTTCTCACCCCTAAACCTCTAAGCCTACAACATTTATATTAAATGTGTTAAGATCAACAAATAATGTGTGTAGTAAGATGTGCAGGTGTGTGTTTTCTGTAGAGGATGTGTGTGGAAAGGGGTTTCATGTGGACTTTCATGTGAAAACCACACATCCGCCCAAGCGCTGCTCCTCATACATCATATTTATAGTAGATGTTAAAACCCTTGTTTATGATCGGTGACACTGTAACACTGCAGCTATGAGGCCACATTAAAGGCTTTCCAAATTATTTGACAGGCTGCCCTCTGATCCCCAGCGACTCCCTCTCTCCCTCTCTCTGGCTCTCACATGAGCTAACCTTACAGTTGCGTACTGTCAGCTGGCTCTTTCCAGGAACGGCGGTACGTTGCTACAATCCGAGGTATTCTTTTATGCCTGAACGGTAGTTCCCAGTACTCCATTTGTTCCATGCCACATGGCTGGAGATACGTTGCTTCACAAAGGTCACAGGTGATGAAGGTTCAGTGAAACATTTACAGCACGTCTGAGAGTCTACAGACAATAGCCACTGTGCAGGATCTAATGTGGACAGAGGTGTGAACGCAAATACGACTCCTGAGGCTCTGAATCTTCAACAGCAGAACCAAGTGTCAAAAGACACTGATAGGGAATCGATCAATGAACTTTCTTAACTGTATGAACACTAGTAATAACTTTCAGGAAAATTAAAGCAACTCTGTAACACATTTATTCATAATTATCACATGTTTTTATTAATGGTAAACTAAAGAATGCATGAGGCATGGAAATCATCTGTTTTGACGTCTCCTGTTTCCAATTAATTTATTATTTAATTCAGTAATTAATTAACTAATTTATTTATTTATCTATCTATTTATTTATTTATTCATTCATTTATTTTTTGTTTGTTTGGGTTTTTGGGGTTCATTTGTTTGTATATCTTTTTATTAATATTTTTTTATTAATGGTAAACTAAAGAATGCATGAGGCATTAAAATCACCTGTTTTGACCCCTCTGTTTCCAACTTATTTATGTATTTATTTATTTATTTATTTTTTTATTCATTTATTAATTTATATTTTGTTTGTTTGGGTTTTTGGGGTTCTTTTGTTTGTATATTTTTTTATTAATATTTTTTTTATTAATGGTAAACTAAAGAATGCATGAGGCATGGAAATCATCTGTTTTGACCCCTCCTGTTTCCAACTTATTTATTTATTTATTTTTTTTATTTTGTTTGGGTTTTTGGGGTTCTTTTGTTTGTATATTTTTTATTAATATTTTTTTTGTTTCCAATTATTAATATTTTTTCTGTTTCCAATGTATTTATTTTTTTATTTTTTTTATTTATTCATTTATTTCTTGTTTGCTTGGGTTTTTGGGGTTCTTTTGTTTGTATGTTTTTTTATGTTATAACTAAAGTGTGGAATGATTATAAATAAGGTAATAATATGGTACTTGCATCTGTCCCCAAATAAAAAATATATTTAAAAAATAATAAATGACCAACGAGATGTTAATCGTCTCATTGGATGAAGTAATTCTAGGTGGTCAGAAACTTATGGACTAGATTTTCTTTACATTTTTCCTTCCTGGTAATAAAAACCAAATGGTTGTCTGCTTTGTAAAATTAGCCATATTTGTTATTATCCAAACCCATACTATAATATAATTTTTGTACAATTTCTTTGGGATTCTTTGGCTTGAATGTGTCAGAAACAAAGAACTTGCCATGACGCACACAAAGCTAAAGCTCAACAGTACAAGCAAGGGCTGAAACCAGGAGATCAGATCAGTCCGAGTAACCAAAGATCCAATGAGAGTCAAGAGCCAGATAAACAGATAGAAAGACAATAGAACTGTTTGGAATTGCAAACAATGTTAGTTTCTCTGGCATTGAGCTACTCAGCAAACGCCAGCAGTCCAGGCAGCCTGACAGGTGTAGCACTGCATTATAGACACAGCCAGGCTGACCAGCCACAAAGCTGCCATACATAGACATTCATAGTGGCCAGTCCAGGCTGAATCATGGCTGCAATGTAGGCCAGTCCAAATGCTTGGCTCTTGGCTGTTATCTCAGTGGATGCAATGCAAACTCCTCAGCCAGCAGGGAAACACAAAAACTACACACACACACATTACAAACAAAACAAGAGGTAAAAACCAAAGCGGCGGCCAAAATGTAGCATATTTACAACAGAACACACACACACACACACACACACACACACACACACACACACTGTTCAATGACCCATACAGTGAATGAACTTCATGAATAACTGCTAGACACCTCATAACCAAGTCTTCATGAGACACAACATGTTCTTACATCAGGCACCAGTTTATTCAATGCTAATCACTGGGATGTAAGCTTCCATTACTTACTATCTACATTAGCCTAATGGCTCTAATGCAAGACTCCAGACAGCACCTAAAACTCTCCAGACTGCACCTAAAACTCTCCAGACTGCACCTAAAACTCTCCAGACTGCACCTAAAACTCTCCAGACTGCACCTAAAACTCTCCAGACTGCACCTAAAACTCCAGACTGCACCTAAAACTCTCCAGACTGCACCTAAAACTCTCCAGACTGCACCTAAAACTCTCCAGACTGCACCTAAAACTCCAGACTGCACCTAAAACTCTCCAGACTGCACCTAAAACTCCAGACTGCACCTAAAACTCTCCAGACTGCACCTAAAACTCTCCAGACTGCACCTAAAACTCTCCAGACTGCACCTAAAACTCCAGACTGCACCTAAAACTCTCCAGACTGCACCTAAAACTCTCCAGACTGCACCTAAAACTCTCCAGACTGCACCTAAAACTCCAGACTGCACCTAAAACTCTCCAGACTGCACCTAAAACTCTCCAGACTGCACCTAAAACTCTCCAGACTGCACCTAAAACTCCAGACTGCACCTAAAACTCTCCAGACTGCACCTAAAACTCTCCAGACTGCACCTAAAACTCCAGACCGCACCTAAAACTCTCCAGACTGCACCTAAAACTCCAGACTGCACCTAAAACTCTCCAGACTGCACCTAAAACTCCAGACTGCACCTAAAACTTCAGACTGCACCTAAAACTCCAGACACTACCTAAAACTCCAGACTGCACCTAAAACTTCAGACTGCACCTAAAACTCTCCAGACTGCACCTAAAACTCTCCAGACTGCACCTAAAACTCTCCAGACTGCACCTAAAACTCCAGACTGCACCTAAAACTCTCCAGACTGCACCTAAAACTCTCCAGACTGCACCTAAAACTCTCCAGACTGCACCTAAAACTCCAGACTGCACCTAAAACTCTCCAGACTGCACCTAAAACTCTCCAGACTGCACCTAAAACTCCAGACCGCACCTAAAACTCTCCAGACTGCACCTAAAACTCCAGACTGCACCTAAAACTCTCCAGACTGCACCTAAAACTCCAGACTGCACCTAAAACTTCAGACTGCACCTAAAACTCCAGACACTACCTAAAACTCCAGACTGCACCTAAAACTTCAGACTGCACCTAAAACTCCAGACTGCACCTAAAACTCTCCAGACTGCACCTAAAACTCCAGACTGCACCTAAAACTTCAGACTGCACCTAAAACTCCAGACTGCACCTAAAACTCCAGACTGCACCTAAAACTCCAGACTGCATTTGGGAAAATGGGGGAAATAACTAGAGATGGACCAATCAGCGTTTTTGAGGCCGATTCTGATCGGCAATCACCTTTCAACACGATTGACCGATAGCCAATACCGATAGAGGGGGAGGTTAAATGCCACGGCAGGGCTACATGTAGTTATTAGTGCAAGCAAGTCATGAAACATGGTCTAAACTGGTTTGCTACCATTTTAACAAGATCATATGAAACAGCATAATATTTTTAACAAAATTAACAGTAAATAAACAAAGTAAATCAAACAAATATCTCCAATACTGCAATCATTACATTTAGACCCTGAATTTAAAACTAAAAAAGTTAAATAAATACAGTAAAAAAACTGCAGTCATTAAACGCAGACTCTGTTATTTTAAACTAAATTTGTAATCGTTAAATGTAGATCTTGAATTGCTGCTGCTGTTCTGTTCGTACCGGTCAGATCTGGTCTGTATGGTGTTCTGGGTTATTAGTTTTGTGTTAGCTGTGTGTGTAGCTCTGCTGTTTGCTGATACTCACTGTATTCAGCTGTGTGGTGTCTCTAAAAACAGATTTTTAATTTTACAGATTTTGAAAACGCTCTGGATGAGTCTGTGCCACATACGGCAACAAGCTGCCAGACGGACGCAACGCAAACGCAAACTGTTCTCACGAGGTGCTTTAGTCTGTGGAAAATGAAAGGGTATGTGTTTCCACCTAGTGGTTCAGATAGGAATTGCAGGGACCTGGCCAGAGAAGTGTTCAATGAAACGCTAGCTGGAAATACAGAAATTAGGCTCATTTGTTTAACGCCATTGATCGGCTCTCAGGATCGACTAAATTGGAGAAATATCGTCACATATTTTGATTACAAATCGGCTGATACCGATACATAGCCGCTCGATCCTTCCATCTCTAGAAATTACATAAATAATATTCCCAAACAATCACTTCAAGGCCTGGAGTTTAAGAATATAGAGGTTTAGGTTTTATCCTGAAACAATTATTTTATCATCAGTGTGCCCAAAATCCCATCAGCTCGCTTGGCTGCCAGAACACTGCGGGGGAGATGATCTACTTCAGAAAATCTCTTTCAGAACAAATCCAGTTTATACCACACATGTATTACCTGACAAACAAGTAAAACATGAGATTATTTGCCAACATGTCAGCACTGCCATGTCACCCAGCTTTCCCAGCACTCTGAAGACGGGTAAAGAGAGGCAATTAGAAAAAGAGGGAGGGATCGAGAGCTTCTCTCCAAAGCTGCATCTTCATCCAAGCATATGACAGGCTCCAGGTGGACTACTTCACTTGTAAACAAGTGAAGCAAAACCAATGAATCTTAGCCAGACTACGTCTTCTTCACTGACAGAATCAGTTAACAGCCATATCGTTGCTGTCCAATGAAAAACAAGCATCTTCAAAGTAGTCTCAAGTTTCAATGTAAGTCAATGGAACCAAATTTTTCCCCCCAAGTTATTTTGGAGCATTTCTATTGGTCCATTTATCATGGGAGTCTTACACAATGTAAACGGCAGCTGTCGTGTTCATACATGTACATGATTTTCATTGGACAGCACGATATACAACCACGTCCCTCCAGTTTTTCCTCTCTTTTTTCAGACCTGTAATCACGGTGGCCGAGAAGACTGCAGATTCACAAACGCGATGCAAAGAGAAAACACTTTTTTTTACTTTTTTTACCAATGTCCACAACAGAAGTGTTTCCGAGGACACTTAAATGACATGGGACCACATACGGCGGCGCAATGTAAACAGGACCATGCGATGCCTCAGAAATCCAGAAAGTCATTTATGAAGCGAGTATCAAGGCTTGCTTCGTTAAGAGCGAGTGACGTCACTGATGACATCTGAAGCCTCGTTAGTTCAGGAATTGGTTCGAGTATTGCCCTGATTTATTGTCTCTTAAAAAAAATTAAAGTCATCATCACCCCACAATCACTGTCCCATCTCTTAAAACCACTGCAACAGTTTTAACATCAACATCTCACATACTATTGGATTTATTTACTGACTGAAATCAGTTTTTTTAATTAACAAAAAAAAACTTTTTTATTATCCACACAATCAAACGCAGATCAGATGAACAAATAAATGAACCACAGAAAATGAAATGAAGGTGTTTTATGTATGTACTTGTTTCCATGCTGACAACGTTGGAAGAGGCCATCGCAAATATTAATATTAATATATAAGTTTTGGCCAGCAGGGGGGTTCGTGCGACATGAAACTTCGAGTAATGATCCTTGTTTTGAACCAGCTGGAGAGAAAGCTTCAACGCTTCCAGAGGCTTGATTCGACCATCACTAGCGTCTAATGAGGAGTAAGTCTGGATAGTTAGCAAATATAGCCAAACTTACTTCTCATTGGACGCTACAGCGGCTCCGCCTGGTTCTGTTTACATTGTGTCGCCAGAAACACTTCCGTTGTGTTGTGTGATTTTTTTTTGCAGTGCGTATGTGAATCTGCAGCGCATTGGGTCTTCTCGGCCACCATATGTAATCCATGCAAGACAACATTGAGTTTTTACAACTTCTGGATGTAATTCAATTTGACACTAGCTTGCATCTCTTATCAGAGCTCTTAAAACAGCTATGGTGGCTTCCTTGATTCTGCTTTGTAGCTTAGCTAATAAGTCTAAGTGGCTATTG
The DNA here is from genome assembly GCA_021613375.1 of Megaleporinus macrocephalus. Classification (NCBI taxonomy): domain Eukaryota; kingdom Metazoa; phylum Chordata; class Actinopteri; order Characiformes; family Anostomidae; genus Megaleporinus; species Megaleporinus macrocephalus. The sequence continues at coordinate 32,455,434 of CM038726.1, read as the reverse complement.
TAACTGGGTGTGGAATGATTGGATTGCGAGGCACTTTGTAGGGCTCAGGTTTCAAAAAGCCAAATGAACCCAATTCTATTAGCATTTCCGTCACCGGGCTTAATTTCTCAATCTTTAGGAGCGGCTACTCCACCTATCGTTCCACCGTTCCTCACAGCCACGCTAACCATGTAATTATTGAGCCAGGACTCCTCAGGCCACATTCAGCGACAAGCATGCAAAGAGTGCTCGTTTAGGTTCTGCTCTCAATGAGTCTGGGTTTCAGATGAAGCTTAAAATAGCTTCTAGAAACGCTCTCTGCTGACTTCAGATTCAAAGAAAAAGTTCAAATAACAAAAGCTTTCTGTAAGTAACGTAATGCTGTGGTTATTCAGACAGGCTGCAGTCTGACGTTTCATTACACAGTAAAGGAAGAAATCAAGTGGAACCAAGATACTGTACGAAAGTCAGACACCGCCCTTCATCATTCATAAACCAAAACAACATAAGCCTAGTCTGAGCCACAGACGCTCCACCCACACACTCACACGGAGTCTGATATCTGGGCCCTGGACCAATTCTTCACATAAGCCCTAAGGTCATCCTTAAAGTCCTTAAAGGGGGAGCGGGTATACGTGTTATAAAGGGGTTTAAGTGTTATAAAGGGGTATAAGTGGTATAAAGGGGTATACGTGTTATAAAGGGGTTTAAGTGTTATAAAGGGGTATAAGTGGTATAAAGGGGTATAAGTGGTATAAAGGGGTATAAGTGGTATAAAGGGGTATAAGTGTTATAAAGGGGTTTAAGTGTTATAAAGGGGTATAAGTGGTATAAAGGGGTATAAGTGGTATAAAGGGGTATAAGTGTTATAAAGGAGTATGAGTGTTATAAAGGAGCATAAGTGTTATAAAGGGGTATACGTGTTATAAAGGGGTTTAAGTGTTATAAAGGGGTATAAGTGGTATAAAGGAGTATGAGTGTTATAAAGGGGTATGAGTGTTATAAAGGAGCGTAAGTGTTATAAAGGGCTATACGTGTTATAAAGGGGTATACGTGTTATAAAGGGGTTTAAGTGTTATAAAGGGGTATAAGTGGTATAAAGGAGTATGAGTGTTATAAAGGAGCGTGAGTGTTATAAAGGAGCGTAAGTGTTATAAAGGGGTATACGTGTTATAAAGGGGTATACGTGTTATAAAGGGGTTTAAGTGTTATAAAGGGGTATAAGTGGTATAAAGGAGTATGAGTGTTATAAAGGAGCGTGAGTGTTATAAAGGAGCGTAAGTGTTATAAAGGGGTATAAGGCGTATAAAGGGGTATAAGTGTTATAAAGGGGTATAAGTGTTATAAAGGGGTAAAAGTGGTATAAAGGGGGATAAGGCGTATAAAAGGGTATAAGTGTTATAAAGGGGTATGAGTATTATAAAGGAGCGTAATTGTTATAAAGGGGTATAAGGCGTATAAAGGGGTATAAGTGGTATAAAGGGGTATAAGTGTTAAAAAGGGGTATAAGTGTTATAAAGGGGGTAAAAGTGGTATAAAGGGGTATAAGGCGTATAAAGGGCTATAAGTGTTATAAAGGGGTATGAGTGTTATAAAGGAGCGTAATTGTTATAAAGGGGTATAAGTGTTATAAAGGGGTGTAAGGCGTATAAAGGGGTATAAGTGTTATAAAGGGGTATAAGGCATATAAAGGGGTATAAGTTGTATAAAGGGGTATAAGGCGTATAAAGGGGTATAAGTGTTTTAAAGGGGTATATTCAATGATTTAAGAGCAAAATTTGGACATGCTTCACCTCGTCACCTCCCCCCACCTCCCCCCCTTCACCTCGAAACCACCCAGAACTCCAGCCCCAAGTTTCTCAGAGTTCCCCCTCCTTGCCCTGCCTTAAACTATTTACTGTTATTAACAAAACAGAAAATGAAACGAATGGAAACCGATTTCATCATTTCGCAGTTTTATTTATATATGCAGCCTAGTTTTAGACACAGATACACAAAACTGTATACCACTTTTATTTATATAGCATCTTAAGGACACTTTACAATCAGACACTTTACAGAAGTAACAAAATATATTCCAGGCCAACCCAGGGAGCCTCTAAGACCAGGAATATCCTTAGCCACAAAAAAGCTAAGGGTACAGTCTAGGCAGCCTTACCCAAATAGCCAGACCCAGCAGTCAATGTAGCTTTGCTTATGCAGCCTGCCCTAAAGGTCTTGTAGCTCTGGCATAGCGCTACTCAGGCGAACGCCACCAGTCCAGGCTGACAGGTGCAGCGCAGCATTATCAACACAGCCAGGCTAACCATCCACAAAGCTGCTATACACTGTCACTCAAGTGGCCAGTCCAGGCTGAATCATAGCTGCAATGTAGGCCAGTCCAAACGTTTGACTCTTGGCTGTTATCCCAGAGGATGCAGTGGCACAGAATTTAAATAAAACTTAAACAAGCACTGCTTTCAGATACTGTTACTCAGTGTAGGTACTGAAATAGAAAAACAGGGATCAGTGCTTCTCTAGTTTTAGACACTCCACCATTCCATGTTTCCTGAGGGACTGTTTATGTCATGAACATCTTCTGCAGTAGAAGGTGGTTCGTGGACACACCAACTGGCCTACGGTAATGGATTCTCCATGAATGCGAGACTAACATAAGCCCATTCAAGCTGACACATGATGGTTTGATACACTAACATGTCTGGAAGTCATGCTATAAGCAGTCCCCACCACGCTACTGGAGGACATCAACTACACTTAACATGTCTGCCTGCTCTCTGCTAGACACTATACGCTCTGTGGCATTTTAAAGTTCAGCGGGGTCGCAAGGCCATGGAGAACATGCACAACACATGTGAATGCGTAGCCCCTGAACCCGCACGGAGGGACCTGTATCCTAGGGCGAAGGGGTCTTTCACGATACGGCTGGCATTTTTAGACCCTGTCAGATGTTCCTACGCAACACCAAGACCCAGAGGAAATCAGGACAGGCAAGCAGAAGAGTACCCTTTTGAAGCCTGTCAGATGATTCTCCTCTCTCCCTCCACCTTCCCCCTCTCTCTCTCTCTCTCTCTCTCTCTCTCTTTCTCGCTCTCTCTTCCTCCTCTTCTCCATCCCTCCCTCTGATGAGCTAGTTTCTGTGCCGTGTTGCGGAAGCGTCTCTCGTGTTCCCTTACGCCTCTCCCCTCCTCGGTGAGGCGGATGAAAAACAGGACAAGCTGGATCGCTTTCAAGACCCTTTTGAATTAAAGAAGGTCGCCTCTTCAAATTCGAAGTGGGGGAAAAAGTCCAAAAAGCCAAAGATGAAAAGGAACAGAGCCCATCTGTTGCGGTTACAACAGGAAATGCCGGAATAACCGTTTGCCGTGCACATGCAAGGCAGACTATGAAAATAGAACCTCAGAAAGATATATCAAGTCAGAAAGATATATAAGAATTAGCCTTTTTTAAAAGGCTGCAAGTTTCAAACGTTCTCACACATGAATGCGTTTATGGAGAGATGACCTGTACATATTTATGGCTCACTTTGCCAAACGCTCTTCACCTCCTCACAAAATAAACAGTGTGGAGATTATTTTATTGAGCTAAGGACACTATAACAACTGGGGTGAGAAACAGGAACCTGTTCCTGACACTGCATTTACACTGCTCCGCCGCGTCGACGCGCTGCGATGTATCCCATTCATTTTCAATGGGGAGCGTTGGTTGCATCATGGGTCCGGCGTGTCGAGTTTGGGGGGTGCGATGCGATGAAAAGTTCAGCCGAGACGAACGCAACGCAATGAGAGGAGGGCGGGTGGTCACGGGATGAGTGTCCTCAGCGTATGAAATATTCCTTCCATATTCAGAACTAAATTAAATCTGTTTTAAAAATATTAAATGATGTAAATATGGTATGAAAAAGCCGAGGTTTTTCACTGCTGCCCCGTCACCCCTGGAAACGCACATACCTGATTCCATTGGACGACGCAGGGAACACCCTTGTTACGCCCACAAGCTGAGGAGGGGGAGTGCGTTCACGTCCGTTGATGCGAGGGAGCAGTGTAAATGCAGTGTGAGGCGTTGTTGCCGTGTAGCTGGCCAGGTAGCACAAAAGATGATCTGGTGAGGTGCTAACAGCGAGCTAGCACTGGGAATGTCAAGGACATGGGACACAAGCACCACCTGTGCTGTCAAATGCACGTGTGCTCGGCCTCTAGCTGCTCGCGGACATCTGCTACTGATTCAATTCAATTCAGTCCTGATACGGGCTTTCAGCTGCATGCACACTACTTGTATAAGCACTGTCAATAGAATAGGACACTTGGGAGCAGCCGCCCATGAGCCTAAGGTCACGACTAAAGGGATGAATTACTGTGGTACAGTTTGCTGATGGAGCTCCATCCAATACCTTTGGGATGAGTCCGAACGCAATCAGATCCTCACGGCACATGATTGTACATCTAGCAGAAAGCCTTCCCAGACAAGTAGAAGCTGTCTCAATATTGTTGGCCAGATCCATAAAAATAAAAACAAGCCTTTTAGCCATTTTGTTAGCCCACTTACGGAAACACTTAACAACATTTGCTGGAAAAGCACAGATTAGGAAGAAAAAGCTTTTGCTAGTTTGAGCCTTTAAAAGTGCCAGAGAATGAACTGTATTAACATTGTCATAGTTGAACAATGCCTGGTGTACACTACACGACTGTTTGAGTGGTCAGGTCTTTGTGCCTGGTTCACTACACGACTGTTTGAGTGGTCAGGTCTTCGTGCCTGGTTCACTACACGACTGTTTGAGTGGTCAGGTCTTTGTGCCTGGTTCACTACACGACTGTTTGAGTGGTCAGGTCTTTATGCCTGGTTCACTACACGACTGTTTGAGTGGTCAGGTCTTCGTGCCTGGTTCACTACACGACTGTTTGAGTGGTCAGGTCTTTGTGTCTGGTTCACTACACGACTGTTTAAGTGGTCAGGTCTTCGTGTCTGGTTCACTACACGACTGTTTGAGTGGTCAGGGCTTCGTGTCTGGTTTACACTACACGACTGTTTGAGTGGTCAAGTCTTTGTGTCTGGTTCACTACACAGCTGTTTGAGTGGTCAGGTCTTTGTGTCTGGTTCACTACACGACTGTTTGAGTGGTCAGGTCTTTGTGTCTGGTTCACTACACGACTGTTTGAGTGGTCAGGTCTTTGTACTGTTCACACTACACAACTTATTATTATTATTATTATTATTATATCTGTTACCTTCTTTCTATCTTCATTTGTAACTAAATAAATCTTAAATTTGATCTATTCTTAGTATGATTATTATTTCTATTTTTATATTCACTGTTATTTTTTAAATTTTCGTTTAATGTGTATTAGCTACTTTCTTCTGAGTTGTTTTATTTTTATAATAATAACTTCTGTTTTTATTTCTTTGTCATGTCAATCCCTCTTCATGTAAATGCTCGGCTACATTGAAAATGAGGGTTACCCTCTAAGTACTTCCTAGCTAAAATAAAGGTTGATTGATTGAAACAACGTTGATACAACATTTAATGTTAAATGGTTGTGCAAACGTTGAAATTTTAACATTGAATCAACATAATGTCTTCAACATTCTGCCTTTTGAGGCATTTCATTTAGAATTTTGTGGTCGATTCCAGGTTGAAAGACCGATGTTGAAACAATGTTGCCATATCAACGTTAATTCTTTTTTCCAAATCATCACCAAATCCAATGTTGATTCAACCATAACATTAACGTTGATTCAATGTTGAAAGGCCAGCTGGGTAATCATCCATTAGCTTGCCTTAAATTGCATGTGCGAACAAGAATCAATCCTTACCAAGACATCGCCCAGTATAAATCATATCCAACAATTTCCAAACGTGTACCGAGATCAGAGTAAAGCCAGCGATCTCCACTCCAACCAGCCACAAACAATCGATGAAAGCAGATGCATGATTTGCCTGAGAGCATGACAACTATCTGGAAACAATTATCATTAATTGGTAATATTTGTCATTGGGCAGTGCCGATCTGTTGAGTGAGGGTGGTGATTTAATTTAACCCACACAGCCATCTGATGGCGCCGATGGAAAAGAGCATATTTATTATTAATTCAGGGCAAGAAGTCATTACAGCTGAGTAAATGGAAGGAAAGGGAAATGGACAGAAGTTAGGAAACAAGGTTTTTTCTGTGGGGGGGCTAAAAGGGTTTCTGAAGAGGTGAACCCTTTTAAGTCCAAACAACACATAAAAAAAACAAAAACGTTTCTGAGTAACTTTGTACTAAAAGGTTTTCAGAGAGTTGATGACGAAAGCCCAATGAACCGAGCGTCTGTACTCCACCCTCTGAGAGATAAAAGAATTAAACAACACAGCCTCGTCTCTCGGAGTTCGCTACACTCTTTTCTTATTTAGGCTGGTCAGAAAGCCAGTGTCCTCTGTTCGCTAGCTGAGCTCATGCCTCCGCATTGCAGGAGTCACGCTGAGAGTCTAACAGAAGAGGTAGGAAGAGACAGCCCTCTCTAATAGAGCATGAAAACTCTTGGAGAGCAAGACAGGTTGATGATTCGGGGCCACATAAGCAGAGCACTGACCCGTAGCTCTGAGGTCAGCTCTAGAAGAAGACAAAGTCGAGAGGGAAAGACAACGCTTTACTAAAGATGGGCATTTTACCCACACTAATATCTATTTCTACTCCATTTACCCTACAGAGGCACTTTGTAGTTCTATACTTACAGATTGTAGTTCATCTGATTCTCTGTATACTCTATTACCCTGGTCTTCAATGATCAGGGCCCCCACAGGAACAGGAACAGAGCAGATATTATTTGGTTGGTGAGTCATTTTCAGCACTGCAGTGACACTGACATGCTGGCAGTTTGTTAGTGTGTGTTGTGCTGGTGTGAGTGGATCAGACACAGCAGTGCTGCTGCTGGAGTTTTTAAACAACTCAGGGTGACTGCTGGACTGAGAAGAGCTCCAAAATCAAACATATTCAGCCATAAATCAAATCAAATCAAAACCAAACTGATGTCATCACAAAGCAGCTTTATGGGAATTTAGTGATGAGAAAAGTTCAATAGAGCATAAATAAGCCAAAGAATAAAATATATTATAAAAAAAAAAAAAAACATAGAAAACCCCCAGGTGAGCAAGCCATAGGCGACAGTGGCGAGGAGAAACCCCCTTAGAACTGAAGGAAGAAGCCTTGGGAGGAACCAAGACTCAAGGGGGGGACCCATCCTCCTCTGATCAAACTACTCAAACAGTACTGATATAATGACTGTACCACCTGATACTTCTGTTCAGCTGCTCAGGTGTGCTTATATAATCATAATATGATATAACTAAGATGAATTACAGTACAGATGAAGAACAGTGAGAGTGATGATGAAGATAGAAGGTTAGTGGAAACTAGTTAGAGCCCTAGTTAGAGCCCATGTTAATTTAAATAGAGTCTACAGTGTCCACACAGCATCCTGAGACCTCTGATGAAGGACTAGAGGAATACAAACTGTGCATCACCAGATGAGCTACTGTCTCTGACTTTACATCTACAAGGTGGACCAGCAGGGTAGGAGTGTCTAATAGAGTGGACAGTGAGTGGACACAGTGTTTAAACACTCCAGCAGCAGCACTGCTGTTACTTTCAAACAATTGCCTGAACTGAACACAACACAATAAGAGTTTTCTTTGTAAGAAATCAGCAGCTATTAAACAAGATTCCATTACATGTTAGTCAATGTGTACCACTTCCTTTCACATGGGTACGTTCTTGCTGGTCGGTCAAACTGCTTCCTCCTTTTAAACTCAGTGGATTTTTAGCCACTACGATACCCACCAGGCTCTCTAACGATTTATGAGATTAGTGAACTCAGCAATTGAGCTTTTGTGCATACAGCTTTGAAAAGGTCAGAAAGACGGATGCCTCAGAGGCTGTTAACCTCGAGCACTGCTCTGTGGCCCAAAGTGAATACGTAAGACAGACCGCACACAGAGGAACCGCGGCTGACCTGTGGTATATAGACCCTCTCCAATCTTTTAACTCGCTCTCATCTCTCGGCCAGCTACTAGTATAATAGTTTTTCTCTTTCTGTCTCTACTTCGCCTCGTACTCTCCTCTCCAGCATAATATTTTTAACTAAATTTACAGTAAATAAACAAAGTACATCAAACAAATATCTCCAATACTGCAATCATTACATTTAGACCCTGAATTTAAAACTAAAAAAGATAATTAAATAAATGCAGTAAAAACTAATTTACATTATTAAACACAGACTCTGTTATTTGAAACTAAATCTGTAATCATTAAATGTAGATCTTGAATTGTTGCTGCTGTTCTGTTTGTACCGGTCAGATCTGGTCTGTAGGTGTTCTGGGTTATTTGTTTTGTTCTAGCTGTGTGTGCTAGCTCTGCTGTTTGCTGAGACTCACTGTATTCAGCTGTGTGGTGTCTCTAAAAAGCTGTATTAGATTAGTAGTGTTAAATGTCTTTGTCTTGGTTTCACCAACGAGACTTTTTCACTAATTTTAAAAACGCCCTGGATGAGTCTGCGTTACATACGGTAACACACGGTAACCGTGAACGCAAAGTGTTCTCGAGAGGCGCGCTGCTTCAGTCACTCTGTGGAAAATGAAAGGGTATGTGTTTCCACCTAGCGGTTCAGATAGGAATTGCAAGGACCTGGACGGAGGGTTTTTCAACGAAATGCTAGCTGGAAACACAGAAATTGAGCTCATTTGTTTAACGGCATCGATCGGCTCTCAGGATCGGCTAAATTGGAGAAATATCGGCCGATCACATATTTTGATTACAAATCGACCAATACCTATACACAGCCGATCGTTCTTTCCATCTCTAATCATATTAGTAATGAGCTCACTAAAGAAGGGAAAGCAGCCATTTCAACATCTTACACACATTGAACTTGAATGTGGGGACATTTAAACTAGCTTGGATTCGGTTGGTGCAACTGGCAGGCGTTTTCCAACTTTCCCAGACTTTAATAACTACATATCTACAGTTCTCTTAGGGCTACACTTTAAAAAAACAAGCCTTTAACCTTACATAGCACTTACATAAATGCACCCTGTGTGAGGAAAACACCATCACACCATCACATCACATCATATCACATCATATCAAATCATATCATATCATATGTCAAATCAATTGTCAACAGATATTGCTTGCAAAGCGGATGTACCAGCTATGACACATAGTCCCATCAAGAAGCAATGGCCAAATTCCCTGAAGAAGGCCATGAACGGCAGAGGCTCCGTTGCACAGTCACATACAAATACACATACTAGACAGTCAGGGCTCAAACACCTGAAAAGCAAGGCTAATGGAGAAAACAAACAAGAGAGTATTAATAAATAATATAATATGTATGTAATTTGATGTATATCTTCAAAAACCTCAATTGCCCGCCTCCTAATTGGTCCCTTCAGAGTAGACTAATGTTCAGTGTACAGCTATAAATCTTAGCGTTCTGCTGCTATTTGATATAAAGAGCAGATTTCCCACCCCAACGTGGCCGTCCTCGGAAACTGACCCAACCCGCCGCTGCCTGCCGTTAAGGTGGATGTGACGCGGGAATCGATGGGAGATCAGGCTTAATTCGCTCCAGCCTCGGCGGCTCAGCTCTCGCCGATGAGGCTGAATTGGCGAGGCTGCTGGGCGGGTGTGTGAGAGAGCAAGGGGAAGAGATCGATCTTTAGCATAGCGTGGAGCGGCATTAGGAGCGTCAGGTTAGGGGCATTACCGCACAGGCCAGGATGAAGCACCGGGGCAAACACGCACACGCCTACAAAACGTGCCCAGCATAGCGATGTGAGGGTGCGAGGGATGCGCGCCCAGCGGATTACTTTGGGTAAGGAGGGGACGCAGACACACAACCTCGCAGCGCTCACAGCGGCGCTCACAGAAAGGATGGAATGCCTGAATAATGACTGAATAAGCGCCATAATCTAAATAATAGCCCAATAAAGAGCCCAATTTATGCTTCTCTAACACTCCATGGGATTTAAGTTAATTTTTATCGAGGCAAACAATTATCTCCCGAGTGCGTGAAGCCAAATGATTACATTAATCTAGCAGCGTTTACACACATCAGGCAGATTAATGATGATTGATTCCTGCTGAGGATGCAGTTCGTCAACCAGCGTTGCGGCAAGGCAACGATTATCAATAATAACAGTCCCATGTGCAGTAAGGCTGTTTTCTAAAGTTGCTGTTGTTGATGGAGACATTGTGGGGACATGTTTGAACCAACTTTAAAACTAATAAGCATTCTACAAACAATCAGCCCCTCCCACCACTCTCTAATGATATGACTTTTGTTCTGTGGTGTGATTGTAACATTAAAACTTTCAACGATTTACATATAGACAATGGGTCTGTCTTAAATCCTAGTAAGTGTGTAAGTAGGCTGTCTATGTAGGCAGCTGTGTAAGTATCAGCGTTCTCTCCTCATCTCTCCTCATAAAACAGATTACTGAGACACTCTAGTTAGAGAGAGACTGCGTCACGGCTTGTTCCCGCCCACTGCAGCACAGACCGGTGGTTTAGCTCGTTGCTAAGCTACCAGTCGGCATCCAAAACAATAGCCCGAGACTTAAAAATCTACTAGCATAAATGCTAATGTCTGGAGTATAAAAGTGTAAATGGTGAAGGACTCGTTACAGAGTTGATAATTAAATACTTTTGTGTGATTATATGACCAGAAACACATTAAAACTCCAGAGAGAATCAAAATAACTCACATTTTAAAACCACTTCACTGCTCGTAGATTAGCCTGCATTGTATCATGGGATTGTCTTAGCGGCTGAGGAAGCGTTCGATGCTTCCTTAAAATCAGGTCTAAATAAGGTTTCTCAGTAGACAGCATGTTTAAGGTATGTAAGAATTGGGACAGCCTACATGTCGGGAGCGCATACTATGACGTAAAATGCTGCCTTTGTAGGAGCTCAGTAGGTTTAGAGACACTATATTATATTATTATATTATATATTATATTATATTATAATATTAATATTACTACTCTTCCTTGTAAGGTTCTTTTTTTCCTTTATTTTATTTTATTTTTACTTTTTTATTTTTGTGTGTATGTTTATATGTGTATATATATGTGTACATATGTATGTGTGTGTATGTGTATGTATAAATATGTTTTGCCCTTATTTTGGTTACACTCTGATTGGAATAAGTAAAATGAACAGACATTGTTAACATGAAATTATATGTATATATTTTTTTATTTAATCTCTTGTAAAATCAATGAACAAATGTTTGAAAGAAAGAACCTATAGAGTTTTCTAAATTGAAATTAAAAACAATTAGATATTAGAAACAAATTTCCAATAAACGTGGGTTGTTATCTTACTGATTCAGAAGTTATGGTTATACACCCAATGTATTTGTGTCACATCCTGCCCTTTTTTTACATTCTCAGTCTGTTCTGTATGTTTTGGTCATGTGCTCCCTTGTCTCCGCCCCTCACCTATTTCCCATCTGTGACCCCGCCTATTGTTCTCAGGTGTTTCTTGTTCCCTCTTGTTATCCTGTGTATCTATTGCCTCTGTTTTGTGTTTCTGTGATTTCCATGGTTGTAGCTTTGATGTTCCCCTGTGTTCCCGTTTGTTTGTTTGTTATCATCTATCGTGTTTTGGTTTTCGTTCCTTTATTTATTAAAAGTATTGTGTTATATCTTGCGTCTACGTCCATCCCCGTTCATCTCCTCGTCTGCTAGTCGCCTGCCCTGTGTGATAATTTGCCTCCTATTACAATCAAATCATAATTTATTAGACACCTGATTCAAAGTTTTCTCCATCTTCTCCAAATATACTGGAGTCTCATATTTTGAATGCTTTCCAGTCACTACCTCATACTATCAAAAAGTGATTCTCCCTTCTTTGTAATAAAATTGAGTCCCTAAATTCTGGACCTAGGAGAGGCAGATGGATTATGGGAAAAGATTCTATATCTGTATGTGTTCAGCACGGCTTAATTCAGTGCAAAGGTTTACATCGTACACATATAACAAAGCTCAGGCGTTCTAAAATTTATGAGGACATCCATCCTATATGTGACAGAAGGCAGAAACCTCCAGCATCATTAATTCATATGTTCTGGCAATGCACATCAGTACTGGGTGTCCTGGATGTTTTCAGTACTATTTCAGATATCGTCCAGATGTACATTAGTCCTATTACAGCTATCTTTGGTGTGTTATCTGACTACATCGCTCTCCTTAGATTTATGCTAGATATTATAGCCTTTGTCACTCTCCTAGCCAGACGCCTCATCCTGTTTAAATGGAACTCACATGTTCCTCCTACGCATCATGTCTGGATTAGAGAATTGTTTTATATATAAAGTTGGAAAAATTAGATGTATGTTAAGAGATTTCACCAATACGTTTAACATACTATGGAATCATTTTCTGGATTATGCTCAACAACTGTTGTTCCCTGACATCCCAGAGTAAATTAAAGCACTTACTTGATTTTACTTCTCTGATATTACTACTCTTCCTTGTAAGGTTCCTTTTTTCCTTTCCTTTATTTTATTTATTTTATTTATTTATTTTTGCATCCCCACCCCGCTTTTTTCTTTTTTAATGTGTGTGTGTATGCATATATCTCTATATATGTGTGTACACTGTGTGTGTATATGTATGTATAAACATGTTTTGCACTTATTTTGGTTACACTCTGGTTGGAATAAGTAAAATTAACAGACATTGTTATCTCGGAATTATATGTTGATCTCTTGTAAAATCAATAAACAAATGTTTGAAAGAAACTAAAGAGTATTCAATTAGATAAAAACAATTAGATATTAAAAAACAAATTTCCAATGAACCTGGGTGGTTGTCTCACTGATTCAGAAGTTATGGTTATAAGTGGATCCATATTTTCCATTCTCATTTAATAGACATAATGATAAAAACTAACAAACAACGAATAACAAAAATAAGCAGTCACTGAGAAACGAGAGAACATATATACATAACTTCTGATTCAGAGAGACGACCAACCAGGTTTATTGGAAATTTGTTTTGTATATATATATATATATATATATATATATATATATATATATATATATATATATATATATATATATATATATATATAATATTAATTATAGAAAATATTAAACACGTTTGATTCTATTGGAACGCTCGGACGAGTAAAAGACTGACTTTTACCGGCAGTCTCGACCACCTCACTCTAAACGATCAAGATGACTTGAGCGCGACTCAACTCCAGCAAGACTCTCGTGATTTTATTCCGAATAAGAGATACAGAAAACGAACGACAAACTCAGGAGAAACCGGGAGGAATAAACACACAGGTTAATGAGGGGAAAACAGCTGACGAGACTAAAGACAAGCAAAGTACAGGTGAGACAGGCGGGGCCAGGGCGGAGACAAGGAGCACATGACAAAAGCATTTGCACATGAGACACAGGCAGACGAGACACAATGAATACAAATAATACAGATTTTTAGGCTTTGAATTTGGCAGGTTATCTTCAGCAAAAACATTGCTCCTATAATAAATAAATTAATATCAGTATCTTCACAAGCATGTAAATCTGATTAATATTAAGATCTCACAGAACTAAACCAGGTCGTTGAAATTCTGAGCATGGTCAGGATATCAGTGAGTTTGAACTGTGTTTACAGCAGTTCGCAGTGTCTCGGGGGAAGCATGTGTTAGCCTTAACTCTAAGGGCTTGGAAGCATCATGTGATGGGCAGACGTAGCTAGAGGGTGACATGGAACTAAACTGGGGGGGAAAGAGGGTGAAAAACACTTTAGAGCAGAACAATATTTTGAAATCATGACGTCTGAAGACATTTTGTCCATTTTTGTCCACAAACAACACAAATCAAGACTTCAAGCACCTAAATTAATGCTATTAAAACCTTCTAATACACACTGCTTCTCTCACTGAACATGACTCTCATTTTAAAGGAGCCCTAGATTCATTCATGCATTCATTCATTATGAATGAATATAAAATGAACCCCTGTGTAAGTAAGCTTAGTTCAGATACCCTGTAGTTAGCTAGGCTGGTTACTTTGAATGAGTTTAAAATGATCTGCATCAACAAACAGTGATGAGAGATGAGAGCCTTGAAGTTGTTATTGGTGGATGTGGTGGAAGATCCAAGTGCAAGGTGTATTTTATTTATTTATGTTTACTATTAATGTTTTTATTTTGTGTTGAATGATTTATGGATTTAATTATTGTCTGAGAGTGCAAGTGTATTGGTTAACTCAGGAGTGGAGCCAGCCGGGATTCGGCTTGATCAGCACTGTGCCAACTCTGCCCTGTGCCAACCAGTCCCCCTGCTGGCAGCTGGAGGCACAGCACCACCCCTCACATTCCTATTTACCAGCTTGTTTAGCCAATTTCCCTTTCCACCTTAAATGGGGCTACAGTTACACTCTGTTACCTGTACAAGCTGTAGCATTTAAGGTGGAACAGAATTAAGATTAAGATGTTGACAAATAGGAAGCCTTAATTATAGATGAATATCAGCCTTCTTTCTCTACAAAAATAATTAGTCTGATTCTTTAGAACCCAAACCATCTCCACTCAGCTTTCACCCTGGGATGCAGCGACCACTCTTCATCAAATCTACACTGAAAAAAGTTCTTGATTCTTTGACTCAACAAGCCTTACTTCTAAAATCCAATAGCTTCTACTAAAAGAGTATGTGCAATTCAAAACAGTGAATGAAAAAATATTTTTGACTTGTCAAAATTCAAAGTTCATCCAACTCTCGGGAATACGCCAACACAACAAGAAGATGATCCTCAGCCCCCAACACATGCCCTTCGTGATCAAGGGCCCTCTAATGGTATGCCCTGCTCTTCTCTAGGGCCCCTTGGTAGGGGCTCTAATAACCAGGGCCCTCTAAAATGATGCCTCCCTCTTTCCTAGGACCCCTAATAGCCAGAAGTCGAAGTCAGAGCAGTGCCACAACGCCTCATCCATTTTCATAAGGGGCCCAAGAGCATGGCTAGGGCCCCCAAGAGGCCCTGGGGTCAAAGTCCCTAAAAGTCAGAGGACCCTTAAAACAGAGGGCCCTCAGAAATAAAAATATATTGTATCATAAATGTTGATAGGCATGGCAAAATGTTTTGGGCCTGGGCCCAATATGCTAGCTTAGCAAGTTAGCTAGCATAGCTAGCCATCTATAGTTAAAACAGTTAGCTTGCTGTTACTAACAATAGTTAGCTAATGACTTAACCATAATATTTGATGATATAGTCATGCGTAGTCATGCGGTTGGCTTGATATTAATATGTATTTTAATACTTTAATTAATATTTTAGTGTTGCCGATGTGATGGGTCATAATTCGCCCCTTGAGCTGCTTGGTTAACGGTTGGATTTGGTAAAAACTTTACTTACTTGTAGCTGATTTACCATCAACAAACTGTTCTTAAATTAGTTTTGACTTTAAATAATTTTAGTTCAGTATTGGAAACACTGTTGTTACAGCAGGTATGTGTGTGTGTCTGTTGTTGCTTTGTGTTGGCTATCTTTGGGGAGAAGCTGTGGTCACCATAGCAGTTAATATAGTATTAATATAGTAATATAGTAAGTTCAATGAGCTTAATATAATTAATATACTTAATATAATTAATATACTTAAAAATCCTTTGAGTTGAATCTACTTAAAAAGGCAAATGCAACACATCATGTTTTTCAGTGTAGAGATGACAAACTCAACAATAAAGAAGCCAACCTGCTCCAGTTTTATGGTCCTCGGAGACAGTCGTCCAGAAATGGCTATTAAAGCCCAGTATATTTGTCCTTCGCTGGAGCAAGAAAGACGAAGTGGGGTTTGGAAGGAAAAAAGGAGGGGGTGGGATTCCAGTCAGGCATTATTAATCAAATCCTGAAGGTCAAAAAGAAACAACCTGATTAAGGGCACCCGAATGATGAAGCACAGGGTGGTCATGGTGGCCAATGAAAAATGGTCATTAACGCTATTTTGGCGTCATAGTCTCGTTCTCTCGTCTACTCGTGTCTGACCTCAACCTTGTTGTCCTTCAAAACCAAACAGCTCATTCCAGCTGCAGCAAACTTAGACGCAGCCTAATGAATAATGCGTGTGGGGTTTAACCAGCGGACAGCATTGGCATTCAGAAACACCGGCACTGACACTAACACAACATGCAGGCTGGACTAAATAGGAATCTTTGAAGGCTTGAATGGACCAAGTGTACAGAGGAGAGAAATACAAGAGGAGGTGATTTGTAGGACAGAGCTGAAGTGTTTTCACATCACTGACTGTCTAAAACAGCATCAGTGCATCTTAATGAATTGCTCTAAATGCACCGATTCAACTGTATTGATTTTGAAATGTTGCAACTATGATTTTTATAGCTTTTTTTTTTTAAACAGGAATCTCTTCCAACCTAGTAAAGAACAATATTAACAATTTAATTGTATATGGAATAAACTTCTACAATGTGAATTTAAGTATTACCAAATATATTAACATCTATTTACCAAATGACAGGGGAGACCGGGTATGGTTGTAACATGGGGAGAGTTGTAACACCACCAATTCCACCAATCACGGATAAGATAGGAGTCATATACTCATTTCAGTGTTTACCCATTTCCTCCTCGATCCCACATGGCCGTTGTCAAGGCTGGAAAAAGGCGCAAGCAAATTATATTAAAAAAACTGATTTTGAGGTAAGAAAGTAAGTTTTTGACCCAAATATAATTGCAGATAAAACCTTATGAATTATATTACATTAAATTACTATGCTAAAACAGCTAGCTTAAAAATGGCTGACAGGGGTGGGTGGGGTGGGGTGGGATGTAACACATTTAATAAGAAAACTTTCTTAATTTTACGATTTTTACAGAATGCCCAGGCAGTGGAAAAGAAAGACTGACAGAGGTGTGCCTGTAAATGTTTTTAAAAACATTGCAAAGGCACATGGGATCTGCCTAGTAACACTGTGCTAGGCAGATACTGCAAACCACTGCAGAAGCTGAGAGACCAGTGGTCTTCCCAGTGTTCGTTACTGGAGCAGCAACAAAGTTTTCTCTGAAGTGCAGGAGGAAGTTTTGGTTGACTATGTGACTCAGGCAGCAGACCTGTCTTATGAACTCACTCTACATGAGGTAAGCATATAACAGGTTACATATGACACGAACCCACTCCTGAGTGAAACAGAAAGTGGAGAGACACTGTTCTGGACTGTTCTTTTACTTCAATAAACCTCTTTTTGAAGCATATTTCATGGTATGGCCTCTGTTTTTGCTTCTTTTGTCTAATTGTTACCCCAGCATGTGTTACAACTTACCCCAGTAGTGGTGTAGGCTGTAACAAAGGAACACTGTGTATTTGACATCAACAAGCAGAGGTTTGAATTTGTGACATTTGTAGTAATTGAATGTGGGTACTTAATATAAAAGTTCTAGCTCAAAAATTCAGTGAGTTACAGGTGCTGAAGCAAAAACTGTTACAGCCAGTACAGCCGGTCTTCCCTACTAAATTGGTTTTATGTTGTTGAAAACACTAAACTTCTGCTCTGAACAGCGATTGTAAACCTTTGAATGGCAATCTAAACACATTTAAATTTGATTTATTAATGTGAAAATTTACTGTTTCAATATTATTTTTAATATTATTAATTTATTAAGCATTAGCACAAGTTTTGTACTGGTACCAATGTGGTACTGCATTGGCACCTACGCTGGTATCAGCGATAGGGATACTGATACCTATGACTGACACCACAAAGCCATTTCTGCCACACTGATAGTTGCACACCTGCCAGTAGACAGTATTTAACAACACACTGTGTGGTCATATACACTCTTCAGCTAGTATAGCAGCCCGCTAGCTGGGGCGAGTGTGTCCACTGGCCCTGGCTGGGGTGCACCTCCTTCAGTCAACTGTATCCCTCAGCCAGTTGTTTCAACCAAGCCAGAAAGTTGCAGCGACTGACAGCATGAATGACAATGATATTTGCTACTATTGATACTATGATACTAAATGAGATGAAGCACAAACAACTGAGAAGGATATATTAGATGAATGACTTGAGAAATTTGATTATAAAACAAAATTTAGCTCCATGCTCCAGAGAAGCTGGCGGGTACCACAGGTTTATCTACATACTGGTCAGTTCTTTTTGTAACTACTGCAGAACTACTGTATGTACTCACACTGTTAAGTATTACTGGATACAGAATAGTAATTTACAATAAATATATATATAAGTAATCATATACAATAAATAAATAAAAACAGTTATTTTTAGCACTAATATTTATATCAAGTATAAGGCATTCAGCCAAGCTAAGTATCTTTTATTTGTGACATGGAACATAGATTTTACCTAAAAAATATATTTATGAATAAGGTATCCATATTGGAATGAAAAAAGTGGTCTTGGTGTATGTCTAGTTAGTTAATATGGTGGAAAATCTGTTATTGTCTTTCCAACAACTGACATCTCAGTTAACCTAATGTTTTTTTTAAAATTATTATTATATATTAATAATTTGTTAATTTGATCATTTGTTGATTACATCATTTGGTTCTAACTACTGCCAGTTTTCTTGTAAAGCTCACTTTTATCAGCAGTATAGCTAAAATACAACTTCACTTTAAAACAGCTACTGCCTCCGTGATGTCACGCCTGTGAAAAGGCCTTGCTGAGCAAAGCCCCCTGGAGCGTGGGTAAACCGCCTGTGCGTAAGTGTGGCGTCCTCGTGAGCCTAATGTAATTGAGGATGGACACTGAGTGAGCAATTAGCTGGAATTAGGACAGACTGGAGTTAAGGGAGCTGATGCACATCCTCAACTCATTACTGCCGCTCATTCCCACCCTAAAGTGGGCGAGTACAACATCATACACACACATACGCAGGAAACATGACATAACACTTTTACCTCTAATTTACAGACACTACACTCTCACTCATCGACTTCTCACATCGTAAGTGTTTGGCTTTTACACTGGCAGTGTTTAAACCAGAGCTGCCCAAACTCTTTGTTATCTTGGGACCCAAGAATAACATTTAATAGAGATTTAGTCATATAATAATGGACATATGAGACCACAGCATTGTTTACTTTAGCACAGATTTTATTTTACCAGTACTTTTTGGGCACCCAATTACCAGCATGATACTTATATAGTTCTGTCCTCAGTTTAAGTCAGATAGCATCACCTAGTTGGGATTTTTAGTTTGGCAGGGTCAAAATAAAAAAGAAAATAAAGGGCAGGAAATGCTTTAGTAGTCTAGCAGCCCTTCTTGTTGTATTGGGTTAATCTACTGCAATCTTTAATGTTTTTGCCTCTGAAAGCATCGTCTGTAAGTGTTTAATACACCATGCTGAATTTAGATTGTTAATTTATAGTTATTTTGTGTATCCTGAGATATTTAGAATGCTTTATCCACAGTCGTGGTAAAACCTGTGATGCCATTTAGTCTTCTTTCTACCACTGTCTGAGCCTGTGTTTAGATTTTAAGCTTTCTAGAAACATATAGGTAGGGCTGGGCGATATGGGAAAAAATCTTATCACGATCATTTTTTTCATATCAGTCGACATCGATATATATCACAATAGAAATCAAATCACTATGAAGGTATCAATATGAAGGTATTTATTTTCAGACAAATAGACAAATGTACTATAGAACATTACACAACTGTATTAACCACACACACATATATATATGTATGTGTGTGTGTTTGTAATTTAGTTGTGTAATGTTGTGTATATGGGGCAGTATTAGTATGAACAGTATTCACACACAGACTCTGTGTTAAGCAGGCTGTTGCTGGCCCTTTAAGTTCTGAGGAAAGGACTCGTAGCGGTGAGTCGACTCTCTATCGGCTCAAATGGTGAGTTTGTTTAGCGATTCTGTTTCAGTAGAAAATAAAGTTTCCCTGCTCGGGTTTTTGGATTATAAAGTCAACTTTGTCTCAGTGTTCTCACTCGAACTTATCGATTATCGATTACGAAATTACGTCGATTAGCATAACGTGCGTCGATGTGTCGCTAAGGTGGCCGCGCCCACTGAAAGCATGGATTTATCTGGAGCGCAAGCTGCAGCTACAAACAATCTCTCACCTACATCTAAAGTTGTGGGAGTGTTTTACACAGAAACACAACAGTGTGGTGCTCTGTCAGCTCTGCACAACACAACTGTACAGCTGCTACACACCAGCACTCGAAGCTCAAACACCCCGTAGCGCTTTATCAACACAGCAGCAAGACAGCACCTGTTTACTAGTTGTTCTTATCTTAGCAGATTATTTTAAGATTACTGACACGTGTAACATGTTTCTTTCAGTAGTAGTTAATGTTTTCTGTCGTTGTTTATTCTTATTTCGTTCTCTCTGCTCGACTGTGGTGTCTGCAGTAACTTATTACTAGTACGTGGGTTAAGCTGCTGCTACGTCTACACTCTGCACTGTGTTGCTTCAACCAAACACGATGTGGCTGGAACTCCAGTTCAGCCACCTGAGTGGTTTGGGGCGGCGCTATTCTCATTCTCATTGGCTATTAGTGTTGTCTCTCAAAACATGGACGGAACTTAATTCTATTGACTTTCTATCGACTACGTCTTAAAGTTCTATCGAGGAAATGTTATTTCGCGATAATTATCGTTATCGTTTTATCGCCCAGCCCTACATATAGGCACACCATTTTGGTTATATCAGGGATTTGTGTTGCATTAGTACAATTTGTTGGACAATATAAAGTTGCTACCTCATGTTTAGCAGAACGCAGTAGACTTTTCCAGTTACGCTGTAATTACAAAGCTGAACATACAACAGTATCGCTTACGTTTGTATTGTTATATTATTCTTCTTCTTTATAGTTTCACTTTGCTTCACTTGACTCCCATGCAGTCTTTTGAATGGAGTTTGGCTTGTTTTTTAATTGTGTACACATACACACAAGGAGAACAGTACATACAGCATCCAGTGAGGCTCCTCTTCTCACACTTGGCCTGAACCTCAAAAGGCTCCCTGCTCCCTACATAGTGCACCAGGTAGGAAAATACTGGCATCTGCAGCCCAACAGTACAAAGCATGGCTAAAGAACAGTCATTTGGGATTCAGTCACTTAGGGTATTTAGGGCAAGGGCGTAGGAGCAGGTTTGCCATTGGGGGGACATATGAATATGAATTAAAGACCACCCTATCTCCTAAAATATTACCTATAAGCTGATTCCACTGTAGGTAAGGTAGTAAATCACTGTATGTATAGTGACGTAAAACATAGGATTGAAAATAAATAAACAAAAATCTAACATTATCTGTATGTCTGTTTATTATTAGATCACTTTACACACTAAACAAGACACTCCAAATTACATGGTACTGCCGTTAGAAAATGTTTTAACTATACATGCAATGTCTGCATTATATACATACATAACCAAAACATAGTTTTTTTTTCTTTTTTTGTAAACAAGACTAACATAAATGTTAGACAGTAAGGCTGTGTCCCAAACAGCACCCTCTGGAACATTACATACTGTACTACTGACAGCACTTCTTTTATTTATTAATTTATTATATTTTATTTCATTTATTATATTTTATTATTTTACATATGTAGTGTAGTAGCAGTCTGCAGTTTGGGGCGTGGCCAGAGAATAATGTAGCTTTACGTTTCAGAGTGCTTTCTGACTAAAGTTAATATAAACGTTATCTAACGCAAAGCCGCCTAGTCTGTTACCATAACAACACGTTATACTACAGCTGTTTTTATTACAATATATATGGTCATCGTTGCTATAGATTGTTCTCATCACTGACCTTGTGAGGCAAGAGCTCAAGAGAGTTTAACAAAGTGAAAGACCCCGACCACCTAACAACCAGAGCCCGTTGCTAACAAAAAACACAGCGTGTGAATTATGAAGACTTTTAAAATAAAAGTGTTTTTAAACAGTTTCTGCTTTTTCTGTGGTTTATTTTTTGGGTGGGACACTCCCACCCCCATCCCCCCCGGTTCCTATGCCAATGACTTAGGGTAACTTACTGATGGCTCCCTGGTCAACTTCGGCTAGTTCTGGTCTAAACTCATAGCTCCAGTGACGTCCACTAGATAAGCTGACCTTCTCTAGCTCTATTATTCTCTGTCCTCCTTCTCCTTTATATCTTTCTTCTTTTCTCTCTCTCCCAAATTCACTTCCTCTCATTCTCCCCCCATTCTCGTTGCCTCTCTCCCCTTCTTTCCCTTCTATTTGTTTTTTCTCATCTTCTTAATTTTCTCTCTCCTTGCCATATATGTACTCTCTCTCTTTCTCGCTCACTCCTTTTTCACTTTTCTACCTTCTCTCCATTTTTTCCCCATTGTCTCTTTTTATCTCGTTCTCTTCCTCCCTCTCTCCATCCTTCATCATCTTTTATTCTGTCTCCTCCTCCCTCTTTCATACTCTCTCTTTCTCTCTCAGCAGAGAATCTCATGTTAGTCCCTTCTATTCGTTTTTTCTCATCTTCTTCATTTTCTCTCTCCTTGCCATATATGTACTCTATCTCTCTCTTGCTCACTCCTTTTTCACTTTTCTACCTTCTCTTTCCATTTTCTCCCAATTTCTCTTTTTATCTTTCTCTTCCACCCTCTCTCCCTCCTTCATAGTCTTTTATTCTGTCTCCTCCTCCCTCTTTCATACTCTCTCTCTCAGCAGAGAATCTCATGTTAGTCACACTCTCGCTAAGTAAATCACAGAAGTGCATGACTGCTCCACTTCTCACACACACACACACACACACACACACACACACACACACACACACACACACACACACACACACCACACACACACACACACACACAAAGGTTAGGAGTCAGTGCTGCACTCTGAACCATGTTGTAATTATATGAGTTGTATTTCACCTGCGGTTTCTCTGGAAAGTGCTGACTTCAAACCTTCAACACATATCATCCATACCGACCCATGCTCATACGTACTAGAGAATATATTTTATTTAGATTTTAAATGAAAGAAACACTTAACAGACCCTGACTGACATTTAAATAGCATATCAATGATGTAGCAGCAGCAAAGCAGCACAGTCAGTATATTATCAACAGACTTTTAATTCACTGCATACAAAACATTTGTTTATAGTCTGCTGAATTCAGTTCAGAGTTTTTTACTTTAACTGACTAATCCAAGAGCATATCAGTAGATATTAACCTGACAAGTGGCTGAACGTTGGATTGGAACAGTAAATTAGAGTTAGGATTAGATACAGGGTTATGATTAGGTTTTAGGTTGAAGTTAAGGTAAGGGGCAGGGTTAGTATTAGGTTTTGGGTTGAGGTTATGGTTAAGAATATGATTAGGATTCAGTATGGGGTAAAATTAGGGTTAGGATGATGGTTAGATTTAGGTTTAGGCTAAGGTTAGTATTAGGTTTTGGTTTGAAGTAAAGGTAAGTGTTTGATCCAGGGTGAGGGTTACATTTAGGTTTGGGCTAAGGTTAGTATTAGGTTTTGGGTTGAGGTTAAGGTAAGTGTTTGAGCCAGGTTTAGGGTTACATTTAGGTTTGGGCTAAGGTTAGTATTAGGTTTTGGGTTGAGGTTAAGGTAAGGGGTAGGGTTAGGATTAGGTTTGGGCTAAGGTTAGTATTAGGTTTTGGGTTGAAGTTAAGCTTGGTGTTAGGATTAGAGACATGGTTGGGATTAGGTTTGGTTAAGTTTAGGGCTAGGATTCAGTATGGGTTAAAGGTAGGGTTAGGATTGGGTCCAAGGTCAGGATTAGGTTTTGTGTTGAAATTAAGGTAAGTGTTTGAGCCAGGGTGAGGGTTAGATTTAGGTTTGGGCTAAGGTTAGTATTAGGTTTTGGGTTGAAGTTAAGGTAAGGGGCAGGGTTAGGATTAGGTTTGGGCTAAGGTTAGTATTAAGTTTCGGGTTGAAGTTAAGGTTGGTGTTAGGATTAGATACATGGTTGGGATTAGGTTTGGTTAAGTTTAGGGCTAGGATTCAGTATGGGTTAAAGGTAGGGTTAGGATTGGGTCCAAGGTCAGGATTAGGTTTTGTGTTAAGGTCAGGGAAAGGGTTTGAGCCAGGGTGAGGGTTAGATTTAGGTTTGGGCTAAGGGTTGCACACAGATGAATTTGACCTCTGCATTTAACCCATAAATGCAATCATACACCCGCATACATATACACTATTGAGGCAGCCTTATCCCCGGTGCCTGGGAGGCAGTGGGGGCTTATGTGCCTTCCTCGAGGGCACTTCACACTTCAGTGGTGTCCTGTTAAGATTCAGGTTGGCAAATACTATATATATATCTATCTATATATATCTATTAATACTCTATCAATAATACTGTATCTATATATATATATATATATATATATATATATATATATATATATATATATATATATATATATATATATATATATATATATATATAAAAGTCAAAAGCACTTGAACTGGTCGATACCGAATATAGATATAATTCATTACATAACTAGATGATGAATCATGCAATTCTGTAATTACATTTAAATAGGATAGCAACACCAAGGTATTGGTAAGATAAAATACAACACAGCTACAACTTTCTATATAATTAAACCAATGAAAACAAAGTAAATCAAAGAGGTTTACGGTAGAAAGTTTAACCCTCAAATCCAATTCAAACACTAAAACAGTTCGTCCACATAAGTAAAATACATTTTTTACAAGATATATGAAGAATTTTAAAATCAGACTTTAAATCTTTCAGGTTTAGGACCAGATAATCTCTTCATACTTCCTCCGGGCCACTGATTTCCTCATTATTGAGACAGCTGAGACTGTTCAGAATATTTTTGATATAAAATATGTGGTTATTATGTTACATGCAAGTGCCTTTAAAAGCAAAATTAAGAAAATATTCAACAATTGACATAATGCCCTTAGACTCCAGAGGGTTAATGCAGCTCCCTTACATAAAGTTATTGTATGAATGGGTTACAAGATGTATTAGCCTAAAATGTATTTTTAAAAATCAACATTACATATAAACATATGTACATATAATATAATAATATTATATAAACACTCAGAAGACACTGAACCAGCCTAAATGACTTTGTTTACATCACTTTGATTATTTATATTTTATATTCATTTGCCCTTTAATCACTTTCAATTCTTCTCCTAACTTCATAACTCACCATTAGTGTGATAGTGGTAACCGAATAATAAGCTGGAAGCTTGTTTACACTGAACATAGACAATGTAGGTGTTCCCCAGTCCTCAAAACAAACAAATCAGATAAAAACAGGAACAGAACTCACCATGAATGAAGAGAGAGGAGAAAAGAGCAGCGTTTTCACCTGCGCTCGCACGATCCTAACTCATCAAAGCTCAAAGCCTGTTTACACACTCCACCATGGCTGCAGAAGGAAGCCCACACAATACTGCTCTACTGTCACATGTACAGTCCTCTCTAAGTGAATCGTCAGAGAGAGAGAGAGGGGGAGCGAGAGAGAGAGTGGGGGGAGCAAGAGAGAGAGAGAGAGAGAGAGACTATACATATGCAACAGAGACAGAAAGATAGAGAAAGAGAGAGAGGAAGGACAGATAAAAAGAAAGAGGGAGAAAAGGGAGAGAAAGGTGGGACAGACACAGGGAGAAAAGGAAAAGAGAGAAAAAGATAGAATGCAAGATAGAAGAGAAAGAAATGAAGAAAAGGGAATAAATAAAGTGCTAATTTGAGGGAGATGAAGAAAGAAATATAGAGGGGGAGAAAGAAAGAGTGAGAAAAAGGAGAGAAAAAGAAAGGAAGAGGGACAGAGACATAGGGAGAAAAGGAAAAGAGATACAAAAGATAAGAAGATAGAAGAAAGAGCGAAGGAGGGGGAGATGAAGAAGAAAGAAGGAGAGGGAGACCCTGAGAAGCTGCAGGGAGACTCCCATTTCACACACAGAAGAAGAGGCAGAGGGAGAGAGAGAGTGATAGAGAGAACAACAAGGCTGAGTGTGCCACAGGAAGACATTAGAGAAGGAGTGTTTAGTGTGTGTGTGTGTGTGGGAGTGTGTTCCATTAGGCTATGAACTCCCACCCAAGCTGCGGACAAGACATTATGATTCTGATTGGTTGCCATGTCCCAAAGGGGACACGGCCATTAACATCCATCACACACTCACACACGTGCTGAGAGCAGGCGGAGTCAGGTATGTTTGCACTGTCGGTACACATCACCCATACAGCAAACATATACACTCACATACCTCCAACAGCATGCTCCGACACCCCCAACACTCTCTACTTAGAACACTCCGCCGCAGATTACAGAGTTCTGCTCCGCAGTCGGCCAATAAACTCAGATTTGATCTCAGTATACCCGAAAACATACATCATATAGAAGACAAGACTTTTCACCTCCTTCATTTCATAGTTGGATATAGGATGTGATGGGATTCAGCACTGCTCCAAAAGTGTTTTATTATAAAACATTTATAGGGCTGTGTATTGGTAAGAACCTGGCGATACAATATGTATCGTGATAGAGCGGTCACCATTTAATATATCACTATATATTGTGATACTGCAAGCAAAGTGATATACTGTGATTTTTCAAATACTACTATTAAAACACAACACTGTATGAACAGGTTTGCCAATAGTTACAACAGCATTGCGCCCTTGTGCTGCGTGTTAATGTTGGAGTGGAGCTGAAAATGGATTACAACACTGCCATCTAGTGGTCAGAGGTTTAAACACAACACACCATGTTTCACTGTTTGCCAGATCTGTGTATCGATACAGTGTTATTGAGAATCAATACAGTATCACCAAACATAATATCCTGATATTCGATATTTACGATATTTTTGACCAACCCCTGGTAAAATTATGACCAGTGTCAGCTTCTGCTATGCAGATATTTTTATGTATTAAATTAAATTAAACTGTAAATTGACCAAGGTAGAAAGGTGTCCCCAAACTTGTGATGGGTGCAAAGAGTGAAAACATGCTTACGTAGGCGCACGTACATCACAATTTGCCATCGCTCCCGGTCTCCATAGTTTTAATGAATGGGCCTGGGTTTATAATTCGTTAATGAGTCCAGTGGGAGGCAGCAGGATCAAATACGTCCTCCTGTGCAGAGAAGTGCTCTCCAGCTCTCCTGCTCGCATCCTGCAGTCAGCGCCAGACTGAGAGGCTGACAGTGCACACGTGTTCAAAACAGAGCCAACCTACATGACCAGCTCCACACTTTCATTTCTTTATCTATGGTTAAGCTTGGGATTTGTTACATATGCTTAACACATGGACATATAATTATTATATATAGGCACTTATAGACAGTGGGGAACCCTCATGGCCCTCTACGCACTCTCAGAGGGCCTAAAATATTCTTAACACACACATACATACAAACACACACACACACACACATACATACAAACACACACACACACACACACACACACACACACACACACACACACACATATATATATATATATATATATATATATATATATATATATATATATATATATATATATATATACTTACAGTTTGACAATCAACATCTAAACAATTCTAAAAATATAGATAAATAAATTATTTAAACGTGTCTATTCAATCTGTGTTGGAGTGTGAGGGGTTAAGTGGAAGCCTGTAAGCCAGTGTCTGCCCCTATAATGTCTGCCAGTGATGCCTCCGCAGAATGTTGGTGAGTGGTGGTCCCGCTGTTCATGTACAGAGGGGGCCAGGCAGTTATAATTCAGTGTGATACCAATTTCAAACAGTAAAACTGACCAATCATATCTTCCCTCTAAGTGGGCGGGCTTAACTGTATGATCATTTCCGCCCACTGTGGCGACACTAGCTCGAGGAACAGCTAGCTAGCGCTAGGCTACCACCGCTAGCTAGTTTGCTGAGTCACAATGGAAGCCCATGCCCCGCCCCCAAACTGTCAGAACCACGCCCTCTGAAAACTCGAGCACTCGGGCAGCCAAAGACTTTCAATGGAGTTAAGATCAGAACTCCATTGAAAGCTAGTTCCTTATGCTCCCTGAACCACTTCTTCACAATCGAATCGAAGCCTGATGAAGAATCCATTGATGGGATAACCTGGTCAGTACATTCAGGTGGTCAACTGACTCCATATTTTCTCCACAAAACTTAGCTACGCCTTGACTGGACAAACTGAAGCCCCCTTATATAAAAACATACAATGCCTTCAGAGGCTTGTACAGTGGCACCATGCATAAAGGCTGCAAAGATCCCTTCATACCCTAGCTGTGTCTCATTTCAGGGTCTGCGTCCTTCAAAGAATGTGGTCTGAAAAGGTGTATTCTTCGTAGGACATGTTGACTTAAATGAGGCCAGCACACAATGAACCTGGGGCTATGCTGGCTGCTGGATTCGCCCATTGGATTCATGGAAAAGAAGACCGCATCTCTCGGCTGCATATGAAGGACACTGTGAAATGGGACGGCCTAGTTGTGCTGCAATCAGTCTTCAAATGCAGCCTCCGAAAGAAGACAGAAGCTCCTAATACGGGGACACAGCTTCTGTTGGCCTAACATTCTGGAATAGGGACAATCTGGACTCAAACTCGTCCAGTGAATGAAGGTGAATATTGTTTTGTTCCAGCTCAACAGCGTTTGCTGAGTTGTATTTGGTCCTTGATGGCTATTTGTTGTGTTTAGTTGTTCCTTCACATCTGCCAACTATCTTTTAGACTTACTGAACGTGTCTATTTACGTGTGCTAAAGTAGAAACGGTAATGGTTAGTTGTAGCTCGAAGCAAAATGTTATAGCAACTGTTACTAAATAAAAGTATAGAGCAGGGGTGTTTAATTAGACTTCAGTACGGTCCGGTTAGAGGAGAGTTCCTCAGGCCAAGGTCTGGACCTTCATCATTTCTAACTTGATGTTCTGATTCAGTGGTGTATCCTGTTTACTGAAGTAGTCTAGTATCAGCATCTTATACCATCAGCTACTGAAACACCAACACATCCCACATACCGTTCAGTATATTTCAGTATATTTACTGTTTAAATGCTGAACTGAATTAATTATTTATAAAACTACGAATAAATGCTTTTTACTTACTTAAATAAATACAAGAGCTACATTAAGAAAACCGAATGTTTTTGAAAAGTGCTTATTTATAAAAAAAAAAGTAAATAAAATGGGCAGCCTTCTTCTTAACTCCATTTGGAGCTGCCTGTGGGAATAATAAACATATATGACTCGATCCATTCATGGTTGCACATTATTCTTTCCATACACTATTCTCTTCGGACCTCCCGAATCTGCACAGATCTGATTGGCTGAGGAGTCTTTGGTGACCTTACAACACACACCATTGGCCTGTAAGTTTACTGCTGCAAAGCCCGTATACCATACAGACAAGAAAAGTTCTGCCACTTAAAATAAACACTGTCAACATTAAATCCTTCTCAATAGTTTATCAGCTTGGGTCCACGTTGGACAACGTCTGGGTCCAGACCAGTACCGTGGTCCGCCTATTAGTGACCTCTGGTATAAAGGTATGGTATACTAATTAATCACTTAACCATTTAGATTTGGCAACAAAACTAACTGCTTTATGAATGTGGCTCTGTGGTGGTCCTGTGGTGGGCTCTGACCATTGAAGAACAGGGTAACAGAGTATACAGAGAAACAGATTGACTCTAGTCTGTAATTGCAGAAGTATTAAGTGCACCTATATGGTAAGTGGAGCCAATATATTGGACAATGAGTGTAGATTCCAGTGGCTGGTGAGTGTATATCAATGCTGTCCTAAGAAATATTTGTATATCAAGTTTAAATTTTTCTGTATTTGAATATAATGAAAATTTAAAACCAAAAAATACTCCAGTCACTTGGGATTAAATGTCTTTCCATTATCGTACACTGAAAGTAAAGACTGTTCAGTAAAGTTAGTATTTTGAAGACATATTTTTTAACAGCAACAATGTTAAAATACATGATGTTAAGTTTAGTGTTGGAATACGTGGAGCACAGCAGCATACAGAACACAGGAAAAACCCACAAAGACACTAACTCATGTGTGTCTTACAATATGTTTGTATTTGCAAAGTAAACAGGGCATCTGTAAAGGCTTTTTCATTTTAGTGGAACAACAAACATCCTAATGCTGTAATATTTCACAATCACTGCTACGGGTTCATGCTGTGATCTCAGACACATCTATCCACATTCTCTCCTGTATTGAACTAGACAGCAAGAAACAAAATAACTAAAATATCAACCGTCTGTGTTTTTCAGCAAGAATTAATGAGACAGTTTAGTCAAAAATCTAATCAAACCCAAATGTAATGCATGAGCCAAGTTAGTAGAGCTAGTAGAGCTAACGAGTTACAGAAACTCATACTGTACCAGTTATATCCCTGACATATTAAGACCAACTGGGGTAAACAAATTGAGGCAGACCAGAATATCAAAAGTAGAAGCTTGCTGACTGTGGGTGTAGCAGACTGTGATGAGGCAAGACGTGTTGCCCATCACCAGAGAGTATGGGAGCATGAAGGGAAATACTTACTCTAGTGGGCAGTAGAGATAGAGCTCTCACTCAAGGTGTGCCGTAGGGCCCACGGCCAAGAGGAGTTTTTAAGTGTTTAAAGTGTAAACCCATCCTTGTAGGACGGTCCCCCCATAGGATGCAATAGTTCCAACCAGGGCTGGGGCCTGTTCTACAAGATGGAGAGAAGCCCAGTACTCAGGAGGCTAGCTAGAGAGTACTGATCTGGAGCTGAGATAGAGCTGAGGTGCTGTAGAGAAGCTAGTCTAATGTTTTAGTTCTATTGTCTGCGACCAGGAACTCATACTACCTAGACTGAATGCAAGTCAGGCCTATTTATTTTGAATTAAATGTATTTCTTTTTCAGTACAGTTTTTGTATATATGTATATATGTTTTTCTGTTTTCAACATATCCTCGAGACTCTCCGTATTTTTCCACCAACCCACGCTTTTTTCCACTGCGCCTTTCACTACCCAGTGTCTTCGCGACCCCTTCACAGGAAATCGGCAAAGCGTTGTCACACAGACTGAATTAATATGCTGGTCACCAGCAAAACCAGCATATGTTGTTTTGAGGCTGGTTATTATATATATATATATATATATATATATATATATATATATATATATATATATATATATATATATATATATATACACTACCACTCAAAAGTTTAGGATAAGTGTAAGTGTATCAGATGATTTTTAAAGAATAAAAATGTATTAAAGTCTATTTTTGTGTAGAGGCTTATTTTGCATATAGTCCTATTATCAGTAATTCTCAGTCCTCTGTCTAAATCTCCTGGTACGACCACCAATCCAAGTTAAGGATGTTATTGGACTAATTGGTTGTTAGGACACTCTTGCTCAATTGTGATGCACAGCTGAAAAACATTCTACTAATAAGTGAGTATAAAAGGGAGAACAACATTCTAGGTTAGTTTAGTATCTGAAGATCAGCAGTTGATGGTTTGCTGACCGACTCACAATGCCCAGAAAGAAACAACTTTCTTTAGAGACCCGTCAGTCCATTGTTGTGTTAAGGAAGAAGATACTTCATTGAAAACTAGAACATTTCACTGTGATCCCAAACTTTTGAGTGGTAGTGTATATATATATATATATATATATATATATATATATATATATATACACTGTCTACTGAGTATAAATATATCACTTATTTTCCATTTTATAGATAGAACAATGTCATACTGTGTCAAAAAGTCTATTTGAGATTACTGGGGATCAGCTAATTAACACGGTGTAAGCTGCTAATAGTGCCAAACTCACTCTAGACGTGTCTTATATCTGAGGTAAGTGAGATAAGATTTGATATTCGCCCAAGCAGTGACTGTAAAACCTATTGGTTTTTTTTTATTGTGAAAAAATAGAGATTCATGGGTTGTTTGGTGGCATAAACTTCAGGATCCAATCAGAAAGGATAGCTTCCAGACTTGTTTCTCTAATTAAAAGCTGCATGAAAAGCAGAAAGGAAGCCACGTTTATGCAATTAGCACTCTCTTATCTTGATCTGATTTTAACACCAGGAGTCACTCGTGAGGTAGTAAGACCGGCAGGGCGCACACGCACTCAATTCCACATCAGTGTATAACAATACGCCCAGTAAACACATCCCTAGTTGAACACAAACCTATGAAATACCATAAATAAACAGTGAGACCACTGCACTTCAGGCCTGCACAAAGAAAAACTCAGACTCTTAAAGCTAAATACAGTAAAATCACTAGTAAAAGTAACATCAGTATGAAAATAATATCATGGCACTGTGTTGCTGTGGCATTATCTAGAGAAGAAGGGCAAGATATATAGTTTTACATAGGTTTCACAAACTCTCAAAATGCATATATTGGGTACCAGTTGCTCAACATGTATCTGTAAAACCATAAGGAGTTTTTTTATATATCATAAGTTGCTGTTCATGAAAGAAAAAATGCAAGAAATTGG
Organism: Megaleporinus macrocephalus; assembly: GCA_021613375.1. Lineage (NCBI taxonomy): Eukaryota > Metazoa > Chordata > Actinopteri > Characiformes > Anostomidae > Megaleporinus > Megaleporinus macrocephalus. The sequence goes on along the minus strand of CM038726.1, from coordinate 32,422,972 downwards.
TCCACTTTCCCAATCTGTCATCTGCCTGAGCAGTATTCAAGCTCCGCCCCCACACCACTGTGACCATTCCTACAATGTTGTGGGTTGTGAATCAGAGTCTCAAGATTTGGGAAGTCAGAAGAGCCAGTTTGTAGATCCACCTTTCCAGGCTAGGCTACAGCAGTACTTCCTTAGCTTTCCATGCAGTTCACGAGGGCCAGTAGGCGGGCAATCATGTTACGAGATGATGTCACCTGATAACAGTCAGCAGGGCTGCAATTCTGATTTCTGTGGGGGAGTTTCTCCCTCTGGCGTGCACTCTGGGCTTTAGAACTTTAAAGGAAAGGAACGAACGGACAAAGCATGACAGGTCCCCTTTGAAACTTCATGGCTTTTAAAGATCAGTATTGGCCAATGCTTCAAATTTCAATGTCAGCTTGGAGAAGAAGGTGGTATCTTTTTATGCATGCCCCAAAATCTGAACACTGCACTGAGAAATTCACCACGCAGACGAACTCTCTGTGTCTGAATACATGCGTTATTAATTACTTAAGAATAAAATCTGTACAGTAGACATGGAGCTGTAATGCTGAGAAAGTAGATGGGCTCTCAGAAGGTAGTCTAGATGGTCCTGATGAAGAAGCACAAAGCAGTGAAACAGCGATGACATGCTACAACACATGCACACAGTAAGTGAATAAGCAGGTGTACCTTAGAAATAGGCATGAGGCTGCTGGCGGAGCGTTTGGGAGGCAGCGAGAGGAGCACGGAGCGAGAGGAGGACGCAGCGAGAGGAGGACGCAGCGAGAGGAGGACGCAGCAAGAGGAGGACGCAGCAAGAGGAGGACGCAGCGAGAGGAGGACGCAGCGAGCGGGTGTTTGCGTGTATGTGACGGCTTAAGTATAAGCCCCTCAAATTCCCCTCAGAAGATGCCCTTCCTCTCTCTCTCTCTCTCTCTCTCTCTCTCCTTTTTCTGCTCCAACTCCTTCTCTTACTCTTCCTTGCCCCCCTTTCCAAGTCCTTTTCCCTCACTCTTCTTTCTTCTTTCCTTTTTCTCTCTTTCTTTCTCTCCTTTTCTCTCTGTCTATTTCTTTTTCACTTCCGTCGTCTTCTCTCTCTCTCTCTCTCTCTCTCTATCTTTCTCCGTTGCCCTCTTTCCTGTACTCTTGTTCTTTCTGCTTCTGAAGTCTGGCTTTGCGCGCACGGTGTGCGTCTTCTCAACCGCTACGTCGTCCTGTTATCTCTCTCTCCACCTCACACCCTTTCGTATTCGCCCGTCCCTGTGTTTGTTCCCCTCATTCATGCACTTGTCCTCTCTCTCTCTCTCTCTCTCTCCCGCTCTCTCTCACTCTCACTCAGACACAGTAAATCACAGCTGTGCTCTCCGTGCACTACTGCTGGTTCCAGAGCTCCAGTGTGTGTTAGCGTGAAGAAACGTTGGACGAGAGAGAGAGAGAGAGAATGAGAGAGAGAGAAGCAGAAGGAGAGAGAGGGGGAGACAGAAAAAACACAGAGAGTAAGAGAGAAATGAGAGTAATTAATAAAAGCAAGGAAGTGAGAGCAGAGGAAAGAAGAAAAGAGTGAAGAAAGAAAAGAAAGCAGAGAGAAAAAGATTGAGAAAGGAAAAGAGAATGAGAAAGGAGAGAAATGTGGGAAAGCGTAGAAGGAGAGACAGATAGAGAGAGAGTGAGGGGGAGAAAGAAAGAGATATAAAGAGAAAGAAGAAGAGAGACAGGACAGAGAGAAAGACAGGAGGAAAGACAGAAAAAAAGAGTGAGAGAGGGGAGGAAAGAGATAGAAAGTGCAAAAGGGAGAAAAAGAGGTAGACAAAGGAAAAGAGACAGAACGAGATAGAGAGTGAGAGAGTCAGAAAGAGAAAATGAGGGAAAGAAGAAAGAAAGACATTGAAGGAGAAAACAAGGAGGACAAAGAGAGAGAGGGAGAAAGAGAGGAGAAGAGGTGGAGGGATAAACAGAGAGACAGAACAAGATAGAGAGTGAGAGAGAATGAGGGAGGGAAGAAAGAGATAAAGAGAGAAGGAAAAAAGGAGGAGGAAGAGAGAGGGAGAGAGGGGAGAGAGAGAGAAAGAGAGGAAGAGAGAGAGGGAAAAAGAGAGAAAGACAGGAAGAGGGGTGGTGAGGGGGAGACAACAAGAGAGACAGCAAAAGAGAGAGAGAGAAAGATAAAGACAGAGCGATAGAGAGAGAGAGAGAAAGATAAAGAAGGAGAGATAGAGAGAGGGAGAGAAAGACGGGAGAGGGAGGGGGAGATTGAGAGACAAAGAATTAGTACAATAGAGAGAGAAAGAGAGAAAAAGAAAGAAAAAGGTGCGATAGAGAGATAGAGAGAGAAATGTAGAGAGAGAGAGGGAGGGGAGAGAGAGAGAGAGAGAGACAGGGAGAGGGAGGGGAGAGGGAGAGACAGACAGAGGGAAGGAGGGGAGAGAGAGAGAGAGATAGAGGGATAGAAAGAAAGAAAGAAAGAAAGAAAAAGAAGGTGCGATAGAGAGAGAGAGAGATGTAGAGAGAGAGACAGGGAGAGGGAGAGAAAGAAAGGGAGAGGGAGATTGAGAGACAAAGAAAGAGAGTGAGAGAGAGAGAGAGAGAGGGAGAGAGACAGGGAGAGGGAGTGGAGAGGGAGAGACAGAGAGAGAGAGAGAGAGAGAGAGAGAGAGAGAGAGAGAGAGCTGGTGGTCATGTGATTTTCTCTGAGGAACGTCCCGCGCCACTGTGGCTATTTTTGGCAGCGGCGGCCGGACCATGAAATCAAAGCCCCACAAAGGAAACGGGCACATGCCTCACACACACACACACACACACACACACGGCCCCTAACTGCAGTATCTGATGTAAATTCAGTCCACTAAGGTTCTCACTAGCCAGAATACAGCTGTCTCTCACTGTGTGGGTGGGGTTGTGTTTTTGGGGGGGTGTTCTGTTTTTGTATACGGGTTTTAGCTTATATAACACGCTTTACTGTAAATAGTTCAAAACAAGCCTAAATCTACGCATGCAAGCAAACTTTTCATACAAACAATGTCCTCACACAGCGTTCTAACTACTGTTATAGCGGCCGAGTTTATATAATCATATGTCCTATATAATCCTAAAACACTGAGTGAAAGGAATGTGAAAGGGGAACTCCACAGATTATTCAAAATTAGATCGATTAGCTGTGAATAGTTTCACTCAGAGTGGTGTAGTGTGAAATGCTCCGCTGTTCAGTAGTGAAAAATACTATTTAGACTATTTATTTTAATATTAATCAATAATATTACGTTTATAAAAGAGAATTGAGTATAATATCATCTCCTTATCCCACCATATCCACCTATCATCATCTTCCCTGATTCACAAATCATCAGAGCAGCTTTACACTTTCAGAAAAATACATATTTAATAAAATCCAACTTTTACTACACCTGGGCAATATTTTAATAAATAGATCATTAATAATTAATAATAATTTAAATAACAGTTATAAAAATATTTCTTCCTGAAGAAAACAGAGTGACTGTGGAGCTTAAGCTTGCTAAAATAGTGATAGGTAGTTTGTTATGGTATCCCAGATGGTTGCTAGGTGCTTATGCACACAAGGTTGCACATGGACATTTCTTCTATTCAAACTGGCCATATTAATAACTCCCTCTAGTGGAGTAACTGCTAAACGTGTATGAGTGAGTGCACATGTGTTTTATTTATTGTAATGTTTTTACTAAATGATTTCTTTTCAAAACTAAATACAGGTTATTATTATTCAGGGCTGAACATGTTAATACATTGTAAATACTGTGTGCTTATATTAAACGTGTTCCTATAATTCCGTCAGTTTTAGTCACAATATATTTAATAACTTGTTGGCTTGCATTCCAAGTGCACAAACCCGTTTCCAAAAAAGTTGAGACATATAAATCAAGACAATATATCAAATTTTTATTTTTTTAATTTACTTAAATTTGTATTTTGAACAGTTTTGTCCATTTTGAATTTGATGCCACGTATACAGTTAATAAAAAAAACGTAGGACAAAGTAGACTCTGGGCTAAAATCTGAGATCAAGCAACAATGGAAAACATTTCACTTCTAAAACAAGATGTGATGAACACAGTGCTGGACATCAACGTGTTCCAACTGTGATTCATATGTGTTGCTGGCAGCAATTTTAAAATGTGTAATTTAAAAAAAACTCAAATTTCTCAGTTTCAACATCAGATATGTTGTGTTTGTACTAAAATTTAAATTTAAATTTAAAATTTTCAATTCAATTTTGTGTTCAAATGCTTTGCACATCATTGCATTACATCCCAACATATGTGGAAATGGAGTGGTAGCATATAGACAAAGAAAGAAGGTCCACAAAACTGTAAACCTATGGTCCACCTACTGTACCACCTTCAGCCCACAAAGCGGGGGTCCTTCTAAATAACTGACTGCATGTGTATGTGATAAACTGACTTCAATCAGACTCAATCAGAGTTCGTATGACATTCGAACACTGGTACACATTATTAATCAGTGGCCAAATAAACGAGGGCATTTAAACAGATAATAAACGACTCATTAAATAAACATGGCAGACGCCTTGAACCTCTGTAATGCTTATTTAATGGGCAATACATTTACCACTTCTCCGTCGCTCTCCTTCACTAATTCAACGAAATGAAACATTATAGGGTGAGCATGTGATAAAGAAAGAGATGTAACAAATGACATTTCTGAACTTGGGACCCCTATTACATCATCTGACGTAGGCTCCAGTTACGTAACGCGGCTGTTATTAATAGTAGGACACTGCGCTTCTCTAAAATCAAGCAAAACAAGATCCATCAAAGAGAGTCCATTAATGTTCAAGCCATTGTGAGAAAATTGATCCAGTGCAATGATGGATGCTGAGGCAAAGCTGGAAAAGCATGAACTCGATGTGTGAGCTCCTGAAGACCAGACAGCACCTGCTGAAGAACTAACGTTACACAACGTATTGTTTGTTAACCATCATCACCATGGACCCCTACAGGACCACCACAGCGCAGGTACTATTAAGGTGGTGGATCATTCTTGTGGTGTGTTGTGCTGGTGTGAGAGGATCAGACACAGCAGTGCTGCTACTGCTGCTGGAGTGTTTGAACACCTCAGTGTCACTGCTGGACTGAGAATCGTCCACCAACCAAAACTATCCAGACAACAGTGTCCTATGGGCGGCGTCCTGTGTCCACTGATGAAGAACTAGAGAACACAAACTGTGCAGCAGCAGATGAGCTACTGTCTCTGACTTTACATCTACAAGGTGGACCAGAAGGGTAGGTGTGGACGGTGAGTGGACACTCACTATGTCACCCATAGTGAGTGCTGTTGTCAACTCAGTTCTGACAACAGCATGTGTGTGTTTACCCTTACAGAAAATAAGTATACTTAAAGTTCATTTTATTAAGTATACTTTATGCAGTTACTATACTAATGTCATTGTTCTAGTAGTAAACTCATATATGTACTATTTTACTATTTTAATACTTCTTGGGACTAAATTGGCCCACTTTCTAGTTTTTAAAAGTATACTTTTAAGTACACTTTAAGTGTAAGAGTAGTAAACCAAGTATACAACTAGTTTAAACTTAAGGGTTTACTGTTAGTTTACTAGCTTGTAAGTTTTCTTTAAGTGAACTTAAACTTAACATAATACTAATAATTTACTGCTTATATTATTGTTGTACTTTAAAGTATATGACTAGGTTTAAGGTTTTTTTCTACTTAAAATAGAATTTTAACAATGTTTACTTACTCACCAGTGGACACATATAAAATAAATAAGACACACTCAGATTAAGAAACATATTTGTATCTTTATAAATCTTTATAAATCAAATTTTAAATAAATATTGTACTGGATGTGTTTTTGTGCAGAGCAAGAATACTTACTTCTACTATCTCAATCAAAAGATTAAGTACAAGTAAAGGCCAAATATACTTAGACTGTTCTATACTTGTCAGTATAACCCAAACATACTTAAGTATAACTGTGTTTAGTATATCACTGAGAAGTACATAAAAAAAACTGAAATCATACTCACTTCCTTTTAGTTTAAAAGAAGTACACTAATAGTACACTTAAATAAACTTCTTTTTGTAAGTGTATAGCACTCATAGTGCTCATAGAGGAATATAGAATCTGTAGTGGACGAAAAAAAAAGGGGGTGGGGGTTTAATTCACTGCTCTACTTTATGTCTAGATTCAAATGAAGTGATGCCAAAAATAAGAATTTGTGGAATTCATGTCAAATGTAGTCAGAGATTTGTTTGATATCATCAAGTTTTCTCATAATTTTGCTATGTCCAATTCTGACCACTAGCTAGCTCTAACTACAGATCGACCGATATGGGTTTTTCTATAGCCGATGCCTATGCCGATGTTTAGAGGTCAGGGTCAGCCGATGGTCGATAGGTGCTGCTGGTTTTTAGGGCTGATATCTAGAGGGTTTCCACTTTATTTGCTGCTAAAATGTCACACTCGTAATAACAAGTGGATTCACAACATTTCTGAAGTTAAGATCATTTATTAAATGCTGACTTAACAAGAAAAAATTTAATATTTTTATCTGCCCACCAAAAAAACACAGTGTGACCACATTACTGCTGAAAGAGTGTAACATTCATCTCTTTATATCCAAAACTAACAAGTTACTAAGAACTTACTAAGACTTTAAGGAGGATGAGGCACTCGGAGAGAGACAGAGAGATGCTAATATGCTGTAATGATTGTTAACACAGCAGCTCTGTTCTGTTCTCTTTAGTTCTGTTAGTCTCGAGTGCTGGAAGCTGAGTAATATCTGAGTAATATCTGAGTAATATCTGAGTAATATCTGAGTAATATCTGAGTCATATCTGAGTAATATCTGGGAAGCTCTAGCTGCTCCGGAGAGACTCTCTGTGTAACAGTAACGTGTTAATGTGTGTATTACACTAGAGTAGTTAGCTTTAGCCCCGGAGCTAATGTGTGTATTACACTAGAGCAGTTAGCTTTAGCCCCGGAGCTAATGTGTGTATTACACTAGAGTAGTTAGCTTTAGCCCCGGAGCTAATGTGTGTATTACACTAGAGCAGTTAGCTTTAGCCCCGGAGCTAATGTGTGTATTACACTAGAGTAGTTAGCTTTAGCCCCGGAGCTAATGTGTGTATTATACTAGAGCAGTTAGCTTTAGCCCCGGAGCTAATGTGTGTATTACACTAGAGCAGTTAGCTTTAGCCCCGGAGCTAATGTGTGTATTACACTAGAGTAGTTAGCTTTAGCCCCGGAGCTAAGCGGTAAAACATCCACTCTGGTTCACGTCTACGACCAGAACTAGAAAAAACTGAACCCCGTCATTCAAATCATTGTTGTTCATATAAATCATTCATCATTTTAACTTTTCCAAAGAGTTCTAAAAGTGTTGGCCTGGGGTCCTTCACATGTGGCAGCAGCACGTTCCATTGCACCAATAACACTCGGATATTAAAAAATTGGAAATATCGGTCGATCTTTAGCTCTAACCCAATCAAATGACATGATGAGATGCTGGGAAGTCAGTGCTTAACACGCTTGGAGGAGAATGCTACCTGCAAATTCTGTGTTGGTTATCATCGTGCTGAGTGAAGGGCCATGCTACCAACCCAAACAGAGTGAAGGTAATGAACAGTTTGTAGAGTAAATGGAAAACGTACAGCACTAGCTAGACAGGTAAACAGCCATCTCTGGGGCCAAACATGTCTGCAGGACCCCCAAAACAAATGACAATCACAGAACCTGTAAACCTTTTAACAGTTGCTTCCATGTTTATTCAGTTTATTCATTTATAACAATGGTTTAAATTCTTTCAGCTCCAATCTGCTTGTTAACAAGTCAGAAGTATGAGCCTTCACTGAGCCTCTGAGGTCAGCATGCTGCAGTTCTGCAGTTTGAATCCAAAAGACACCCAAATTTGTCATTCAAGCGTCATTCAAGGTCCATAATCAGATGCCATTTCGAGCTTAATGAGTTATTTCTGATATTCCAACTGGTGACCAGTCTCTTTATTGACACTGGTTACTGGTTCCCATGATTTGTTAAGTAGATGAATACTGTAGCTCCAGCTGCTGCTGTTGCACTAGGCTAAATGACTGTATTTGGGGTAAGGGAGAAACTGGGTACAGGATGATTATTTTTTTAATAAATAAGTACCTCCAGCACTGCTGTTTACATGTTATATGTTGCTGCTAGACTTGTAATTCTAAAGAGAAGTGATAAACAAATCTGGGTATGTGTGGCTGCCCACTTGTGTGAGGCAAGAGATATCACTCAGACAGTTAGGCGGGCAGGCAGTTAAGGCCTATTTTTAGTTTATGCGAGGTAGAGAGTACCTCTATAAGGCTTTGCCTCTGGAGATTTAAAGAGAAAGTCTTGGAAATAACAAAGTCGACCATGTGATCTTTGTACATTTAGTCCAGCATGTGATCACCCTTCACAAGAACACTCATCCAGTAACCAAACAGAACAAAACGTGCACTCTTTACTACAAGGTTCGCTTTTTAAAGGAAATCATTCTGAGATATAGTCTGAAATGGTTGTTATTGATGAGTGATCAGTGATTATCTGATCCCAGTAAACGGACAATGCTCCAGTATTTATTTATTTATTTATTTTATCTGAAACGGGTCAAATGTTCTGAGAGATCAGTGTATGATTACTTTAGTGCAGCTGTGTAAATTTACTTTTACCCCCTCACCGTTTGCTAGCTCTGTGTCTAAAGCCGTCCAGAAGGCAATCTCTCGGAGCTCGGGGGTGGGAGGGGGGGAGCTCACAGGCTCATACCAGCGGGCCAGGGAAAAAAAAATGATGGGGAGGGGACAGTGAACACTGAGAGGTGGTCTGACTGCTCCTGAAATAGAAACATCAGCCTCTTACACAAGAGAGAGCAGGAGAGGGTCGAAAGCTTGCTGACCAGGTGGTGTGACGTAATGTGGTTGGGTGTGTGTGTGTGGGGGGGGGGGGGGGGGTTGGGGGGGCTGGGGTATGACTCAGACTCTTCAAGCTGCATGATCCAAAATGATGATCCAGGTTAAAGTAATGAGTAATGAGCTAATGAGCTAATGAGTATTGGAAGCGTACAACAAACAAATTAGAGGCGTGCAAGCAATTTAACACTGACTTGTTTGGTGGTTTATGGCACGTGGACAACAAACTCCAGAACTGCAGTCTTCAGCAGTCTTCCAGGTGGCTGCTATTAGCGATTTAGCTATGGTTGGTGGTTTTGTCCATTTTTATATCTAATAATATGTCACAGAGTGTGGCAGCATGGTGGTTAGCACTGTCTCCTCACAGCAAGACAACCCAGGTTCGTTTCCCGTTCTGTGTGGAGTGGGTATGTTCTCTCCGTGCTTGAGTTAGGTTGATCGCTCACTCTTAATTGCCTGTAGGTGTAAGTGTGTGAATGCAGGTGTAAGTGTGTGTTGGCCATGTGATGGACTGGCGACCTGTCCAGCGGGCTGTTGCCGCTGGGATTGGCTCCAGCCCCCCACCATGGCCCTCACTAGCGGGATAAAGCGGAAGATAATGGTTGGATGGTGAGAGAACTAACTTGTATTTGTGGAAACTTATCAAATTAACTTTGAAGACCATCTCATACAACACTCTCTCTCTGCACAGTAAGTAAGTAAGTAAGTAAGAATTTATTTATAAAGCACTCTAAACACAACCGGAGTTGACCAAAGTGCTGTACATAATATCAATCCTCAGGACACGCAGGGTGAAAACAATAAACAAATAAAATACGTAACGACAGTAACACATAAAAGGAGTTTCAAAGAAAAACTAAAGAAAGACAACTAGCAGCACCTCACATCACTACAGTCTCCTGTTCTTCAAATGCAAGTTTGTAAAAGTATGTTTTTAGACCTGACTTAAACACAGGGTTAGTGAATATTTTGTGGAAGACTGTTCCAAAGTCTCGGAGCATAAACCACAAATGCATCGTGCACCTTTAAGGTTCAGCCGAGCCCTGAGAACAGTCAGCAAGTTCTGTGAAGATGATCTAAGAGAACGTTGAGAGGTTAAGGGTGTTAGCAGGTCTGTAATATAAGAGGGGACAAACTTATTTAGTGCCTTAAAAACAAATAACAGCACTTTTTAACTATATTCTGTTCTGGACAGGCAACCAATGTAGAGAAGCGAGCACTGGAGTGATGTGGTCTCTTTTCTTAGTGCTAGTCAGTAATCTGGCAGCAGAATTCTGGACTAGTTGTAGACGTTGTAATAGAGACTGATTAATCCCTATATATATATATATATATATATATATATATATATATATATAACGAATGACAATAATCAAGTCTGGAAGAAATGAAGGCATGAATAACTTTCTCCAGGTCAGAGAAACAGAGAAAAGGCTTTAGCTTTGCAATGTTTCTCAGCTGGAAGAAACTATTCCTTACCACAGAGTTGATTTGTTTATCATTTGTTTTGAGATCTGAGTCAAAAACAGCTCCAAGATTTCTCACAGAGTACTTGACACATGAAGACAGACAACCCAGGTTATTAGAAACATTGTTAAGGAGATGGAGAGCACCAAAAACAATGACCTCTGCCTTGCTTACATTTAGCTGAAGAAAATTGACAGCCATCCATCTCTTAATGTCCTCAAGACAATTTAAGAGGGACATTAATGAGCCATGATCATTAGGTTTAATTGGAAGATATAACTGAATATCATCTGCATAACAGTGAAAGCTAACATTGTGCTTACTACTAATTTGGCCCAATGGTAGCATATACAACGAGTATGGGCCCTAATGTGGACCCTTGAGGAACACCCCAAGACATGTCTGCAGAGGAGAAGAAATAGTTGCCCATATTCACTGAAAATGTTCTGTTCCAGGTAAGACCTAAACCAACTCAGGACCACTCCCTGGGGGGGTTACCACCCACTCTTCTAAGCGCCCAATAAGTATGTTATGGTCAAATGTGTCAAAAGCAGAACATAGGTCCAAAACCAAAAGGATAGCACATTTTCCTGAATCAGCTATAAGCAAGAGGTCGTTAGTCACTTTAAGGAGGGCAGATTCCGTGCTGTGCATAGCCTTAAAACCAGACTGAAATTTTTCAAAAATGTGGTTATTACTTAAAAACGATAGAAGCTGATGATACACCACCTTTTCCAGTAATTTAGCTAAAAACGGCAATCTAGAAATCGGACGATAGCTACTGACCATTGTGACATCAAGGTTCTGCTTTTAAAGCAGAGGAGTAACTACAGCTTGTTTGAACAAGGCAGGAACCATACCAGTAGTTAAGGAGGTATTGATGATGTTCTGGATAAATGGTCCCAAAACACCCATTGACTTCTTAACCAACTGAGGTGGCATAATATCAAGAGGGGTTGTTACAGGCTTAGTGTTAATCACTAAGACTGTAAGTTCCATTATTGAAACAGTAACAACTTCTCTAAAAACACCTAGATGTCTACATGGCTGTGGAAGAAGAACATCTGGTCCCAAAAATGTAAAATGAGATTGAATATTCAGTCTTTCCAATAAAAAAGTTTAAAAAGTCTTCACATAAGCCAGGGGACGGAATTAACCCAAATCCAGGTACAGGTTTAAGTAACGAGTTAATTGTACTGAACAAAATGTTAGGTCTGTTAAAATTTTTAGTAATAATATTAGAAAAATAAGCTTCCCTTGCAGATTTCACAGCTAGCTGATAATCAACTAAGCAACTTTTGAATATGTCAAAGTTTATTTGTAGTCTATGTTTTTTCCATTTCCTCTCTGCTTTCCTACAAGCCTGCCTAATTTCCTGGGTGGCCGCATTTAACCAGGGTTGCATTTTAGGTTTTACACGTTTAAATCTCATGGGGGCCACAATATCTAGAGCATTTAAACAGCCCTGATCAAATGCAGCAACTAGATCGTCAACATTAGGTCATGAGTAGGCAGCATTAAAGTGTCTAAGAAGGCTCTTGAGAAATCACTAGCAGTGGATGAGCTAACATATCTAGTCAACCGACCTGGAACAGAAACTGGAAAGTGCCCAGTAAAAGTAGAGCTAAACACTACTGGCTTGTGATCAGAGAAACTGGCATCTTCAATCTCTAGCTGGTCAATATCAAACCCAGTCGAAAACACCAGATCAAGTGTATGGCCATGTACATGGGTAGGTGATCACCCAACCCATGATCAGGTGATCACCCAACCCATCTAACTCTCAATTAATTGACCCCTTTCTTACCTTCTACATAAGCCGGAGTAAGAGAGTTAGACGAAGTCAGAGAGACTTCAAGAGACTGAACTAGCAACAGATGATGCTCTAAGACTGTCCCCACATTTTCTTCTAACCCTACCTTCTGATTCCTGAAGGCCGAATTTCTAACAATGGATGGATGGATGGATGTCATAGATTGCCAGAAGCCATGCATTTGAAAGGCAAGTGTGAGATGCTTACTCATGCAGTTAGCACAATGCTATATGGGAGGCTATTGGTTTAAAATATGTACCTACATTTGAACAAATAAACCACGTAGGACAACAGTGTTAATTAGATTGCTCGCCAGCCATGCTGGAAACAAAACGAGGGATGAACCCAAAGCCATCTTAGAAGAGTACTGACTGAGCTCCCAGTGCAACAACTCGGAAACTTCTACGCTTCAGATGTGCTGCTACAAAACAACAAAGCTCTCGCAACAGTCTCTTAGATATGACACGGTTCCACTATCTCAAAGGATTCCACCTGGATTAAACCAGACAGGCCAGCAAAGGGGCCGCTCTGAAGAATTCCACCCTCTCTGGAAAACCAAAGAAAGCAAAGCTTTGAACTCACCAGCAAAACATCGCCAACGAATCAATGAAGGATTCACCTCCGTTTTGAAAGGGGGGCCGCGCTAGAGCTTATGACAAACAGGTGAAGACGAGCGGGATTTGCTTTTCTTGCTCAGCTTCAGCTTTTCTCCGGCGCCAGAGGAAATGCACGTTTCAGCACGAGAAGGATTTCGCCTGACACAGATCCGAGACACGCTGGGAATGCAACTCAGCAACAATCTCTAATAAAAGTATCAGGGATATATTCTCTCCCTGGGCCTTCGTTCAGCACCGATTCCATTTTTATCCGTCCGTTTCCCTTACTGTGCAGGAGCTGGCAAGCACCCACAGTGACTCATATGAATTTCTTTTCAATGCATTTCTTTCCAGAAAGCTATTACTCACCAGAAATCTTCAAGCATACGCTTCAGTTTCTACTCTTATCAAAAGACCAACTGGCCGTGTGGTGAAACGATGGCGCTCGTGTGCTGGCGCTCGCTTTCAATCACGTTGAGAACCACTTTCTGAGATACTGTCAAGCTGTGAGCCACCTATCTGAGAGCTATTACGTTCTGGCTCATAGTAAACAGCACCCTAAAAATATCAGCATGTCACTTTGTTGCTGCATCACTCTCAAATCCCTCCCCGCCGCATGGGTTGTCGCTCTAGAGGGGAACACATCCTGTACGAGCGTGTGTGGCGTGGCTCGGGGGGGAACCTTTTTCCGATGCACGCGCCAATTACCTAAAGGTCACTGCTGCTTGCTGCTGACGTCTCAATCGGAAGCTGCAATAACAGCGCATATGTTGCAGTCGCGTCTAATGAACTGGAATGCCGTCGTCGTGATGGGTCTTCCTTTGAGATTGGGGCATTAATAAAACAGGGCTGTTCTCACCAGTGGAAAGATAGTCCTGCTGATGTTGATGGTAACACTTCACTTCAACTCTGCTACACAACACTGCATTGACCTTGTCACATGTATATGGTGTGTTTATGTTAGCAGGGTTCAAGTATAGTGTTGCCATAGAGTCTACTGAGGACAAACATCACCAGAGGGGCTTCAGCAAGAGATCACAACCCACAGCCTGAAGTATAATAGACTTACGGTCACTGCTTCTTGCTGCTGACGTCTCAATTGGAATTGGGATCACAGTGAAATGTTCTTGTTTTAATGGAGTATCTTCTTCCTTAACACAACAATGGACTGACGGGTCTCTAAAGAAAGTTGTTTCTTTCTGGTCATTGTGAGTCGGTCAGCAAGTCATCAACTGCTGATCTTCAGATACTAAACTAACCTAGAATGTTGTTCTCCCTTTTATACTCACTTATTAGTAGAATGTTTTTCAGCTGTGATCACAATTGAGCAAGAGTGTCCTAACAACCAATTAGTCCAATAACATCCTTAACTTGGATTGGTGGTCGTACCAGGAGATTTAGACAGAGGACTGAGAATTGCTGATAATAGGACTATATGTAAAATAAGCCTCTATACAAAAATAGACTTTAATACAAACATTTTTATTCTTTAAAAATCATCTAATACACTTACATTAATTGCATGAAAATTGCATGAAATGTAATTCTAAAGTGATCCTAAACTTTTGAGCGGTAGTGTATGCTGCAGTCGCATCTAATGAACTGGAATGCCGTTGCGATGATGAGTCTTCCTTTGAGATTGGGGCATTAATAAAACATTGCTGTTCTCACCAGTGGAAAGATAGTCCTGGATGTTGGCGGTAACACTTTACTTTGGGTGTGTCTGAAACCCCACCCTAGTTACCATTTACCATGTAGTGTTGTCCGAATTCTCAGTGGACAGTTAGATTCCCAATATAGTTCACTACATTCTTGCCCACAATGTAAAACTAGTGGACAACCGATGTACACTACTCACAGGTTGACGCCCCACAATGCACAGCGGTTTCTTTGGAATGTTTGTCGTCCGAATCCCCTCTACTGTCTCCTTTACTGCTCCTCTATATAGTGTTCTACGTAGAGCAGACTATGTAGTGAACAGGGAACGAGTTAACGAGTGGACCATTTCAGACACACCCTTGAACTCTGCTACACAACACAGCATTGACCTTATCACATGTATAAGGCCTGTTTATGTTAATGTCATGTAGCAGGGTTCAAGTAAAGTGTTACCATAGAGCAGCGGTCACTAATAGCGGACCGCGGTCCAGGTTCAGGCCCAGACGGTGTCCAATGCGGACCCAAACAGTGTTTCGACAGAGTTTATTTAAAGCGGAGGAATGTTTCTTGCCTTTAAGATCTGTAAGACCACCAAACGCACTCCTCAGCCAATCAGAGCTGTGCATATTTGGGCGTGCGGGGTTCACACAGGCGAGGTACGAAGCGGGAAGCAGCAGTTGAAGAAAGGCTCATTCAAACGGCGTGCAATTAAAAAAGGAAACTCGGCAGCAGAAAATGACTTTTCAACCAGGAATGGACCGAGACATGTTTATTCTTCCCACAGACAGCTCCAAACCAACATCTCATATGTTCTGAGATCGTGGAGAATTAAACATAGACACGTAAATTTCTTATGTGTGTGAGAATGGCCCTGACACCAATTCAGCCCAGGTTTAAAGTCCTGGCTGGACAACCAAGAGCTCACTTCTCTCACTGAACAAGAGAAAGTCTGAGAGAAGAATACAAGAGAGAGATAAACTGTTAAGATGTTAAATCGAGTTAACAAGAAGCCACAGATTTTATTTACTTTTATTTACGGTATGTGTGTTTCATTGGTGTTTCAGTATCTGATGGTATAAGATGCTGATACTAGGCTACTTCAGTAAACAGGATACACCACTGAATCAGAACACAAGTTAGAAATGATGATGGTCCGGACCTTGGCCTGAAGAGAGTTCCACCAACTGGACCTTCTAATTCTATTTAAATACCCCTGTCGTAGAGTCTACCAACACCAACTCAGGACAAACATCACCAGAGGAGCTTCAGCAAGAGATCACAATCCACAGCCTGAAGTATAATAGACTTACAATCACTGCTGCTTGCATCTAATGAACTGGAATGCCGTTGTCGTGAAAGCCTTCCTTTGCGATTGAGGGCTTTAATAAAACAGTGCTGTTCTCACGAGTGGAAAGATAGTCCTGCTGATGTTGATGGTAACACTTTACTCTGCTACACAACACAGCATGACCTTATCACATGTATATTGCCTGTTTATGTTAATGTCATGTTAGCAGGGTTCAAGTAAAGTGTTACCATAGAGTCTACCGAAGACAAACATCACCAGAGGGGCTTTAGCAGAAGATCACAATCCACAGCCTGAAGTATAATAGACTTACAAAGCCCACAAGGAGAAGTGAGTCTATTAAGCTCTAGGCTGACTTTAACAGCCTATTCATTTGTCACTTCATTAGAACTCCCTGCACTGTATTAGAAACCCACCTTGGTGGTGTACAGTCAGAGGCTGTGGCACATCTGTTCATGCTGAGCTTGTGCGGCCATCCTTTAGCTCTTCATTAATGCTTCTGCCTGGAGGGTGGGGGTCCACTCCCAACCTAGCAGTGATGCTGGTGTGTGTCAGCACACACACTTCCATGTCGTAGACACTGCTGTGCTAAGAATGATCCACCACCCAAACCGTAACAGTGGGGGGAAGATTATAAATACATAATGGACTGATATAGTAAGTGGAGCTCATGCTGTTGCCAGTGAGTGGAAGTACAAGGTAGGTGTTTCTAATAAATTGGCCAGTGATTTGAGTGATAAGGTAGGTGTTTATAAGTGGCCAGTATGTGGACACAAAGTAACTGTTTCAAATAAAGCGGCCATAAAGTGGAAGTGGCCAAAGTGGCCAAAGTGGCCGCAGATCCTGCACCCCAGGCTGTTCACCCGGGCGGCTGCTGATCATGTGCTTCGGGCTGTTCTCCGGCGATTCCTGACTCTGCGCCCTGGGCTGTTCCTGACTCTGTGACCCTGGCTGTTCCTGACTCTGCGCCCCGGGCTGTTCCTGACTCTGCACCCCGGGCTGTTCCTGACTCTGCACCCTGGGCTGTTCCTGACTCTGTGACCCTGGCTGTTCCTGGCTCTGCGCCCCAGGCTGTTCCTGGCTCTGCGCCCCGGGCTGTTCCTGACTCTGCGCCCCGGGCTGTTCCTGACTCTGTGACCCTGGCTGTTCCTGACTCTGCGCCCCAGGCTGTTCCTGACTCTGTGACCCTGGCTGTTCCTGACTCTGTGACCCTGGCGGTTCCTGACTCTGTGCCCTAGGCGGTTCCCCAGACATTTCTGACTCTGCGCCTGAGGCGGTACCCCAGGTTGCCCCTGTTACTGTTCCCTGTGTTGTTCCTGTGTCTTTTCCTTGTCCTGTTCCTGTCCTGTCTCCCGTCCCTGGTTTCATATTTGTTCCTGTTGCTGTTTTTGTCTCTGTCCCTGTCATAGTCTGTGTTCCTGTCTCCGTTCCCTTAGGTTTCTCTGTTCCTGTCAGTCAGTCTGTCCGTCCCTGTCCCAGTAACCTTTCCTTTTCCCTTGTCATTATTGTTCTTGTCCCCAGTCCAGTCTCCTGCCATGCCCCCAGTCAAGCCCTCAGTTCCGTTCCCAGTCTCTTCCCATGTCTGTTCCCCTGTCCAGTCCGGTGTCCAGTCTTGTGTTCTGTCCCCATTCCAGTCCAGCACCCAGCCTCCTTTACCATCTCATGTCCAGTTCCCTGTCGAGTCCCCAGTCCAGTGTCAGGTCCCGTTCCCAGTCACGTCCCCTGTCCAGTCTGGTGTTCCATTTCCCATTTAGTCTTCTGTCTTGTTTTATATCTTTTCCCAGGTCCAGTCTCCTGTGATGTCAACAGTCCAGTTCTCTGTCCAGTGTTCTCTCTAGTTCCCATTGTGTTTTTCCTGTTCTCTCCCTTAAGATGGACTCCGGGGCATGTTCACTTTTGCACCGCTGGAGTTGTGCTTTTAAGGGGGGGTACTGTCACGCCCTGCCTGTCCTCGCCTGTCTGTTTATGTTCCTGGTTGTATTATGATCAGAGAAAAACAGACAAGCAACACTTGCAATGCTAGTTAAGAGAACCTAATAACCTATACAGTTGCATTTTTACCAGATTAAAATTAAACTATTTTGTTAAAATTTTGTTAAAATCTCTATTTTTCCCTCCATCAACTGTCTTCCCTAAGTCACTTAATGAGATTCACATGAGTTCAAATCAGTAATTAATAAGGAGGCTTTTGCGTCAGCAGAACCAGGGTATTCCGCTCTGTGCAGAGAGAGGCCAGGGTTTTCCCAGGGCCACCAGGAAAGATGAGTCAGCCAATTAAGAGAGCTCCCAAAGAGGCAGTGAGGGAGGATCACCCTGGAGGCACAGCTTTATCAGCACACCCAGCTCTAATCCCACTAGCATCATAATGACGTGCTGAGTTCAATCAGGTGTTTTAAATGAACAGGTTGGCAAAAAACCTAATTACACATTTACACGTGTTCTATCAGCCACAAACTGCAAGTCTAAATCACAAGAAAGCTGGCCCAAACGACGTCAAGCTGAAGTCTTAATTTTAAATTTAACCCAGTACTTACATGATGCTTATTGGCTTAATGACTACATTAGCCTTATACCTCCAACGCAAAGCTAAATAAGCACCACACACGGCTGTAGGTCCAGGAATAAGGTCTGACATCCCTGGACAAGCACGCACTGTAAAACCCCTTACGACATATTGGTCATAAGCAATGATCAAACACAGCACACTTCAATGTATTTTTCAGTGAGCATGGTGTGGAGAGTGATGAGGATGATTTAGCTCATCTACCCTCACCTAGAGAAAAACATACATGGGGCACACTTCCACACACTATATGGCCCCTGTAGCAGATCCATACCTTTAGGTTTTATAGCAAATATCGTTACTCTACCAACACTCACCTTTAAAACGTACACATAAACAAACACTAGAAGTAACAGAATGATATAATGAAAATAGAAGTGTAGTATATAATGAGAAAAAATGTCCTAAGCCAAGGAGAAATGAGTATTTCATGTCTATATAAGAGAGAGAGAGAGAGAGAGAGAGAGAGTGGGACAAAGCTGAAGAGGTATTGTATTGTGATTAATACCCTGCCTCACTATTAACACCTCATACCTACACAGACAGCCCAGGGTCTTCTGTAATAAATAATATACAGAAAACTAAATATATTCCATTAGGCCTAGGTTAAATAACACCCTCCCACTATTAAATAAAGTAGGAATATATATATATATATATATATATATATATATATATATATATATATATATATATATATATATATATATATATATAAAATAAATAGCCAAAATTCCTTTACTACCACTGTACTGTGATGTTGTCATGGGGTTGCAGTGGATTATAAGACTATAAGATGATTTCTCTTGAGTATTGTCATACTCTGGCTAAAGCTGGGAAGCCTAAATGGCATATAAGAGATAAATGTGAGATTGTGCTCACTCAGTACACAAGAAATCATTTAATGCAGCAATAAAAGTGGCCATCTACTAGAAAAAGCATTTTTTTAAACGTATAGTATATATTGTCACTGTCCAATGAAAAACAACATCTCCAAAATTGCAACTTTACAGAAGAGACTTTAGTTTCAGTGTAAGTCAATGGAACCAGAATTTATCCCAAGCTATTTTGGAGCACTTCTATTGGTCCATTCATCGTGAAATTCTCACACAATGTAAACAACCATTGGCGTGTTCACATGACATAGAAAATTAAAAATTGACAGAAATGGAGAGACATGTTTTTCATTGGACAGCAATGATTGGCTTGATTTATAGGATACATTTGAATGATATTTTCTACAACACCCGGTCTTGACCTGCTTCTGTCTTTCCGTAATTCTCAAATGAAAAGTTTCACATATAAAGTCATACATGGTACAACTACCAGTAAATCTGACAACTGCCTGTTCGCATGAAAAAATAAGATAATATAAAAATAAAATATTTGAGGGGAAAACAACAATACTGGTGCACAGTTTACCTCCTGTATTTTTCAATAAATCTACTAACTTTGCACATTTATTCGGCCTCCTCATCTCTCCAGTTTTGACATTGGACATGTATACAATATTTGGGCCTGTGGGTCAGAATTCAGTCAGGATGAGAATGTTTAGAAGTAGTTTCAGCACGTGTCCATCAGCTCATGCTCTCTTTACAATATAATGGTAACGAGTAACATAACATAAAGTTGTACCTGCAGAAACATAAGGTCTTATCACTGGAAGCTAAGGTAGTACAGACATGTTCACAGAGTTCACTCAAAGCTTACCCAGTATAACCAAAAGCTAGCAAACTAGACCACCAGTCTGTAACCACCTCTCGTCATTTATTAATATATTCATGCAGCTTGTCAAGTAAAAGCTGGATAAAGCTGTTGGCTCTGTATGAGAGTCAGAGCAGGCTAGGAGTGTTGGACAGAGAGCTGTCAATCAAGCCACTCATTAGCCACGCCCACACCGTTATCAGGTAGGTCCAATCAGCAGTTTTGATTGGCCATGTTTAATCATATTTATGTCTTATAGTGCTGTGTATTGGCAAGAACCTGGCGATACAATACATATCGTGATACAGTGATCGCGATTCAATATATCACGATATATTGCGATACTGTAAGCAAAGTGATATACAGCAAGTGTGATTTTTCAAATCCTACTATTAAAACACACCACTGTATGAACAGGTTTGTCAATGCTCACAATAGCATTGCACCCTAGTGCTGCTTGTTAATGTTGGAGTGGAGCGGAAAATGGATTACAACACTGACATCTAGTGGTCACAGGTTTAAACACAACAGACAATTCACTGTCTGCCAGGAATCTGTGTATTGATACTGTGTTTTTGAGAATCGATACAGTATCACCAAACATAATATCCCGATATTCGATATTTCAATATTTTCTTACACCCCTAATGTCTTATATAATTTATTCAAGCTTTGCTAGAATATAAAACACCAGTTTAGTCTTATAATGTGTTATTCTGTGTCCCATGTGGCTTTAGAGGACAGTTCCACAAATTTTCTAAAAAATCTGCATAAAAAACAACACACATAGCAAGTAATTCAGAGCTTTCCCCATGTTTCTCTTCAACTAACCATCTCACTTTAAAGCACTCTGAAGTACTTTCTCTACATTGCCATAATTGATGATTGTTTACTTCCGTCCATGCGCACTTTGACTTTGTGAACTTTTGTTTAAAAGTAGGTTGGTTTGGCTTTGAAACAATTTTAGAACAGCCCATCTGTTCAATGTGTCTCAAAGCCTGACACGGTCTGACCGATTGGATAGCAATCCATCTCCATTTGGTGTCATTACTGGTTTGTTGGTCATCCAATAGCTTAACCGGATGTCCTGCAACACTTAGGGCCAGATAGCTGTCAGGCTATCATTATACACACTGTGATCAATTAAATACAATAACAACAATGAAAACTGATGCACACAGACCGATCCAGGCCCACCAGTACACCTGCAGGAGCATGACTCACAGTTCACGTCACCCCGCGGTACGCTGTTAGCCGTCATTACACCACGAGCACGCACTCCTACTGTTACTAATACGTTAAGATGGTGCAGAAAGGAACCACGCACAGGCGCGCTCGCTGGCCCAGGCACAGCCTCCCTGCATGAATCATACTGTATCTAGTGTATGTGCTGTAAATGGGTCAGGCTAGTGAACACAGCTGCAGCTGCACAGCCCTCACTCACAGCCTGCCTGCCGGAAACAAACCAACACACAAACAAACAAACAAATAGAGGGCTGGAGCAGAGGGGCGGGGGGAAGGGAGAGATAAATGGAGGGGTAAAAAAGGAAAAGAGAGACATTGATAGAGACGGACGGGAGTGGAAACGCTTTCTGATTCAACTGTGGATAAAAGAGACTGTGGTCAGCGCATCCCTTCCTTTCATGTAAAAAGCAGGATGTGAGGAATAATTAACAGCAGGTGTTGGACAGACGGAGAGGGGTGGGGGTAAAAGCCCACCGCTGTATTTATAGTCTACTTCAGGTAGTGCATTTTAATTACTCTGAGCATTATAGAGCGCGGTAGGTAGAGGTGTAGAACATTGCAAACACATTAATATCTCCATCAAAACTTCCAAACAGGTTTAAATTATATATATATATATATATATTAGCTGCTTAGTTTTCATATACAGACTGTTTAATATACAGAAACATTATTCTTCTAAACTGCAACAATGTTTATACACTACATCTATCTCTCTATCTATCTCTCTATCTCTCTATCTCTCTATCTATCTATCTATCTATCTATCTATCTATCTATCTATCTAGAAGCTCCAGGGCTCAGTATACAGACACACCTGTAGAAGCTCTACAGTCCATGGTAAACTCTCTAAGCAACACTTGGCCCTACTCTATTCAACTAATAGAACCAGCCACTCAGGAAGTCGTGTTGTTGCACCCTAAGCCTAATCATGTGTCCTCATCATAATGAATGGCTCTTCATTATTTCAGTAATAAGACAGTTAAGTGGTACTGTAAGCAGTAATAGGCCTATGTACCCATAACACGTCCAATAAAGAATAATATTTCTCACTCGTAGCTGAAACAAGAGCAGATATCGTGTGGAAAGTTCACAGACTAAACTTCAAAACTGAACACATCTGTGTTAATCTGAATTTTCTGGAACGCTGTTGTGTGTAATCTTCATTTAAAGCAAGAATAGCATGCATTTCCCAAATTTTCATCATTTTTTACAGGCAGAAAACAGAGACAAGGAGCAAAAGTTTGGGCCCGCAACAGATTTGAGCTTTAAGTGCTTATTAGCATATTAGGGCTCCGGCTTGTTCGCCATCATCATTAGGAAAGAACAGGTGATGCACATTTCAAAGCTTTACAAAAACTCCTCAAACCCCGCTCCAACTATCTGCAGCCATGGGCTTCCCTAAGCAGCTGTGCAGCACTCTAAACCTTAAACAACTGATGCCCACAAAGCAGGAGAACCTTTAAGAAGGCATGTTATAAAGTGTAGAAGGTCTGCTTAGTTCATGAAGAAATGAAGAAGTGGACGGTGGAGGTCAAGTAAAGGTTGGAAAGACCAAGAAAACCTTCTAAAAGAACAGCTGGAAAAGGAAAATCCCTGTAAAATACCTTCAGGAAGATTTAGCAGACTCTGGAGTGGTGGCACATGCACAAATATGCCCTTTGTAGAAAAGCCATAAGAAGAAGAACATCAGAAATTTGCTTAGGTGCATCTAAGTCGGTCTGAAAAGAACACCTTTACAACTGTTGAGCATGGGGGTGGATCGATCAATGCTTTGGGCTTGTGTTGCAGCCAGTGACACAGAGAACATTTCACTGTTAGACAGAAGAATAAATTAAATTAAATACCAGCAAATTCTGAAAGCAAATATCAGCCTGTCTTTAAAACAAAAGCTTATACAACAGGATAATGACCCTAAACACTACCTCAAGAGGGGCAAGCTGAAGGTTTTAGAATGTGCCTCACAGTCCCACACACTTAAGCACCATTCAAATCCTATGGATAGATCTCAAAAGAAACCTTTCGAGAGAAAGAATAGAAAATCTCCAAACAAGAACCAAAAAACTCTTAGCTGTGATGCTTGCCAAAGAGGGTAAAACTAAGTATCTTTCTTTTTTCTGTAAAAAATGAAAATAGAAAAAGTAATCTTGAGTAAAACATTAAAGAAATGTGTAGTCTTTAACGTTATACCTTCACATCATCTGTTGCTTGCTTAGATTTGCACAGAAAAAGAAATGTTGGGGAGCCTAAACTTTTGTATGTCACTGTATAAATCTTACAATACAAGGCACAATAACACAGCCTAACACAGCCTGTATAAGAAAAACAAATAGATTAATAGCTCTGGATGCAAAGCAGCTACACTAATGTCTATGAGCTCAATTGGCATTATTGATTCTAAATCCTTTTCCACCTG
The DNA here is from genome assembly GCA_021613375.1 of Megaleporinus macrocephalus. Classification (NCBI taxonomy): domain Eukaryota; kingdom Metazoa; phylum Chordata; class Actinopteri; order Characiformes; family Anostomidae; genus Megaleporinus; species Megaleporinus macrocephalus. The sequence continues at coordinate 32,399,263 of CM038726.1, read as the reverse complement.
TAGTACTAAAGGTCAAAGCTTATTGGGTGTCCAGAAACTGACCTATGTACAAGAGTTTCTTATTGATTCCACATTCAAAGCATGACTCAGGCCTTCATTGTGGCAAAACACAAGACAATATTTACAAGAAATCACAAACAACAGATCGTTAGGTTTTTTTATGGGATAAAAGGAATTAACACACTCCATATGACTTTAGGTGGTAACAAGTAGTTTAATCCCTAAATTCTTAAATATTTAAATATTTCAAAGACTTATTAGAGCTTATTTTTCAGTAATTACATGGGGAACTATGAAAACTGTTTCAAACGGTATGGTCAGTAGGCAGAACATAATAGATAGGCTGACAAGCAGCAGTTAAAATGCTCATGGCTAAATCAGCAGTAATTTCAGAGTCTCTTACTTGAAAGACTGAGCCAGGCCTTCAAGTAATCACTCATCTGCCACCATGTCACTTATAATATGTCACTTATAATAATGACAGTCCAGATTTTTTAGCTTTTAGTCTTAATTTAGCTAGCCTAGCAGCCTGTAAGTAGGGCTAGGGTGGCCAAAATCCATACCTGGGGTGCAATTCCACCAGTCAGCTGTATCTCCTAGCCAAACTGGAAGTCACTGCTACTGACAGTGTAAACATCAGTGTTATTAAGTAAACAAGTGAACTCGAGGCATGTATGAGATGAACGACTTGAGAAATTCAGATTTTTTTTTCAGATTTTGATAACCCAGAGAAGCAGCTGGGTGCTGATATATACACACTACAGGTTTATTAGTTCTACAGGTATTTAGTTCTGTTATTAACTATTTTAAACAATTAGGAAATTTTACATTTATATAAGCTGTTAAACATGGTTTTATTACTTATTATATAACAGCAAATATTAAATATATAGTACATAAAGAAAATAAAAATATTTTGTTGGATGTCTAATACATATTATTCAACAAGTACATGCCATTCAGTTAAGAGTATGTGTTATTTGTGACGTAGAATATTTAAAAATGTCTAAATAAATAAATAAATATCAGTATTTAAAGGCTAGTTATGCCAGTTACACCTATATTAGTTATCAGTATCATAACAGAAGATAACTGTTTAACTTCCCAGGGTTATCATTCAGTAATTCCAAGGGAAACCATGTAAACCATGATTTGTTTTTTTCTCAAGCTATAAAAGCAGTCAGTAGATTCTTTACAGAACTAAATGGTTTAACAGTTCGGATGCAAAACAGCTATGTTCTAATGTTCTCCATCAACTCAAATCTCACACAGCTCTACCCACTTCCATTTTCACAGTGCAGATAAACCAGCAACGCATGAGTAAGACTGCCCAGCTGTGCAGGACAAGACTCCGAAAACAGGAACGCAGCAGAAGACAGGAGTGAACGAGTGTGTGAATGGGTGCGCAAAGTGAGCGAAAGAGTGCGTACCTGCTCCGGTGGGCCTAAGTTCTCTCTGCGGTGCAGCTGGAGCTGCTTCTCAATGTTGTCGCTCAAACACTGGCACACTCTCCTCTTCTGCTCCACAGAGTACGCCTCCAGACTCAACAAACAGTCACACTTCTACAGAGAGAGAGAGAGAGAGAGAGAGAGAGAGAGAGAGAGAGAGAGAGAGAGAGAGAAGGAGGGAGGGAGGGAGAGAAACACAGTGGGGGAGCGAGTAGAAAGAGAGATTGAAGGGGGAGAGTGAAGGGGAGAGGGGAAGAGAGCAAGAGGAGGAGAGAGAGAGAGAGAAAGTGAGACAGAGAGAAAAACAGAGGGAAGGAAGAGAAACAGTGGGGAAAGAGTAGAAAGAGAGATTGAAGGGGGAGAGAGAATGAAGGGCAGAGAGAGAAAGTGGGATAGGGGAAGAGGGAGAAGGAGAGAGAAAGAGAGAGAGAAAGAAAGAAAGAAAGTGAAACAGAGAAAGATAAAGTAAAGGAGGAGAGAGAAAGAGAGAGCGAAAGGAGGGAAAAAGAGAAAAAGAGAGAACAGAAAGGGAGAGAGAGAGAGAGAGAGAGAGAGTAACACAGTGGGGGAGCGAGTAGAAAGAGAGATTGAGGGGGGAGAGAAGGGGACAGGGGAAGAAAGAGGAAGGAGGAGAGAGAGAGAGAAAGAAAGAAAGTGAGACAAAAAAAAAGGATGGAGGGAAAGAAGAGAGAGAAAGAGAGCAAGAGGAGGGATAAAGAGAAAAAGAACGGTCATAGAGAGAGAGAGAGAGAAGGAGGGAGGAAGAGAAACACAGTGGGGGGGAGTAGAAAGAGAGATTAAAGGGGGAGAGAGAATGATAGGCAGAGAGAGAAAAAGGGAGAGGGGAAGAGAGAGGGAGAAGGGGGAGCGGGGAAGAGAGAGGGAGAGGGAGAAAGAAAGAGAAAGATAGAAAGTGAGACAGAGAAAGAAAGAGAAAGAAGAGAGAAAGAGAGAGCAAGAGGAGGGAGAAAGAAAAAAAGAGTACGGGGATGGAGAGACAGAAAGAAAGAGAGAGAGGGAGGAAGGAAGAGAAACACAGTGGGGGGGGAGTAGAAAGAGAGAATGAAGGGCAGAGAGAGAAAGGGGGAGAGGGGAAGAAAGAAGGATAAGGAGAGAGAGAAGGATAGAAAGTGAGACAGAAAGAGAGAGCGAGAGGAGGGAGAAAGAGAAAAAGAGAGAACGGGGATACAGAGTGAGGAGGCAAGAGAGAGAGGGAGTGAGAGAGGGAGGGAGAGAGAAAGACAGAAAAAGAGAGTGAAGGAAGTGAGAGGAGAGAGAGAAATGGAAAAAGAGAATAGAGAGGGAGATAGAAATAGTGGAATAAAGAGAGAGAGAGAGAGAGAAAGAAGAAAAAAGGGAAAAAGAAAGAGAGAGAGAGAGTGGGAGAGAGAAAGTTAATTAATTGTAGAATGAGACTTAGACTTTAGAACTGATTCTGAACCTGTTTTTGTGGGCTCTGTATTAATAGTTTAATAATAAAGATAGACACTAAAAGAGAGACCACCACAAAGCATACAGACTCAGAAACACAGTGTCACGTTTCCTTTCCTTTACAACGAGCCCCTCGCAGGACAATGACACCGAGGTATCTGGTACCATTATCTCCAACTCCATGGAATCTGATCCAGTATTGATTGGCGGTGACCTTGGGTCAGCCTGGAAGCTGCGAGTTCCTGCGCTGCGTGTTTTTCACACTTGAGAAGAAGTAGATCCCAACGCCAATGGATGAGAGGAGGTGAGGTAATGGCATTAACCGGACAATCAATAGCCTCCGCCAGAGGTTTTCCTAGGAAGCAAATTAGTGCCAAGCCTTTGATACATTGGGATGTTCTTTTTAGTTATCCCAAGGCCAAAATCAAACAGGCTGCTGAAAGTCTGTTCATCTGAATCGACCCCGCTGAAACGGAGGTAGGGGCCAAACACGGTTTAATCAACGTTATTAGACTAAGGCTATTGCGCTCTACAGCTTGATTCTAATGAGGTTAGTCAAAGCTAAACTTTTTCTAGAGTAAACACAATAACTGTGCGACCAACTTGATAGGCTTCGATCACTAGTGCACCTTTTAGCTATGCTACATTCATTCGTTTAGGATTAAAGAGAGCCAGAGAATGGAACTGAATAAGCAGAGTTTGGTACAGTACAGACCAAAAGTTTGGACACACCTCATTCAAAGAGTTTTTTTTATTTTCATGACTATGAAAATTGTAGATTCACACTGAAGGCATCAAAACTATGAATTAACACATGTGGAATTATATACTTAACAAAAAAAGTGTGAAACAACTGGAAATATGTCTTCTATTCTAGGTTCTTCAAAGTAGCCACCTTTTGCTTTGATTACTGCTTCGCACACTCTTGGCATTCTCTCGATGAGCTTCAAGAGGTAGTCACCTGAAATGGTCTTCACTTCACAGGTGTGCTCTGTCAGGTTTAATAAGTGGGATTTCTTGCCTTATAAATGGGAAAAAGTAAAAAGTAAAGAAAAACGAGTGGCCATCATTACTTTAAGAGATGAAGGTCAGTCAGTCCGAAAAATTGGGAAAACTTTGAAAGTGTCCCCACGTACAGTCGCAAAAACCATCAAGCGCTACAAAGAAACTGGCTCACATGAGGACCGCCCCAGGAAAGGAAGACCGAGAGTCATCCAGTTTATCCAAATCACAGGTTAACAGCAGCTCAGATTAGAGACCAGGTCAATGCCACACAGAGTTCTAGCAGTAGAAACATCTCTAGAACATCTGTTAGGAGAAGACTGTGTGCATCAGGCCTTCATGGTAAATTAGCTGCTAGGAAACCACTGCTAAGGACAGGCAACCAGCAGAAGAGACTTGTTTGGGCTAAAGAACACAATGAATGGACATCAGACCAGTGGAAATCTGTGCTTTGGTCTGATGAGTCCAAATTTGAGATCTTTGGTTCCAACCACCGTGTCTTTGTGCGACGCAGAAAAGGTGAACGGATGCCTGGTTCCCGCCGTGAACTGTATATATAGAACTTAAGACTCAGGAACTTAACTCTTGTGTGGGGGGTTTAGCTTCCATTACCTGTTACATTAGCCTCCTAGCTCCAGAGCAAAACAAAAGAAAACAACTTATTAAGGAAAAACAACCTTGTAAGGGTCAGGGCTCATGAGTCACCACCTCGTCTTCATTTCTTCAGACCACTTGGCACTTGGCAAATCTAGACTGCAGACCAAAATATGCAGACACTCCTAATTTAAGGCTGATTTGAAGCATCTAAGGAGTACCAACAAACTGTTCAGTCTCAAGCTCTAGTGCCTTGGTTTAGGACCACCACACAAACAGAGCAAGGCAGCACACCATAGATAAAAAAATAGTGTGATATGCTTTAAAACACTTTTAGTCTTTTTAACTAGTATTTTCCAGCATATCATTTGCTTTATTTGAGTGTAATGCACTAAACAACAACCATTAAATCAGTGATTAAGTTAAACCCAAAACCCATCACTGACTCACATAATGAATTTACAAACTTCCAAACATTCAAAACCATTGTTTTTAATGAAGGTACGCATGTCAGCACCAGTGTTGTGTTGAATTTTGAGTCCTTGGCATCAAGCAGACATACGAATTACAGATTACACTCACTATTTTAGTCGTTTCTATGTGTATATTATGGTTTATCTTTAATTTTCATTCAAAATCCTTTCAGTCATAACAATAAATACACACTTAAAACACTTTAAATTCTGCCACAATAAAATACCAGCCCCACTTGACTCTAAGCACTATTCCATTTCTCAACGCATCATAGATTCATTAACTTAAGGCCATCGTGAAAACGATGATAGAAAAGGTCAAGAGCTGGTAATAAAGTACTAAACTGATGCCAAGCCTGATTAATGATGGGGAATCAACCTTCACCAGAAGGGATCATGGTAATTTGAAGTACTATGACTGTCACAGAACTACATACATTCAGCAACTGGTTCACACACATACACACTGCAAAAAGAAATACTGGGATTGTGTTGCTAATTCTGAAATTTTCTGAGACCTTCAAAAACATGTCTTAGCAAAAGAGTCTTTCAAAGCTAGACGTTTTAAACAGCAAGCCTTTCCGGTTCTTCTCTCGCGTCCGGGGGGGAGAGAGCATTTTTACACCGATGTTTTGGTTATTTATAGCTGTTGTTATCTTGTCTCCCTCAGTAAAGCCCTCTGAGAACAGGGATACTCCTGCTCTAAGACAGATGACTTCAGAATTAGTGGGTAAGCAATGCTTAGTGACATTAAGGGCCAGATGTAGCCAGGACAAGACTGGCCAGTGAGGCCCAAGCTCAAGATTAACTGCCTTAATATATAACAAGGAATAAATATCCACTCCTATAATGCAGGGTTGGCATGCACTTGAAGGAGGAACAACCACTATTACTAGCCTCTACTAATGGAGAGAACTACTGACGCTATTTGTGTCACAAAGCAACTTTTCTTTATTGAGGAAATTTATCTAATCAGGGCTGGAGCATCGCAAAGATGGCGGAGCGCAAGCTGCATCTAAAGTTGTGGGAATGTTTCACACAGAAACACAACAGTGTGGTGCTCTGTCAGCTCTGTGAGATGATCACAGTGGAGATGATCAACAGTACAACTGCTATACACGAGACCTTGAAGCTCAAACATCCCGTAGAGCTTCATCAACACAGCAGCAGGACAGCACCTGTTCACCTGTTTATCTTATCTTAGCAGATAATTTTAAGATTATTAACACGTGTATCATGTTTCTTTCAGTAGTGTCTCTTGAAAAGTCTCATTGTTAACCGTTTCTTAATCGTCCAGTGTAGAACCTAAGACTGTTCTAGATACCACTGGAGCTTTAAACACACGTAGCTGCTTCTCAAACGACTCTCTGTTAAAATATATAGTCCACAAACTGTCCGACTTCTTGTGCATGAGGCATGTAGGCTACGTGTCATTTGTGTCTCTAACAGTCGAGTCAGGGCGTAGATTCCTAGTCTTTAACCATTTATAGATCACGAGCGTTAAACGCTTTAATACATTAAGTCTAGAATGGCCATGTGGCTTCCTCGTGCTTCTGAGCCCCCCCCCCTACAATGCATGGTCATCAATTCCACAGCCCCTTGTGTTCTTTCAACAACACATTATTGCACACACACACACATATGTACACATATATATATATATTTTTTTGTAAACACTAAATCATCTATTGGTAAATTGTTAGGTGCAGCCCTAGATCCACACACACACTCACACACAGACCACACACACACTCACACACAGACACACACACACATATATATATATTTATCGATTCTTTTTTAGATTTGTCTAACAACTATGAGTGTGTTAGAAATTTTATTTTTAAAATTATTTTGTTATGGATTTGTAACCAATGGATGATTTTGGGTTATAGCTACTGGATGCCTTGAATCTTCCTTTGGGATCAAAAAAGTATAAGTATCTATCTATCTATCTATCTATCTATATATATATATATATATATATATATATATATATATATATATATATATATATATATATATATAATATATAATAACAAAATAATTTTAAAAAAAAAAATTCTAACACACTCATAGTTGTTAGACAAATCTAAAAAAGAATCGATAGATTAATTGAATAAGAAATAAATTCTTAGGTGTAGCCCTAGATTCAATATTACATATGTATGTGTAGTAAAAGTAAGTAAACCTCTAGAATTGGCAGTTGAGACTTAATCCTATAGAAAAGTTGTGGAAGGACTTGAAGCAAGCAGTTCCTGTGATTAACAGTTACTGTAAAGGTTTAGTGCTACAAAAGAGAACAAACCAGCATACTTTTGCTGCTCACAGACATGCAATATTAAATAATTATTAAATTAATAAATATAATGTATAATAAATGGTTCACTAACTCCCAAGCACCGCTGCATGATTAAGTGCTCTAGTTCAGAACATCTTGTTGGCTGCACTGTATTTGTCACATGTCTGAATCTTCTCAGGGACATGAATTCACAGTGAGTGCCTTCAGGCTGTATCGAGAAGCTCTCCGAAAGGAAGGCCAGAGAAAATGCAATTAGTTCCTATTAGCATCCTATCATAGAACAGAAGCTTCTCTGAAACAGCTCCCAAAAACACAATGCTTACAGAAAACTCAGTAAAGAAAGAGACAAAGTATCAATAATTGAGACACAGTTCAGAGAAGAAGTGTCCAAAACAGTGTTGTTGAGATGTATGGAGTGTTAAAGGTGTTACAAAAGCTTCGTATAGCTTACATAAAGAGCTGATCTAAAAAAAGCCATTACATTTTTTATTTTAATCATAAAAAGAGAAGCTATGGGTCGCACATGAAATGAAAACTAATTACAGACCCAAGTACCAGACAAGGGCATGGCAAGACAAGACCGATATTATGTAATGAAGCTATAACTCTAAGTGTAATGGTTAGGCAAAGCAATCAATCCTTAACCAATTACTCCAATTTCTCCACAATTCCCATTGTATTCCGAGTTATTCCTGCTCCAGACAGCCTCTATCCACTGGCGATACAATGTGATCAGATGGGGAAGACACAAAATGAAGGAAGAAGGTCTGAGGTCATTTATTAGCCGTGGTTATTGTAGGACGGATGATGAAATGCAGTTGCTTTAGTGGCAGGCACCAAGATCAATATGAGTCATTCCAGCCTATCTATCTTTTAAACTTAATATAGGAGCCTGAATTCTGCTTCTGGAGCTCCACAGTCAATCCTTGTAAAAAGCCAGTGTCTCTGATATTTTCACTAGGTTGAGTCGGGCCCAACTGATATAGAGAAGACAAGAACAAGACATGGATGAAACTGATTTTGGTGGGCTAGCAATTGTAATAACCCAAAATATTAACCTGTATTGTTTTCATTATAGAGTTTAAACTATACTCCAGGAGGTTTCAGTTGTCATTGGAAACAGATTTCTGTTAGTCCATTCCTCATACATTTTTCAAACAATGGAATGACATTCAAATGATGTACAAAAAAAGGAAAAATGAATTGCTATTTATTGTTATTAGATATATAGATAGATAGATTAATAGATACTTTTTTGATCCCAGAGGAAGATTCAAGGCATCCAGTAGCTATTCCACAAGTGCACAAGATAAGACAAAAACAGGACAATTACAACATAAAATAAAGATAGAATACAAGATAAATAGATTATAGTATATACAAAATAGAAATAGAAAGTCTCACAGTGTGTATGTGTGTGTGAGAGAGTGATGGCAGTAGTTCAGTTAACCAGTGTAAACAGTGTAGACTGCTACAGAACTGCAAATATACAATACAAGCAGCAGCACTGTTTATCTGTATAGACTGTATATATGGTATATAATATAATAGGCAAAGTGTAATAATAACAGCTTAGTCATTATTGTATAATTAATATATACTGTATAGTATATATAACATACAGTTATAGAGATAAATCTGTGAAATAAATATATGAAATGATCCAGCTTGATAAGTGATGACTGCCATTTTTTAATATCAGTGTTTGGTAGCACCGATTTAAAGTCAAGCACATCCGCGGGCAGAGCCGTGTTATTGATGCGGTGGAACATGTGAAGGACCTCAAGCCGAAGCTTTTGGAACTGTTCAGCCAAATAAGTGTAAATGAATGACTTATAGCAAACAATGAGGTTTTAATGAGGCGGTTACGTGTGTCTAGTTTCGGCCGTAGACGTGAACCAGAGTGAATGTGTTACTCCTTAGCTCCGGGGCTAAAGCTAACTGCTCTAGTTTAATACACACATTAGCTCCGGGGCTAAAGCTAACTGCTCTAGTTTAATACACACATTAGCTCCGGGGCTAAAGCTAACTGCTCTAGTGTAATACACACATTAGCTCCGGGGCTAAAGCTAACTGCTCTAGTGTAATACACACATTAGCTCCGGGGCTAAAGCTAACTGCTCTAGTGTAATACACACATTAGCTCCGGGGCTAAAGCTAACTACTCTAGTGTAATACACACATTAGCTCCGGGGCTAAAGCTAACTGCTCTAGTTTAATACACACATTAGCTCCGGAGCTAAAGCCAACTGCTCTAGTGTAATACACACATTAGCTCCGGGGCTAAAGCTAACTGCTCTAGTGTAATACACACATTAGCTCCGGGGCTAAAGCTAACTGCTCTAGTTTAATACACACATTAGCTCCGGAGCTAAAGCTAACTGCTCTAGTGTAATACACACATTAGCTCCGGGGCTAAAGCTAACTGCTCTAGTGTAATACACACATTAGCTCCGGGGCTAAAGCTAACTGCTCTAGTGTAATACACACATTAGCTCCGGGGCTAAAGCTAACTGCTCTAGTGTAATACACACATTAGCTCCGTGGCTAAAGCTAACTGCTCTAGTTTAATACACACATTAGCTCCGGAGCTAAAGCTAACTGCTCTAGTGTAATACACACATTAGCTCCGGGGCTAAAGCTAACTACTCTAGTGTAATACACACATTAGCTCCAGGGCTAAAGCTAACTGCTCTAGTGTAATACACACATTAGCTCCGGGGCTAAAGCTAACTGCTCTAGTGTAATACACACATTAGCTCCAGGGCTAAAGCTAACTGCTCTAGTGTAATACACACATTAACACGTTACTGTTACACAGAGAGTCTCTCCAGAGCAGCCAGAGCTTCCCAGATATTACTCAGATATTACTCAGATATTACTCAGATATTACTCAGATATTACTCAGCTCCCAGCACTCGAGACTAACAGAACTAAAGAAAACAGAACAGAGCTGCTGTGTTAACAACCATTACAGCACATTAGCCTCTTCCTCCTTAAAGAACCACAATTTTACTACAACACTATAAAAACCTGTGAAGTGAGGCATTCTATGTAACTGCAGCAAACATGTTGGCTGGGTGGAAGTATTTTTCAATGCACTTCCTAATAACTTGTTAGTTATGGGTATAAAGATATAATAAATTATGTTAAGTTCAGAAATGTTGTGCATCCACTTGTTATTACTAGTGTGACATATTAGCAGCAAATAAAGTGGAAAACTTCTAGAAATCAGCCCTAAAAAATCAGCAGCACATATCGACCATCGACTAAATCTGACTTCTAAACATCGGCATCGGCAATAGAAAAACCCATATCGGTCAATCTCTAGTCCATACAGTAGTCCATTCAAACACTGTGGCTCTAGCCTTTGTTAAAAGATACCCGCTCCTATGTAGATATTCATTCCAAGATATTTAATATCCAAGCATTTGTAGTTACTGGTAATTGCACATTAATGAAAACATAGTTGTATATATTATATTACATTTTTGCTAATAGATCAGCCTAAACCTTACACACCACCCCTTTTTAAAGGTACAATGAAAAACAGTAAATGTATCACCAGAAAAATATGGTTTATAAACATAGAGCTTGTGGTCTAGACTGATAAGATCGTTAGAGGGAACAGACATGTTTCACAGCATACTGGAATAATTCAAGCAAGCAGCTGCAGTGGGCCAGTCAACTCCCAAAGGACACCCACAGAAAGAGGCATGCAGCACGGATTACGCAGAGAAAGCCGCAAAAATATCTTCCCACACTCTCCAAAGTGTGGAGGGATGCAGCATACCTTTTCCCCAATGTGCTACAAAGCCACAAACGACAGCGGACCCCCGTTCCAAACTATATACACGCATAAACTAAAGCACGACTTCTAAAGCTCAGCGCTGTGGGAGGCAAACCATGCCGAGCAGGCAGACAGGAGGAAGTGTGTTTATTTATTTAGACTGGGTGTAAATAGGAGACAAGCGCAGTCATAGATGTCCCACGCAAATGACATCACTTCCCCCGCACAGAGTGATGGGTGTGATGACAAAAACATATCCTAAATAAAAACACAAGTTCAAGTTTCAAGCTCCCAGACTGCTTGTTAACCATGCGCATGCTTCAGGGCAACGTAACATCGCTGCTTAACATCGAAATAAACTGACGCATTCTTTAAAACCGCAACACGGGCTGGCCAAGAGACAATTAAGTCTTCTATCTGTTTATCCCTACAGCCAGAACTCACAACCCAAATCACACATAATATGGAACAGGATTATGGGGACCTTAGCCGGTGCCTGGGCAATGCTCTTGGTTTTAAGTTGGAGATATGGTTTATTCTATAATAATAGGTTTGAATAAACAAAGGAAAACAGCTCCAATACAATGAATCCACTTACTGCCAAAAGTAAGCAAACATTTAAAAAAAACAAAGCTGTGTTAATGTTATCCTGGATAGAAGCCATATATCAGTCCACTGGCTTGATATAGTTGGCACCCCGTTGGCTGGATGCCACTGCTTGTCCACCCTCAGACCACCCAGCGTAAGTGTTGCCAGTTCTTGTAAGTTATTGGCAGTTTCAAGAAGGTTAGTATCGTCACTGTCCAATGAAAAACATGTATTAATTGAAAACGATGGCTGTCGTGTACAATTTCCATGATGAATGGACCAATAGAAATGCTCTAAAATCACTTGGACAAAATTCTGGTTCCATTGACTTCCATTGAAAGTGCAACTGTTTTTGGCCTCTCCTCTAAAGTTCCTAAGTTGTACAAAATGCTCTGGTATGATGTTTAAATATACTTTCTTAAGATGCTCCAATACACTGAGACTAAATCAGCCAGCTTTGCACTGCAACTATGAGGCAAACGTACTGTTTATTTCGAGCCTTGTTTCTAAAAGTCTAAGTTAAATACATTTGACCAATTCACAGAACAGCTGTGCGGTGAACTCTGAACTCTTTTTACTGCAGTGGGCTAAACTGGATCCACACTGCACTGCAGGTCCCCAGAAAGCTCTAACTGCACACCCTAGCGACAGACAGAATCAAGCTCCAACTCATTCTGACTGCTACTGGTCTGCACTCTGAGTTACAGACCAGAATACACAACCACTGAACAATATGATACGGAATTGATATCATTCCATTGATATGGAAAGTCTCAAGACTATATATACATAGCAGCAAAACCAATGTTAACATTGGTGCTGCTCTTTACTGCTTAAGGTGCTTGTGGAGGCTAAAGGGATACATTTCTTCTATACTGGTAAGAAGTGAAGACTGAGGTATAGGGACTATACATTTTCTGTAATATGTTTCTCCTATTATTTGAAATATGAATTCACCCTTTATCCAAATGTGGTCAATCAAGACATTTTTTGGTGCTCAAGCTCTTGACAAGCCAAACCCAAACGTCTGGCCCAGAAGCTAAAAGGCTAATGAGTAATGGAAAATGGTAGCCCACTATTAAGTAACATGCAAACTAAATGCCTGTGGCACACTGTTGCCTACAAAAAAAAAGTACTACACGTTAAGGGTGGGCGATATGGCCCTACAATAATATCATGATATTTTATGGTATTTTTGCGATAACGATACTCTTGGCGATATGACAAAACATTAAATAAAAAAAAAAATTAAGAATACACTACTGCAACAAAATGCATACAATATGATATGGCACACCCCCAACTGAGATTTTAAAAATATAAGAATTTTCATCAGATTGTAACAGAAGTCAATGATCCAGAATGTCCCAATACTAAATAATGCACTCCAAATATCTCCATATATCCAGGACTGAAGTAAAGTGAATGATACTGAACAGATAAAATCTGTCTCTAGTAGATATATAATGGGAAATGAGAAAAGTGTGAATTTTTCTTTTGTTAAAAACAGTAAAGTAGTACCTGATGTGATAATTAATGATGGGTGATATTGCACGATATTTCAGGGTATAATATCGTTCACAATATTTAAAAATGTTGGTGATATTATTGTGTATGATATGATATGGCACACCCCTACTACACATCTTGAGGCCTGAATTCAGTCTGTACTCACATCATTTCTTAAGATAAGATAAGATCATTCTTTGTTAGTCATACAGCGGAGAAATGTGTTATAGCAGCAAAGGGATAGCAAGGCATTCAGTGCAAACAATAGATAAACAAACAGTACAATATATATAATAATACTTTTAAGATTGTATTTACAAATAATAGCCTGTACATAGACATGATTTGGTGGGATGTACGTTCCAATAGCTGTGTATAAATATATATATATATATATATAGATATATATATATATATATATATATATATATATATATATATATATATATATATATATAACCACTGTCCTTTGTGTGCTGTCTAAAAGATGATGCCCTGGGCGCAGGCAGGGGTTAGAGGTTGCAAGCCATATCATGAAAGAGCCACGTGATGCTCAGACAAACAGCAGTTTCCCATGCCCTGCTAACAAAGCCAGGCCGGCCCCGAGTTTACTGGACTCAGCTGGGCTAGCAGTCCTGTCCCGGTCCAATATGGATGCAGAGATGAGGAATAAATTGGCCTCTCCTTGTCGTGAGTCCTGCTCTCACGACATTAAACAACTGGGAGATTGGGTATGGGGGGAAGTTCCCCCAAGAGAGAAATGAGGATGAATTCAAATGCAGTCTAACGCAGGGGTCAGTAATACAGAGCAGTACATGCATCAGCATCCAGGACAGTATCACGAAAGGTCAAAAATTGGTATTAGCGTGAGGCTCGCCAAATGTGCATTGTTTGTAAAAGGCATGCTGCTTGTTTGTGTAGTAGGGGATGCCAGATCTCAAGTTCATTAAGACTCCTCATGATGAAACAGCTGGAAATAACTGACCTTGGTCTCCAGGGGCCCTCTATTTCGAAAAAGAAATTTGCTAACGCTGCCGGTCTCTAAGGTAGCCACTCTTTTAGAAACAAGGTCGAGCTAGCGTGTGATCTTCAAACTAACGTCCTTGAAAGTCAGCTTTGGTCTGGTTCATCAGAAGGCCCGAGCCACTTTCAGGAACGCTTGCCTGCCTTTGTCGGAGCATATCGCTGGTTAAGAAACGAGGGGTGTGCTGTTTGTGTGCATTGTGTGACTGCGACACAGTTGCAGCCGCCTTCGCTAAGCTTCAATAAGCTGAACGGGAGCCAAACACGCAACACAAACTAGATTAGCTGCTAACTGCAATGACGACCGCGAGCATCTGAAACATCTTTCACAGGGATATAAAGCGTAGAGGGAGTCATCTCTGGTCCTTTAAGTGGTATGTGAGGATTAGTTTCCCAAGCTCATGAAGTGTTAAGTCCAAATTGGGCCTGAACTATGAGGCTGGGTTAAATGCTAGCTTTTTAAGTTTTTTTACTTAACACCATACATCTTGAATGTAACACTACTCTGTTCTGTTACCGTCACCACTGATTACAACAGAAATGCAACTGTAGCATGCGGAAAAAATTAGGGTGTGCTTATAATGGAATCTTCTGATGTGACTTTATGAGGAAACAGTGTCAGAAGCTAAATGCGGCTATTGGAAGCATTACGTTAGACTTAAAATTCAGAATATTAGATTTTAGAACCATCTACTATTTGTGTTTGCCCACAGAATAAACTGACCTCCTCATTTAACCCTTTCTGCAGTGAAACTAGTGTTTATTTTTATTTGTACTGTAATCACATTACTGTACATCTGCACTCCCGGACACTATTGACACTTTACTGGACATCTTATGTCAGCACTCATAGACACTATTGACACTTTACTGGACATCTTATGTCAGCACTCATAGACACTATTGACACTTTACTAGACATCTTATGTCAGCACTCATAGACACTATTGACACTTTGCTGTACATCCTGTACATTTGCACTCCTGGACACTATTTAAACACTATTTAACATTTACTTAAATACAATCTTTGAACATTTATTTATTTTTTAATAAATATCCCAGTACTGTCATATATCTACTGATACCCGTTTTTCTCTTACACATTACCTAATTTATTACTGCACTACCTTTTTACCTTCAGTCAGGGTGTATAGTTTGTATTCATATGTTCTTGTATATATTCTTTTTTACTATTGGAGTTCTTTTTTTACCTTATTATTTTTGTACTGTGTTTTGTACTTTGTTTTTGTTCTGTGTAACTGCTACTGGCTGCAAAATTTCCTTCGGGATCAATAAAGTATCTATCTATCTATCTATCTATCTATCTATCTATCTATCTATCTATCTATCTATCTATCTATCTATCTATCTATCTATCAATCTAGTGAACACACACACTAGGTGGTTTATAAAAAACAGTAGGCAGCCTTATAATCAACACCCAAGGAACAGTTGGGGTAGGTATTAGGGTTGTGAAGATATCAATTCTCAGAAATGTAGTATAATTTTAGTATAATTGGTACTATCTTCACTCATTAGATTTTTCCTCTCCAGCGTAAACCACTAATTTTAGCATTTTTATGCTATGGCAGTTTTTTTCTAAAATTTGATTATACAAAACATCACCTTGTATACAGTATTGCAATTTATAGCATTATGTTGAATTGGAACCCCTGAATCACATTACGTGACGTATGGATAGGTTCTTGCGAATACACAGTTAACTTACTATGGTGTTATTTGTGTTTATAACTAGAAGAGAAATATTGGTTTTAATTAGATGAAAAAGTTACTGTTGTTTGCATAGTCTTGTTTCGGAAAAGCAAAAATAATCTATTATAGTTTTTGACAGACAGTAAACGCCGAACCTGGTGAAACCAGAGATGGTATGATTCATTCTGAGATGAACTCAGGATGCCTAGTTTCTTACATCCCCTTTAAAATTGATTTATTTAGAAATATTCAGTAGAAGTCCTATGTAGAGATGGACCGATCAACATTTTAGAGGCTGATACCGATCGAGCGGGGCTGTTAGACACAGCAGGGCTACATGTAGTTATTAGCGCAAACAAGTGATGAAACATGGTCTAAACTGGTTTATTACCATTTTTAACGATCTCATGTGAAACAGTATAATATTTGTAACTAAATTAGAAGTTGGTGTATGTGGGAGTAAACCGCTTGATACAGCTCCAGAAGAGCCACATCTGAAAAGTATCTCTACTAGGAACAGCAGAGCGTGGATCCAGGTGGAACATTAAGCAGCAGAATGAACGTCTTCTACAGTCGAGAAGAGCTGCTTATCTAGAACTATAAACTCAATCACTCTGGCTGTGGTTCTTTAGCTCTCTGGCTGTTTCTGCTGCTGTTCTGTTTGTACCGGTCAGATCTGGTCTGTATGGTGTTCTGGGTTGTTTGTTTTGTGTTAGCTGTGTGTGTAGCTCTGCTGTTTACTGATATTCAGCTGTGTGGTGTCTCTGAAGTGTGTATCAGATTAGTGTTAAATGTCTTTGTCTTGGTTCCTGTGAGAGACGCTGATGTTACTAATTTTACAGATGTTATAAACTGTCCTGGATGAGTCTGAGTCTCATACGGTAACAAACTGCCAGACGGACGATGTTTTCTTTCTGTACATGCGGTGAACACTTAAACTGTTCTCGCGAGGCCGCTGCTTTAGTCAGTCAGTGGAAAACAAAAGGGTATGTATTTCCACCTAGTGGTTCAGGTAGGAATTGCAAGGAGCTGGCTGGAGGGGGTTTCACGCAGGGTTCCTCTTCCAGGATGAAACGCTAGCTGGAAATACACAAATTGGGCTCATTTGTTTAACGCCATTGATCAGCTCTCTTGATCGGCCGATTGCCGAACACATATTGATTAAAAATCGACCGATACTGATACATGACTGATCGATCCTTCCATCTCCAGTCCTATGACCATTAGTTACATATATGGCTAATAATTTGTGAGCAATAATTTAATGTTTAGATTGATTTCCCTTCTCTAAACTGTTTCTCAAGCGTGCTCTCTACGCTCTCCTTTGCTGTCAGTAGCCAGTTCGCTCAGCAGCATGTGATGACACAGTTTGAGTGTGGAGGCGTCTGTCTTTCCCTCCACCTTAGATTCAGCTCTGGTGAGCCCCAGCAGAGCCCCTAGCGATAAGACTGGTCAGCTAAGTACTGCAACTTTTTTTTATGAAGTGCTGGCTAACAGCTCTGCTCATTTTAAGGCAATAATCGATCGCCTTACTTATTTACGAAGATATCCAACCTTGGTTTTATTGAGAGAATGAGTTACTAGTTTTATTTTAACTTTTGCATCTTTTATTTATTTATTTTTTTTTTTTATTTCGCTACATAACTTGTAAAAAGGCCTTTTTTGGAAAAGCACAAGTTAAAAAGAAACAGAGATGCCGTAGCACTGAAGAAAGAAGCAAAAATGGCACTTTCATTGGTAAGATTTGCTGTTTGGTTATAAACAACTAAAGAAATAATATTTAACTATCTGTATCACACTGAAGTGCACAGCGTCATACTCTTATTTTGTATTGCACTGAATCACATGTGGAAATCAAACTGTGTAGAATCACACTGCTTCCTAATTGGCTGAATCATATCATATTACATAGGTTGTTTGCAAATGATGTCACATCACTGTGCTGCAATGTAGATGAAGGGCTGTACGTGATATTAACAATTGATTGAAATCAGTTGAACTGAGAAATCACAAGGAGATTTTATTGAATACCAAAAGTTGTTCATGATGGTCAAACTGTTGTCTGCAGTCATAATGGGAGTTTATTTATTTATTTATTTATTTATTTTTATTTATTTAACCTTTAATTTAACCAGGCAAGTCATTAAGAACATATTCTTATTTACAATAACAGCCTGACAAGTAGCAAAAACTACTTTAAGGAAAAGGGTACATACAATAACAAGAACAGACATGGATAAAAAGATAAAACAAGGGAGTGAGGGGAGAAAAATAACAATAAAATAAATAAATAAATAAATAAAACATTCAATTAATGACAAAACAGTTGCAAGTATCAGCAAGCATTTCTTAAATTCCGCGATTGGAATAAATGTTTCTAATTTGAAAGTTTTCTGGAGTGGGTTCCAGTCTTTAGCAGCAGATGCCTGATAGGACGAGGAGCCGAAAGTGGTGTTTGTTTGGGGACTTTTAGTTGAATTAAAGTAGAAGACCTGGTGTTGTACATAACAGATACTGGTTGCAGCAGATTCTGTAAGTAAGGTGGTGAGGCAACTTCCTGTGCACCCACAGACAACTGTTCACAATACATTACTCACTCCTACCAACCACTCAAGAGTGAAGTCAGCTTTCAGTCGCCAGTTTTCTTGTTCCACCTTAAACGGTGGAGTAAGCGCCAGAGTATATCTGCCACATCATTTAAGGTGGAACAAGAAAACTGGTGAATGAAAAGCTGACTTTACTCTTGTAGGAGTGAGTACTGTATTGTATACAGGTGATCAGTGGCTGTGAACTGGTGATACTTAACATTACGTTAAGTCTCTCTCTCTCTCTCTCTCTCTCTCTCTCCAACCATTTACCCCAGATAAAAAAGGGAAGCATTTTTGCACAAAGCATTGCACTGATAACTTTACTACCTCACTGGACTCTATTTATTACACATTGCACAATTTGCACACTACCAGCAATTATTTATTATTCTCTGTCTGTACTGTGTTTGTGTTGTCTGTCCGCACTTGTTTGTTTGTGTTGCACTTGTGTCTTGTATGCACTGTCTATGTTGCACCATGGTCCTGGAGGAACGTTGTTTCGTTTCACTGTGTACTCTGTATGTAGTTGAAATGACAATAAAACCCACTTGACTTGACTTGAGATTCCTGGCAGGAAGGGAATCATTGTGTGTTGTGTTTAAACCTCTGACCACTAGATGGCAGTGTTGAAATCCAGCTCCACTCCAACATTAACAAGCAGCACAAGGGTGCAATGCTATTGTAAGCATTGGCAAACCTGTTCATATAGTGGTGTGTTTTAATAGTAGGATTTTCAAAATCACAGTATATCACTTTGTTTGCAATATTGCAATATATCGCAATACATTGAATCGTGACCGCCGTATCATGATATATTATTGTATCACCAGGGCCCTTCCAATACACAGCCCTAGTAACTATGTAGCAAAGTACATGGTATCCATTAATTAACTGTATCTGTAACAGCATTGCAACGATAATAACCAGTTTTAAGGGGTAATAATATTATTATTATTATATTATTCTCATTATTATTATTATTATAGTTATAATAAAAATTCAAAGCACATCTAAAGTTCTTTTCAAGTTGAAAGTGATCTGAAACTAGATGGATCACCACAGCAAGCGAGGAGGAGGATGAAACTACACTCTAAATCTGATAATTGTCTCTCAATGTGACGTAATCGGTGGTCTTAGGATCGTAATTTCATTTCAGATTATGTGCTTTGGTTAGTTCATGGCAATAAATACGTCACTGCTTCCTGTCTATTTCTCAGCAGAGGAGATAAAGAGTTCTCTGGGGTGGTACATTCTGCAGAAAGGAAGGCCACTACACAGAACTATGTCCAATCGAATCAATGTGTTTTAGTACACCTAGGGGGGCCTTGGCAGCTGCCAGAGGCTAAAATGGCAGTATATTAGGATCTGCTCATTAGCAATGAGCTTCGGGTCCAGGATGTGTCCTGCAGATCGATGCGTGCCTAGAACAGCACCTTACGCATTACAGCTTTCACTCTTTTACTTTACTTTTCTTAAGGATTTAAAACTAGAATCAATGTTATATGCTATAATTATTACATAGATCTAAATAGCCAGGTAGCTACTGCCAATATGAGTAATATGAGAAGTGAGTATAAAAACCATGCATTGTAGTTATCTATCTAACCTCAATCTTACTTAATATCTTAGAAACGTTGCTAGACTCAGGTCCTATCTATCAGCTTCTCATGCTGAAAAGCTTGTTCATGCTTTTATCTCTTGTAGGTTGGACTATTGTAATTGTCTTTTTGCTGGTTTACCTAAAAAAATCTCTTCAAAGGCTTCAGTATGTTCAGAATTGTGCTGACGGAGTTTTAACAAGTACATCTCCTCGTGCTCATATTAATCCTGTGCTGGAAAGACTGCACTGGATCCCTGTTCGTGCCCGTATTGATTTTTTAAATTCTTATACTGACGTATAGGGCGGTGCATGGTACAGCTCCAGGGTATCTAGTTGATTTGATAAAGTACTATACTCCTTCTCGCTCTTTACGCTCTGTATAGAGCGAGAAGAAGTATATTACTTTATCAAATCAACTAGATACCCTGGAGCTGTGTTGGTACTCTTACTCTACAGCAGCCAGTCTGTAAACTTAGGTCAGTGGGGGAGCGAGCATTTTCTTATAGAGCTCCTCGGCTGTGGAATGCCTTACCAGACACTATAAAAGTAGTATCTTTTACAGTAGTATCTTTTAAAAAGTTAATTAAGACACATCTGTTTATATTAACTTTTAATAGTAATTGATTTTTTTCTTTTTTAATTCAATTTATATACATACATTTTTGTATTGAGTGTTTTTATGTTTATATGTAGTGCTTTGGGTTTGGGAAAGGTGCATTATAAATTAAAAAATATTATTATTATTATTATTATTATTATTATTATTATTATTATTATTATTATTATTATAACCTCTAACTGTATCATCTGTCTTGTTAGCCTAACCATAAACTTTACATAGCTTAGCATAGCACAGACTAGTCTTTTCTTTGTTTACTAGGCCTCTTTTCATTTTGTATGCATGCTGCTCATGATTAGATTAATTATCTGTATTCTGATGCTCTTCAGTGCTCATTAAAACCACATAAGCTTTTATCCCTGATCTAATCTAGAACTAGTCGGTTGTCTGTGGTTTGGATGCTGATATCCTGGCCAGACCAGCTAAACCAGTATACTAGTCATGCAAACCCTAATTACTACTCACTTCTGTCTCTACTGTGTGCTTAGGGCAGCTGCTTAAACAACAGGATGCTAGTCATATGGCTGGCTGGAAAGAAACCAATTAAGAACCACACCCTAGCATTTCTATTACTCTTCACTCAACCCCCTTACACATGTGGATATGCTGATAGGATTGATAATTACAGGTGTCCTTTGGATACACTCCAATGACAAAGCGATCAAAGAAATAGTCCTAGCAGGCATGGCTAACCCCAATGGACCAAACAGACTGATCGGTATGAACGGCAGGCCAAACTTGCCACTCTCCTTTGCTGTGTCTATTTCATTGTGATTTTCTAAACAAGGCCATAAATCAGTCCAAGCTCACAGTGAGGCTCATTTCCAGATCGCCCGAGTGCTAACCTGCAGCTTAAAGACCTTAAAAACCAGTGCCAGTGCCTGCATTGCCACACGGGACCACTATACATCATCATCATCATCACTTTGCTATGCCATCTGCTTGTGAGTTTTTCTGCCGCAGTGTTCGACTACACTGTGATGCTGACAATGATTGTGAGTGAGTAACCCCCAATTAGCATAATGTAATTTCCACTGTGCCAAGTGGTGGCTATTCATGTCTATGCATTAATAGCAACATTAGCATTATTGACTGAACTGTTTTGTCAGCAAAGTTTAACAGAGCTGTGTTTTGTGCTGTGAACAAGGCTTGCTGTTATGCTCGACTTAGCCAGGGAACTACCAGGAAACAGCCCTGCAGTCTTTAGGCCTAAGGTGGGCAAACAGTCTGTCACAGCATTATAGATGGTCGCTATAAAGAGGGCGATTTTACCAGCAAAGACCTGAAAATCCAATAACAGAGCACTCCCCGAGAAAAACCAGGAGCTTCACTGTCTCCATCTAAAGTGATTCCTATAATATATCAGCCTAGCTAACAACCACTGGATGCTAAAATGAGAGGACTTGTTTATCTTTGCATTGGGCTGCAGTTGTTTGTAATGCATGATTGTCAATGCTCTTATTTAGTTTGTGGCTGATGTCAATATTGTGAGAAATATGAGAACGTTCCAACGAGCAGTGCTTATTTTAGCACTATGCTAGTAATTTTTAGTAATTATGGATCTCTGATACAGTCTGAAATTACTGTCAATACAGTAATTGACAAAGATGATAAGTGGTGATGATGGTGTTGGATGTGGTGAGAATCATCATAATGGTACAAACGGATGTAACTAGTCTAGCAGTTAACACATTTTAATATTATTGATTCATATACTAATATATTTTTATTAATTACTTCACAGAAACATTGCTTCTTTTACCATCCTTTGTTTTGTTGATGTTTTTGCTTGTGTGTAGTAAGCTGTCAGAATGATTGCATGTATAGAATATCGTAATACAAAATTTTGAGACTAATTTTTAAAGGTGCCATAAAACGAAAAGCTGTATTTTCATTGGCTTAGTTGAAGAAGAGTTCAGTCCATAGAACTGAAATACTGTGAACCTCAAACACTGTTGGTAAAACAAGCCAATTTCAAAATCCTCAATTATTACGTAACAGTCTTAACCTAGAATTTACCCCCAAAATGTACATACAATAATCGAGCAACAGCAAGAAACATGGCAAACTATGTAGAGAAATTTATTGTTCCAGGGCAGTGGTGTCCAAAGTCCAGCCCACATGCCAAATGCGGCCTGCAGACAGATTCCGGCTGATGTCAATATTGTGACAAATATGACAATGTTTCAACGAGCAGTGCTTATTTCAGCACTATGCTAGTAATTTTTAATATAATAATTATAAATTTATGATACAGTCTGAAATTACTGTCAATACAGTAATTGACAAAGATGATAAGTGGTGATGATGGTGTTGGATGTGGTGATAGTGGTGAGAATCATCATAATGGTACAAACAGTAGAAATGTTATGTCAATCTAATTTAGCATGTAACTAGTCTAGCAGTTAACACATTTTAATATTACTGATTCATATACTAATATATTTTTATCAGTTATTTCACAGAACCATTGCTTCTTTTACCATCCTTTGTTTTGTTGTTTTTGCTTGTGTATAGTAAGCTGTCAGAATGATTGTATGTATAAAATATTGTAATACAAAATTTAGAGACTAATTTTTAAAGGTGCCATAAAACGAAAAGCTGTATTTTCATTGGCTTAGTTGAAGAAGAGTTCAGTCCATAGAACTGAAATACTGTGAATGTCACGTCGCCAGCCAATGCTGCGGCAAGGGAGTC
Source organism: Megaleporinus macrocephalus (assembly GCA_021613375.1). Lineage (NCBI taxonomy): Eukaryota > Metazoa > Chordata > Actinopteri > Characiformes > Anostomidae > Megaleporinus > Megaleporinus macrocephalus. The sequence continues at coordinate 32,375,884 of CM038726.1, read as the reverse complement.
AGCCGCTCACTCTTAGAACTCCATTTCCCAGCAGGACCGCCACAGATCAAGTTCACCTGAGTTTTGATTATTACTTGGACTATTTAGACAAGGGTTCTACACGCTCTCATTGTGTAGTATTGTGCCTTGCACCTTGTGCCTTACTAAGCGTTCTCTGTTTTCTCATGTTTATGACCCGTTTCTGTTTTTCGATCTCTGACTTCTGCCTTGCCCCTTTGACTTGGTTGCCGTGTTTTTCGAGTATCGACTTCTGGCTTTCATCTTGGTTCATGTCTCTGGTTCGTCCCTCTCGGTTTGGTTGTTATTTAGATTTTGGTTTTGACCCACGCAAGTCTCTGACGTTCCTCTCTCGCTTAAGCCCTGTATTGTTCATTGCTCTGTTGCTCTGTGCTGAGCGTCTACCTAAATCAGTCTTCAGTAAACCGTTTCCATTTCTTATCTGCGAGCGTCTGTCTGTTTCTACAATGCTACAGTGAACCTCAAACACTGTTGGTAAAAATGTCTAAATCCTCAACTGTTACGTAACAGTCTTAACCTAAAATTTACCCCCAAAATTTACATACAACAATGGAGCAACCGCAAGAAACATGGCAGACTATGTAGAGAAATCTATTGTTCCAGGGCAGTGGTGTCCAAAGTCCAGCCCACATGCCAAATGCGGCCTTTTATTGGCCCACGGCATCACTCGCACTTGGTACTTTGCAATCTTTCCTTTCACCTGACGATGGCAGCACTGCATATACATGTATAGTACACTTCACTGCTGTGTTAGCAATCAAAGTTATCTAAACTTTAGAGCTGCTATTTTATATACGGAACGATATGCAGTGACAGGATCATTTTCCGTGGAGAGACGCTGCCAAGACACTATTGCGTTAATGAAGGAGTTAAATATGAAGAGACATTATGAAACAAAGCGTGGACATTATAGTAAATACTCAGGGGACGAGAGGACAGAGACACCTGGTCTCACAGCAGCAACTGTTCTTCAGGGCACATGGGGCACAGGAGAACCTGACCAGAGTGAGCTATGAGGTGGCTATGCTAATCACTATGCTGTGACACTGAGGTGTTTAAACACTTCAGCAGCAGCCCTGCTGTGGCTGATCCACTCACACCAGCACAACACACTCTAACACACCACCACCACGTCACTGCAGAGAATCTCAGAATCAGAGAAAGCGTCTACATACCATAATAGATTATGTGAGTATAAGAAATATAAGGCTTGCTGTTATTCAGTATAAGTTTGGTGATGCAGTGACTGAGTGATATACAGTCTACAGGAGAAACTCTGAACATACTGGAAGCAGGAATGTTGTTCAGCACAATTAAATTAATTAGTTATTATTATTACTGTTCATTATTCTGTACATTTGTGTTCGTATTTTGAATACAGTGTTATGTATAATTTATGGATAAGACCAGCCCTTAGCTATTTTGATATTGTCCTATCTGGCCCCCCATCTTTAACTGACCTTGTGTTGATGGCAAACTTAAAAGTAAGTAGGTAACCTGAGGTACTAGTAAGTTCAGAGTAATTACCACAGCTATCTAAATAGTACGAGCTTATTCACAAAGTGATTTATTTATTTTTTGGTCCTGTGTTACAACCTGGTCTAGGATCAGGCCGTAACAGAAATTGAGAGCGTGTTCTCTCCCCTAACCTCTGCCAGACCAAACACCGGACACTCTTCAAAACCGGAAAGCTGCAAGTCTATTTCAACAAATGAGTAACAAGATGGGACGGTGGCTTCAGGGATGGGCGAACACCAAAATAACTAGAATAACTAAAGAAAAGAAAAAAAACTAACTAACGCTAAAAACAAAGCAAACAAACATACACAAAACTACCCCTAAACTCCCCCAACTACCCCTAGACTGCCTCTACAGTAAACAGGGGAATAGGGTAGATAAAGAAAAGGCACCTGTCTTCTAGGGTACCACAGAGATCCTATAGAATCTAACAAAGCTGTTGCTGTTGCAGACAGTAGAGAACCCTAAACGTTCTCCCAGAGTCCTTGATGATCTTTGAAGACATGAACCTGCACAATGTCCCTGAAAAAACCAACATGGCCACCAACAGACATAAAAAAAATGGCTATTACGACCAAAGGGGTCGTAACACCTGCCTGTGTTTATTTGGACATGTTGCTTCTGGCTTGGTCATCATGGAGCAGAGCTCATCGAATTATTAATGAGACCAAAAAAGAGATAATGACTTGTTTTAATTTAGGACCAAATGGAGTCAAATGGTGTTAAATTGCATCTGAAGGTCACATACCTTCTACATTCTGTTTATCAGATGCTGCGTAGATGAACTTGAAGTAAACAACTCGTTGACACCATCACCAATTGATGCCATTGATTACTATATTCTGTCAACTAATCGCTGGTAGATTTGAGAGCTCACGCCCGTATTTTCCTTCTTTGAACTTTAATAAGCTGAAGATAAACTCACGTCAGCGCAGTCGGTATAGTCTGCGAGTAGATGCTTCTGCAGGGAGTCAGCGGACCTGAGAAACCTCTTCTTGCTCACTGCTCTGTCCGACAAATTCCCCATAATTGATATCCACGCGAAGAAAAGGACACGACAGCTCTGATCTCCTCTCAGCCGTCAGCTCGCACTTTTCAGCTCTTACTCTCTCTCTCTCTCTCTCTCTCTCGCTCATCCTCTCTCTCATTCGCACTCTATCTTTTGTGAATCTGGGTTAGCTGGGTTCCTTGGTGGGCTGGTGTTAAAATAGCCTGACCCCTCGCTAGCATGTCGGCGGGGTGCAAGGTACTCGTGGCCTGGGAGCACAGGACGGGCATCAGATCCATTATAACGCAGACTAGGCTGACGGTTGGGAGGGGAAAAAAAAGACAACACCACCAAAGTGGGCAATCAATCAATGTAGCCAGAGCTACAAAAGCCCCTCAGAGCCACAAGATTGATGCTGAGCATTCTCCAGGAACTCTCTCTTTTTCTCTCCCGCGGACACAGACAATAAAATCGCAAAAAACGATGCCTCACGCGTCCAATAGCAGTCATTCCTACGAAAAAAGACACTGACATATATAACATGCTTCTCCTAAAGGCACTGCAAACTGTCAGGACATTGCAAAATAATTCCAAGCTCAGATTTGCCTGTAGGGATGATGACAAAGAGCTGTGCAAAGCCACTGTAATCTACTAGCATTAACCGGTCATCAGAACAGGACCTGGCCTGTCATTCTGTCTAGCACAGCAGAAAGCACCACCCTAGCACTGCAAACACAAGGCCAGTTATGCTCCCACCTCCAGGCTGAGAAATAGCTTCTTCCCCAGGGCCATCAGCTAAATTGGGTCTCCAGCAACCCAACGTAATTGACTGCTCCTGCGATTCTGTTTTTCTCTCGTTTGCTTCACCTCCACCCTCCTGAAACACTAACTTTATCCTACTCTGATAGCACAATAGTCCAACAGTTGGCTGAGTGTGGCTTGGCTATTATCAGTTAGACACTTAACAAGCTCACTACATGCTTGTAAAAGTACAATGCTGCTTGAAAGTGGAACCCCAATGATCACCTATAAACCAATGATTACCTATAAACCAATGATCACCTATAAACCAATGATTACCTATAAACCAATTGTAACCTATATCAAACTGAGCATTCTAGAGGTTCACATGCTTAAAGAATGTTGGATCTCTTCAATCAATGGATGAAACACTATAGACCTGAGGTCACTAATAGGCGGACCGTGGTCCAGGTCCGGACAGATAAACTACGAAGAAAGGATTTAATTCTTACAGTGTTTATTTTAAGAGGTGGAACTTTTCTTGTCTTTACGGTATACAGGCTTTGCGGCGCAGTAAACTCACAGACCAATCACGTGCATTGTAAGATCAAGGGTGCTCCCCAGCCAATCAGATCTGTGCAGATTCGGGAGAGCAGCGCGCACACAGGTGAGGTACGAAGCAAGTAGCAGCAGTCGGAGAATAAAGGGAGTCAGAGAATAAAGACGTTTTTACTGAAGTGAGTAAAACATTTATTATAAGTTTTATAAATAATTAATTCAGTTCAGCATTTAAATATACTGAAATATACTGAATGGTATGTGTGATGTGTTGGTGTTTCAGTAGTTGATGGTATAAGATGCTGATACTAGACTACTTCAGTAAACAGGATACACCACTGAATCAGAACACACTTTAAAAATTAGAGACGGAGGGATCGATCGGTTATGTATCGGTATCGGACGATTTTTAATCAAAATATGTGATCGTGATCGGTTGATCTCGACCGTTCCACTAGGTAGAAATACATACCCTTTCATTCTCATCAGACTGACTGAAGCAGCAGCCTTGCAAGAACAGTTTAAGTGTTCACCGCATATACGGAAAGAAAACATCGTCTGTCTGTCAATTTGTTACCGTATGTGACTCAGACTCATCCAGGACAGTTTATAACATCAGTAAAATTAGTAACATCAGCGCCTCTCGCGGGAACCAAGACAAAGACATTTAACACACTAATCTGATACACACTTCAGAGACACCGCACAGCTGAACACAGTGAATATCAGTAAACAGCAGAGCTAGAACACACAGCTAACACAAAACAAACAACCCAGAACACCATACAGACCAGATCTGACCGGTACAAACAGAACAGCAGCAGAAACAGCCAGAGAGCTAAAGAACCACAGCCAGAGTGATTGAGTTTATAGTTCTAGATAAGCAGCTCTTCTCGGCTGTAGAAGACGTTCATTCTGCTGCTTAATGTTCCACCTGGATCCACGCTCTGCTGTTCCTAGTAGAGATACTTTTCAGATGTGGCTCTTCCGGAGCTGTATTAAGCGGTTTACTCCCACATAGACCAACTTCTAATTTAGTTACAAATATTATACTGTTTCATATGAGCTCGTTAAAAATAGTAATAAACCAGTTTAGACCATGTTTCATGACTTGCATGTGCTAATAAAGACATGTAGCCCTGCTGTTGCATATAGCCCCACCCTCGATCGATATCGGCTATCGGCTGATCGCACTGAAAGGTGATTGGCGATCGGAATCGGCCTCAAAAACGCTGATCGGTCCGTCTCTATAAGAAATGATGACAGTCTGGACCTTGGCCTGAGGAAATCTCCTCTAACTGGACCTTACTGAACTCTAATTAAACACCCCTGATCTAGAACAACACAGAACATAGAGGATCTTACTTGATTATACTTGTTTATTATTCTTGTGCTGATCATGTGTGTTCCCGCTGTGTTGGAATGGGAACATGCAACCACACTAGCCCACTGTGGATAAGATTGGAAACTCCTGACTCCATTTGACTATAGATAACATTCACTGTAACTGGATCTACATAGTCAATGAGTGCTTACTTGCTGAAATGACCCTCTTAAACACTTACAAACATGAAGCTAAGCTAATAATGACAGGAACCCAACTGTGTAGCCCAGCTGCAATTAGCTAACCAGTGGAACGCTCTGCTATTAGAGTAGACTCCTCCCCTTGAGTCAAATCAAGGGTTTCTGGGATACCTGTAGAAACCTCTGGAGATCCTTTAGAAAAAGAATTGACAGACAAGAATGCCCCCCGCCCTTCACTCCTAAACAAAAGCACACTATAAATAAGTTGACCTTGGATGTTACTGTCACTGTACATTAGTACAGTTGCAGATGATATTTGTTGTTCAGCTTTTTTAATTCAGATCTCAACTTTTATCTTTCTTTTAGTTTACACAGTGCCTAAAATAATTAACAAACTAATACAGAGTCCGTCTGGATTCTAGAAAACAACTTTCTAACTTCCTACCTTCATAGACGCTCCACCAACTTTGATTCTGGCAACTAGTAGGTATGGTCAATGGGTTCACAGTTGTTTAAGAATATGCAGAAGTTACCCATACAGGGCAGTACAACTAAATCAGTATGGGCCAATACATGCAGTCATAACCCCATAGTCAAATTTCCTTCTAATCAGACCTTAAATCAGACAGATTAATCTCCAATCTCCACATTTCTACAGTTCTACATGATTTCATATGGATTAATATTGTATTTATCTGTGATACTTACAAAACATACTAGGTTGATCAGGTCAGGTCATGTAAGCTACTTCTCACACATAAATATATATATTATTTAAAACATCTCACTGCCCATATAGTCTACAGGCTCAAATCTGAATACATAAATCTGAAAACAATTCCAAGGCTGGCTCTTACCTGCACCCTTCAGCAACACTAAAGCCTGGAGAATAGCCGAAGGTCAGAGAGAGACTAGCTGTGTGGAAGAGCAGAGGCAGATAGTGAAGTGGCCGTGGCCACATGGAGCATGAGTGTGTGGCGTGTGTGATGGAGTCAGAGAGTCAGGGGGTGGAGGGTGGCACCAATGCTACGCTTACTTCCCACTCCCTCACTGCCTGCCTGTCTGCCTGCACACTTTTTCCAGGCTTTGAAGCAAATGACTGGTGCCACTGATGTCATCACCCTGCAAATGTGCTCTCCTTCTCCTTCTGCGGCCAGTGTCGGAGGAAAGGATGTAAAGCAGGCCAGATGGAAATGCATGGGCTTGCAGGACACGTTTGGATCAAACACTGAAACACCAGGAAGGTAAGGCTTTGGCTGTCAGCTTTGATATGAGGAGCCCAATATCTAAAATGTTAAGCCTTCGTTTTACATAGTGTGAACTCTGGATGTGGAACAAGTGTGTGTCTTCCTCGGGCACTAATGAGAGCCATGAAAAAGGTGGTGCTCAAACCCTATGTGGTGCTGACAGCCGCCCAGATGGCGGGATGAAGCTGTCAGCCATAAGAAATGGCCAGAGGAGAATGACCACCGCAAGAGACAGCGGGAAAAGCCGCGGGTGGCATAAGGAGGCACCTGTGCCATAAGAAACCCTCCCTCCTGGGCTCCACCTCCTGTTAAGCGTAGAGAGGGGGTGGCCAGCAGCCTGGTGGAGGTAGAAGTGAGCCCAAATGGTTTATTTTGTGTGGTGTTTAAACCTCAGACCGTTAAATGACAGTTAAATGACTCTCCAACATAAACAAATAGTATAAGTGTGCAACACCAGAATTAGCAAACCTAGCTGACTAATGAACGTTGACAGGTTTCCTGAAACTAGATTTGAAAAAAATCACACTATATTCCTTGGCCTATATTAAATACATATTATATACCCAGATTTTTGCCATAAACCCTCCCTCCCAGGCTCCGCCTCCTGTTAAGCGTAGATACACTTGAGCATCACAATGCTATGTTTTGTGATGCGGCATAGATTCTCAAAAACAGAGTATCAATGCTGAATTCTTCACGTGCATGGGAGCCTGGTGGAGGTAGAAGTGAGCCCAAATGGTTCATTTTGTGTGGTGTTTAAACCTCAGACTGTTAAATGACAGTTAAATGACTCTCCAACATAAACAAATGGTATAAGTGTGCAACATCTGAATTAGCAAACCTACCTGACTAATGAACGTTGTACACTTTGACAGGTTTCCTGAAACTAGATTTGAAAAAAAAAAATCACACTATATTCCTTGGCCTATATTAAATACATATTATATACTCAGATTTTTGCCATAAACCCTCCCTCCTGGGCTCCGCCTCCTGTTAGAATTAGATTAGAATTAGAATCAGACTTTATTTGCCAAGTATGCTCACACATACAAGGCATTTGTGTTTGGTTACAGAAGCTCACAGTGCACGATAACTGACATTACAAGCATAGATACACTTGAGCATCACAAGGCTATGTATGTGATACAGCATAGATTCTCAGCAACACAGTATCAATGCTGAATTCTTCACGTGCAAAGATTCATGGGAGATGGGGTGGCCAGCAGCCTGGTGGAAGTAGAAGTGAGCCCAAATGGTTCATTTTGTGTGGTGTTTAAACCTCAGACTGTTAAATGACAGTTAAATGACTCTCCAACATAAACAAATAGTATAAGTGTGCAACACCAGAATTAGCAAACCTAGCTGACTAGTGAACGTTGTACACTTCGACAGGTTTCCTGAAACTAGATTTGAAAAAAATCACACTATATTCCTTGGCCTATATTAAATACATATTAATACAGGCCAACAATCCTGGTAGCCAGCACGGCTGCCTTTAAAAGGAGTAGCGAGGAGAGAAGACATTGCGATCAGCAACAGGAAGACTGATGAGCTGAAAGCTTGTGTGTATGAAGCAAGGACTGAAAAGTCTCGGTTAGTTTGCGTTTGCGGCTGTAAAATAAAGAAATTACCGCTGTGAGTCATTTCTCTTGCCTCCAGCATCCTCTTCTCTTCTGTGGCTCGGGGCATGCTAGAGTTTTATCCCTCTACAAAAGTTACTTTCATTAAAGCAACTGCTTGACCAGACATGCTAATGTGGCTAACGGTGAACAGAAGCTAGAGCCAATAGCCATGTGAATAAATGTAAATACAGAACCAGAAAAGCAAGACTGCTGATAGGCGCTTGCATATTCCATTGGCTTCTCATTCTCTCATTCAACCACAACACATGAAAAAACCCAGCAAACATATTGCATAACGTCGCTGTACTATAAAAAAATGTATCTCCATTTTTGTTGATTATGAGTTTTCTACATCATTTGAACACGCCAATGGTCGTCTACATTGTGTGGAACTTTCATGATGAATGGACCAACAGAAGTGCTCCAAAACAGTTTGTAAAAAATTCTGGTTCCATTGACTTACATTGAAAGTAAGTATGTTTTTGTTCTCTCCTGTAAAGTTGCAATTTTAAAGACTTGTTTTTCATTGGACAGCAACCAAATGTAGGCGTGTTTTAACTGTTTTAACTGTTTTAACTGTGTTTAAACTGTTTTAACAGTGTTTTAACTGTTTTAACGGTGTTTTAACTGTGTTTTAACGGTGTTTTAACGGTCTTTTAACTGTTTTAACAGTGTTTAACTGTGTTTTAACAGTGTTAACTGTGTTTTAACAGTTTTAACTGTGTTTTAACTGTGTTTTAACGGTGTTTTAACTGTGTTTTAAAAGTGTTTTAACTGTGTTTTAACAGTGTTTTAACTGTTTTAACTGTTTTAACTGTGTTTTAACGGTGTTTTAACTGTGTTTTAACTGTTTTAACGGTGTTTTAACTGTGTTTTAACGGTGTTTTAACGGTGTTTTAACTGTGTTTTAACAGTGTTTTAACTGTGTTTTAACTGTTTTAACTGTGTTTTAACGGTGTTTTAACTGTGTTTTAACTGTGTTTTAACTGTTTTAACTGTGTTTTAACTGTGTTTTAACGGTGTTTTAACAGTGTTTTAACTGTTTTAACTGTGTTTTAACTGTGTTTTAACTGTGTTTTAACTGTTTTAATAGTGTTTAACTGTGTTTTAACAGTGTTAACTGTGTTTTAACAGTTTTAACTGTGTTTTAACTGTGTTTTAACTGTTTTAACGGTGTTTTAACTGTGTTTTAACTGTGTTTTAACAGTGTTTTAACTGTGTTTTAACTGTTTTATCAGTGTTTTAACTGTTTTAACTGTGTATTAACTGTTTTGACTGTTTTAACGGTGTTTTAACTGTGTTTTAACTGATTTAACAGTGTTTTAACAGTATTTGGGCTAAAAATGGAGACATTATTCTACATGCTTATATGTAGAAGTTCATGTCTTTGTATTATTTATACATTTAAGAGAGTATTATTTTACACAAGTACATCCTACTTTCAGTCATATACATCATTATCAGTATTGGTCCTGATATTGGCACCTAAATTCAGTACTGGTATCGACAGTGGATATACCGATACCTATGACCAACATCATAAAACAATTTCTAACACACATTAATGCTGATACGTGGATGGCATGCCTGTAGACAGACTGTAACAACACGTGTGTGGTGTGGGACGAGGTAAAAATGCTCATGGTTAAATTTGTAACCAATCTCCAGTATTTAGTCTAGACTGTCTAGTATTTAGCCTTCAGCTAACATAGCAGCCTGCCAGCTGGCCAAGTTTATCAGTTGTAGCCTCAGCAGGTCTGGTGGCCCACTGTCTCAACCAAGCCAGAACAAACACTAGCAAAAAATTAACAAACACTGGCAAACTATTTTTTTAAAGGAACCCCGGCTGGTAGCACTTGTAAGCCTTAATATGGTTTATTGACTCTTAAATTGAAGACTTATATGGACGCAGCCATTATTACTGACACGCAATGCCTGCTAGGTAGATGATGTCAGATGGTTTCAGTGCTAAACTAGTCTGTGGTTGGAAGGAGTGAATGTTAGTTACTAACCTAGCTTAAAGAAAACCATGTACATTGTGTTGTTGATGTTGTTTCAGTGAAAGGCAGTGTGAAGACTGATATTAGTCTAAACAGCTTCACAAACATAGACAAGGAGAATAGTTAGTGAAGCAGGGTGTGGACCAACACAGCTACCCAAAGACCCCCGCTCTGCTCCCCTCACTTCAGTCTGGATGAGTTTGAGTGGTTCAGTAGACCACCACTGGTGAGAGACTTAACAGAGGCTGTTGGTTTTAAGCGTAGACTAAAACACAATGCAGTGCCACAGTTTCCCCACACAGGAAGTCCAAAAGCCTCAGATTATAGAACATGAACATGTTACTGCAACCATTTGCCGTCACTACCCGTTATGAAAACCAGTAGTCACAACAATGCTGACCTACGTGCAGCAGGATTTTACAGAAAATCAAACAAATTTGCTACTGGACTGACAGAAGTGCTCCAAAACAGTTTGTAAAAAAATCTGGTTCCATTGACTTACATTGAAAGTAAAGTATGTTTTTGTTCTCTCCTGTAAAGTTGCAATTTTGGAGACTTGTTTTTCATTGGACAGCAACCAAATGTAGGTGTGTTTTAACTGTTTTAACTGTTTTAACAGTGTTTTAACAGTGTTTTAACTGTATTTTAACTGTGTTTTAACTGTTTTAACAATTTTTAACAATGTTTTAACTGTATTTTAACTGTGTTTTAACTGTTTTAACAATGTTTTAACAATGTTTTAACTGTATTTTAACTGTGTTTTAACTGTGTTTTAACAGTGTTTTAACTGTTTTAACAGTGTTTTAACAGTGTTTTAACTGTATTTTAACTGTGTTTTAACTGTTTTAACGATGTTTTAACTGTGAAAACCAGTAGTCACAACAATGCTGACCTACGTGCAGCAGGATTTTACAAAAAAAAATCAAACAAATTTGCTACTTTTAGTGATTTCTTTACAACGTGTCTTAATAATTTTGAGTCATTACACCATAATAAGGCTTACAAGTGTTACCAGCCGGGCTTCCCTTTAAAAGGAATTAGGTATTCGCTCAAGATGATGGGGTGATGTTATGCAACTTCAGTCACTGACAAACCCCATGCCATGGTTTAAAAGTATGCCATACCACATGGAGGAACTGAGCTTAATCATTTCCAACCTGTTCCAACGGAACTGAAGCATCATCACACAAACCTCTGTTCCTCATAATCAGCATCAAACTCAAGCTCATCTGCAAGAAACTAGAGGCAGAACACGAGCATCGCTCCTCTCAGTGTTTCCAGATGCTGCTTTCCCTCGAACACAATTTCACCTCTGTATCTGGCAACAGCCCCTTCAGACGAAGCCTAACGCAATTAAAGCTTTTAGAAGCCAAAGAGATGGTTTGAACTTTGGTATGGATTACACGAAGGAAGACTTAAGGCAGGTGAAAACACAAACACACAACCCTGACACATGTCACCTGTTCGCCTAATGGGATCATTTCCCTTGTTAAAGCATTGTCCTCTCTCTTTCATGTCTCGCTATGGCCCTTTTCTTCTCTCTCTCCTTCTTTCTTTCTCTCTTTAGTGCCTTGACCCCAGGCAGAGACAGTCTCCTGCTACTATTATGGCAGAACATGGAGACAAGGGAGAGGGGAATCAAATTAGGCCCGTGGATTGCATTACTCAGCTCACCAGCCCACCCACATTACTCAAGACCACATCCTGAACACATTTACACACATTGCACTAGTGACCACATATGTCACACATGTGATTTATGTACTTATGTGTACATACATTATGCCTCAATAGTATAGAATTGCCTATCATTTCTATTAATAATACTTATACAGTGTGGAGTGAAATACACATAAGACAAGCGTATTGGGACACACCTCTTATTCATTCAATCCCATTGTCACAGCTGTACAAAATCAATTACCTAGCCATGCATTCTACCTTTACAAACAGAACGTGTCATTCTAAAGAGCTCACTGAACTCAAGCATGGTGCTGAGGACACAGAGGTTTATGGTAAACTGAGATGTTGGTGCTGTTGTTCCACCACTTCACACGATCACACAGGTTTGTTGATGGTGGAGTGGGGGGACCCAAGTCTCCCAGGGTGCTCTCATGTCCATGTTACCTTCTGGTTCTCTCCTTTTAGTTTAGGCTGTTATAGTTAGATCTGCCGGAGTCGCCAGCCGCACTCTAAAATTCTGAAAATTCATATTCTCTACAGTCTTACTCCCGAGCCCAACTAACTCTCTCTCTCTACTCTTCCTGAGGTAACGACTGTCCTCCCATCTGTTGAGCGCTGTTGAAGGACTGACCATCAGGGCCTCCTCCACACCATCACCAGCCAGCTCACCTGTCCATTACTACTACACCCTCAGTTACATCACTGTACCATCCAGATGTACCAGCATTGAGATAAGATGGGACTGTTTCAGCTCACGCCCACTTTACATAAAGACTCAGTCAGAGACTGCCTCAGTCAGAGACTGCCTCAGTCATACACTGCCTCTATCTGTGCAGCTTTTAAAGCTTTGCTGTCCAGATTTCAAACAGAGACTCTTTTCTTTGGTATTTAGTTCAAACTGTAAATACTGTTTGATCAAAGGAGGATGGGTCTCCTCTTGTGAGTCTGGTTCCTCCCAAGGTTTCTTCCTCCAGTCTGAGGGAGGTGTTCTTGCCACTGCTGCCTCTGTCTTGCTCACTGGGGGGGATATATTTTATAACTGTCTGTTTTCAAAACTCTGTAAAGCTGTTTTGAAACATCATCGTTGTAAAAAGCGCTATATAAATAAACTTGACTTGACTTGCTGTAATGGGATGCCACTGGTGCAACTAGACAGTTCCTGAAATTTCTCCTCTCCTAGATACTCCACGATCGACTGAGAGAGGTATTATTGAGAAGTGGAAGCGTTTAGGAACCGCAGCAACTCAGCCACTAAGTGTCAGACCACATAATGTTACAGAGAGTGGTTGCCAAGTGCTGAGACACATAGTGCGTAAAATTCGACATTCTGCTGACTCGGTAACTGCACAGTTCCAAACTCTGGGATTGACATCAGAAAAAAACTGGCCATGCAGCTGCATGCAAGCCTTACATCACTAAGCACGAGGCCAAGTATGGCATGGGGTGGTGCAAGGTGCCGCCAGTGAACTCTGGAGAAAAGGAAACGTATTCCGTGGAGTGACAAATCATGCTTCTCTATCTGGCAGTCTGATGGACGAGCCTAGGTTTGGAGAACGCTAGGAAAATGTTTTTATTTTTATTTTTATATATAATTTTTATTTCCCTCTAATTCTGTTAGTTTTAATTAGTTTCTAGAGTGGGTTTGCTAGTTTTTATTAAATAATATTATTTTTTACTGCTTAGTTTTAGTTTAGTTAGTTAGTTCTAGTATTAGTTTTATTTATTTATTTTTTACACTTTGTGCTATTTATCAGGTGCAAAATTAAAAAAGGTCAGAGTAAGTAATGTGTAAAAACAAAAAACTAAGCACCGGGTGAGTCGAATTCTGGTTCGAGTGAAGGCACATAGTCACATAGTCGTGTGGACATCCCAGTCTAGATAAACATATTTACCAATGCATCCTTCACTGCATATTAAGTAACCAGTCGGTGAAAGCACTCCATTATGGTTGTGTCCTTCCCTGTGCTACCTAGCCAGAAGGTAGCTTCTGTTTCGAGGGATGTACTGAGAGAGGCTAGCTTTTCAAGGTACTCGCAATTAGCAGGCTAGCGTGGAGAGCAGAACGTAAAACTGCGTGAGTGGAAAAAATTGATTTAATATCAGTCCACAAGGCTTATAAATACATTGATTAACACAGAAACGCAGGGTATTCTATCTATAATTCCAATATATTTTAGTTAGTTTTGTAAAAGCATAACACAGTTCCAGTTAGTTATCGCTTTTTTAATTAACTTTTTATTTATTTCAGTGTTCATTATTTCGTTTGTTTTAGTTAATGATAATAACCCTGCTTGCCTGACTGCATTGTGCCAACTGTAAAGTTTGGTGGAGGAAGAATGATGCTCAACTATTTAAGAAGGCTAATACGTATATTTGTCACATGAACTCATCCAAACATGCCTTTTACAATCATTTAGCTCACCTTGGGCAATGCTGAAATGGCAAGCAGTACAGTAAAAATCTGATTGGCTGACTGACAGACTCTTTGCGGAGAACAGACCAATCAGAACCCTCCCTGTTTTGCATGCGCTTCATGAACATGCACACGAGGGGAGTGTGTTTGTGTGCACTCTTGGCCGCTCATTCTAGATTCCTGACTTGTGGGCATCAGGGAGCCGCTATGTATATGCGGGAGACTCCCGGAACTTCCGGGACACTTGGGATTTGAAAAAATCACAATATATTACTTGACCTATATTAAATTGCAGCGCCTGTATCATGATACATATATATTATATAGCCAGATTTCTGCCAATTAGTGATTATTAAATTGAGTCTAAACTTAATTAAAATTAAAAACACAACGAGTTACTATGCTGGATTACTATTTTGTGTTGTGCGAAAATAAAACGACATCAAACCTAAAAACATCAGTATCATTACACCCCTACCAGCTATGATAGTCTCTTGAGTAAAGTATTCTTTTAAGGACCGTGTCTCATGCCGTTCTTTAGCCACTCTTCAAAACATCAGACCACACCTTTGTACAGCTTCAGCAGGGTCGTAAGCCAAAGCTTCTATGACTCATCTCTTACAGCAACACATTTGCAGCAGTCAGATGAGCAGCCACAAGCTCTCTGGAGGTTTTTCCACAGATCACTGTGAGTAATAGCAAGCACTTGCATTGCATCACTAAACACATATAGCCTGCATTCGTTTTATTAGAAACACCTACCTCAGACATGTACCCTCCAGCCACTTCATAAGCTCCACCTACATTGTAGGCCCATATAAAATGGACAATTATAGACTCTAGCCCATCTAACTTTACACCAGCCAAGTGCAGCTACAAGGGAGGGGTTTCTTTTAAAGTGGCTGGGAAGAGTGTACTCCTCTTTGCAAGGTCTAACCACTAAAATTAAAACAATGACATCTGCACCAGGATTAAAGGCGTGGCATACAAGTCTGGAGGACGAATGCTGATATTTAAGCCCAATGACAACAAATACACCGCTGTCCAGTGTCCAGCAGAAACAAACCAATCTCCATTTCTTGAAAAAGTTTTCTTGTTCGAGATTTCTTGTCCCCCATTAAAAAGTGCCACAGTTATATTCCAGTGCCTCAGCTTCCTGTTGTTTGATTTTGCATGCTGGTGCATTAGTCTACCTGCTCAAATTTCCCAATTCCACCCCAAAAGGTGCAGGAATTACATTCAGCCACCACAATGGAACTGCTGCACCAATTGACTTGGAACAGAAGGTGAAAAGGAGGTAGACCTAAGCCTTGTCAACTCCTTGTCAGAACTAAGAACTTCTTTCTTGGTCATTGTTCCTCAGATATTCTCCTCTTTGGCTGTTTCTTAGCCATCTCTCCTTTTTGAACATGCACTGTAGCATGTAGTCCCTCCTCTTCCCCCTGTCCTGTGCACAAATACAAATGCCCCCTGTTGCTGTTGTGGAGCTCTACCAGAGAAACTTTGTTTATTTCCCATTTGCAGCAAAAACATGT
Source organism: Megaleporinus macrocephalus (assembly GCA_021613375.1). NCBI lineage: Eukaryota > Metazoa > Chordata > Actinopteri > Characiformes > Anostomidae > Megaleporinus > Megaleporinus macrocephalus. Next base: position 32,360,037 of record CM038726.1, on the reverse strand, counting down.
TTGACATACCTGAAACAATAAACATAAAATCAGAGGTGTCAAGTAATAAACTATAAATACTTTATTACTTCAGTAGATATTTTGGTTATTTATACTTTACTGGAGTAATTATTTTTCAGTCAACTTTTTACTTCTACTCTTAACATTTTCACACCATTATCTGTACTTTCTACTCCTTACATTTTAAACAAAGCCTCATTACTCCTATTTCATTTACAGCTTGTTTTCATTAATCTACATTTACATTCCAGTAAAGGTTATTGCACCATTACAATACTTATAGACAACTAGTCATCATATATTCTGCTCCATGAAACACATGTTATGATATGCTTCTTTAATATATTTACATTGTACTAAACTACATTCATGTTTAATGGGCGTATATGCGGCTGAAACAGGAAGCCTAGCACATCCCAAATCTATCAACATTAACATTTTAATATAATATTATAGTCATTATGGCTTTTAGAAGAATGGGGTTTTTGGGGAGTTGGGCTAGTGCACTATAGACCCCTGTGTTGCAGCCTAAGCTTTCCTTAATGTCCTTAATATTATAAACCCTAGAAACTTGAGTAATGAATGTGAATACTTTTGACACTTTTGCATTAAATATGAATTGCGCCATTCCGTGTGCCTCTGTACAGAACACTTTATGTTTTTAATTTTGTTTTTTTTTTAATACATTAAATTCAGCAAAACAGGGAATGTCTAGCTAGAACACTAAGAAATGACCTAAATTAACTGATCAGACACACTATAAAAGAATAAGAAGATCACATAAAGATACTTGATACTTGGTACTTGAATTGCAACAACTGATCGCAACTATAGAAATGAACAGGAACTGTCCATTTCAGTTCCATGCTGACCGTGGACTGGGCCTAAACTGTGCCTGGGAAAATGCCCCATTGTAAACTGAAATCCTGTTAAAAGCTGGCCCTGACAGCAGTCCATGCAGGGTTCTGGAGGCTAGCGCTAAGCAGCTGACTCATGTTTTCAAACGTCTTTTACCCCCCACCGGCCCTGTCTACTGTCCCAAACTACCCCACTGGGTTTCAGAAAAGCCCACCACAGTGCTACTGGCAAAGAAGCTACATCTGAAATGAGGGCTAAATGGCTGTCGTTCAGTGTCAGTTACTTCCAATACCAAAAAAAAATGAGTGAGGCTATGGCAGTATTCCCAAATCCTCACACCCATCCATAGCCCATTTGCCTGCTTGACTTAAGCTATGGATATAAATCCACAAAGGAAGATCTGTACAATGTGCCATTGTTAAATCATTCATCACAGGACTGCATTCTGAAAAACTATTCTAATCTATGCCACACCCACAGCAACAGCTGCACAGAAACAAATAATCTAATCCATGTTGTTTTATGTGAATACAAAATATCTATTATTTTAAATATATATATATATATATATATATATATATATATATATATATATATATATATATATATATGTGTGTGTGTGTGTGTGTGTGTGTGTGTGTGTGTGTGTGTGTGAGTACTGTGAATTTCTAGAATTCCACCTTAAAAGCACTGTTCCTGTTGTTAATGCTGTGTTTTAGTGTGTGTGTGCGTTTGAGTACTGTGAATTTCTAGAATTCCAGCTTACATTTCTAGTATCCCACCTTAAATTTCTAGAATTCCACCTTAAATTTCTAGTATCCCACCTTACATTTCTAAAATTGACCTTAAAAGCACTGTTCCTGTTGTTAATGCTGTGTTTTAGTGTGTGTGTATGCGTTTGAGTACTGTGAATTTCTAGAATTCCACCTTAAATTTCTAGTATCCCACCTTAAATTTGTAGAATTCTACCTTAAAAGCACTGCTCCTGCTGTTATTGTTGTGTATTAGTGTGTGTGTGTGTGTGTGTGTGTGTGTGTGTGTGTGTGTGTGTGTGTGTGTGAGTACTGTGAACTTCTGGAATTCCACCTTAAATTTCTAGTATCCCACCTTAAATTTCTAGAATTCCACCTTAAATTTCTAGTATCCCACCTTACATTTCTAAAATTGACCTTAAAAGCACTGTTCCTGTTGTTAATGCTGTGTTTTAGTGTGTGTGTGTGCATTTGAGTACTGTGAATTTCTAGAATTCCACCTTAAATTTCTAGTATCCCACCTTAAATTTGTAGAATTCTACCTTAAAAGCACTGCTCCTGCTGTTATTGTTGTGTATTAGTGTGTGTGTGTGTGTGTGTGTGTGAGTACTGTGAATTTCTGGAATTCCACCTTAAATTTCTAGTATCCCACCTTACATTTCTAGAATTGACCTTAAAAGCACTGTTCCTGTTGTTATTTCTGTGTTTTAGTGTGTATGAGAGAGAGAGAGTACTGTGAATTTCTAGAATTCCACCTTAAATTTCTAGAATTCCACCATAAAAGCACTGATCCTGCATTCTGAACAGCTAACCTATTTATGTCCCGCCCAACAGCTGCATAGAAACAAATATAATGTAAATGTAATCCATGTTGTTTCATGTGAATACAAAATAAATATTGTTTAAAATTGACTCTGAATGTATGTATTGTGGCGTCTTTGGGAGGTGGACGAAGAGTTGGGTTGGTTTATCAAGACTATTATCAAGGCTGTTAACAAAACTCGTAAAAATCTATTAATTTAATAGTTTTTATTAGTTGGTAATAAGCACGACTGTTTAAAAGACAGACATCAACCTCTAGCAGCAACGGCTTACCTATCCACTAAGCCAAAACACAACCACAGCAGTTAAACCGCTGTTGTGTGTGCCCATCTGCATAGCCACACCTCCGGAGTCTCTCGCAGCCTGTAGCACGTCGGATGTTGACAAAGTCTATGTTTTGGGATTTTTACTGATTATAAACCGAGTCTCAAGCAGTCACTTGGACAGAGAGCCAAAGCAAGAAGGATGGCTTTAAGCCATTTTAATGCCACCAGAATGGAGTGGTAAAGATGATACGGGCTGTCACCCAGACTTCAGAGGAACACTTCACTTAATCCTGCCCCTGTCACCACACTGAGCAATGGGGATCTGTTCTCACACACCATCCCTCAATATGCCAAGCAGCATCTGAGGCCTTGCCACTTTCAGCGAGAACAAAGTCAGTGAGCTTGGCGTGTTGAGTTAGTTGCACTGGGACGGATTAAAATAGCCATAGTCCTTCTATAAAGTGAGGACTCAGCAAAAAAAGAAACACTTTCTACTGGGACTATGTGACTATATTTTAACCATTTCAAATTAACAACATTGACAAACAAAATGAACAAAGTTACATGAGAAGAAGCAGTTTGAACTAGAAAGGGAAAGTTTGAGAACTAGAAAAAGCCTTATAGTAATAATTTTAATGATTGAGCAAGTGATTTTTAAAACTTTGCAACCTTAAATTTTGTACCACATTTACTGGAATTCCACTTTAAAAGCACTGTGTGTGAGTACGGTGAATTTACAGAATTAAATTTCTACAATTCCACCTTAAAAGCACTGCTCCCGCTGTTATTGCTGTTTTATGTAGGGGTGTGAGTACTGTACATTTCTAGAATTTCACTTTAAATTTCTACAATTCCACCTTAAAAGCACTGTTCCTGCTGTTTAAGTGTGAGTGTGTGATTACTGTGAATTTCAAGAATTCCACCTTAAATTTCTACAATTATATCGAGATATATATCGAATATCACGATTCAGCTATAAAATACCGCGATATATATCGTATATCACCATTCAGCTAAAAAATATCGAGATATATCGTATATCACCATTCAGCTAAACAATGTCGAGATATATCGTATATCACCATTCAGCTAAACAATATCGAGGTATATATCGTATATCACAATTCAGCTAAACAATATTGAGATATATATCGTATATCACAATTCAGCTATAAAATACCACGATATATATCGTATATCACCATTCAGCTAAACAATATCAAGGTATATTTCGTATATCACAATTCAGCTAAAAAATATTGAGATATATATCGTATATCACCATTCAGCTAAACAATATCAAGGTATATATCGTATATCACAATTCAGCTAAACAATATTGAGATATATATCGTATATCACCATTCAGCTAAAAATATTGAGATATATATCGTATATCACCATTCAGCTAAACAATATTGAGATATATATCGCATATCACCATTCAGCTAAAAATATTGAGATATATATCGTATATCACAATTCAGCTAAACAATATTGAGATATATATCGTATATCACCATTCAGCTAAAAATATCGAGATATATATTGTATATTACCATTCAGCTAAAAATATTGAGATATATATCGTATATCACCATTCAGCTAAAAATATCGAGATATATATCGTATATCACCATTCAGCTAAAAATACTGAGCTATATATCGTATATCACCATTCAGCTAAAAATATTGAGATATATATCGTATATCACCATTCAGCAAAACAATATTGAGATATATATCGTATATCACCATTCAGCTAAAAATATTGAGATATATATCGTATATCACAATTCAGCTAAACAATATTGAGATATATATCGTATATCACCATTCAGCTAAAAATATCGAGATATATATTGTATATTACCATTCAGCTAAAAATATCGAGATATATATCGTATATCACCATTCAGCTAAAAATATCGAGATATATATCGTATATCACCATTCAGCTAAAAATACTGAGCTATATATCGTATATCACCATTCAGCTATAAAATACTGAGATATATATCGTATATCACCATTCAGGTAAAAAATATTGAGAAATTTATTGTATATCACCATTCAGCTATAAAATACTGAGATATATATCGTATATCACCATTCAGCTATAAAATACTGAGATATATATTGTATATCACCATTCAGCTATAAAATACTGAGAAATATATCGTATATCACCATTCAGCTATAAAATATTGAGATATATATCGCATATCACCATTCAGCTATAAAATACTGAGATATATATCATATATCACCATTCAGCTATAAAATACTGAGATATATATCGTATATCACCATTCAGCTATAAAATACTGAGATATATATCGTATATCACCATTCAGGTAAAAAAATATTGAGATATAAATCGTATATCACCATTCAGGTAAAAAATATTGAGATATATATCGTATATCACCATTCAGTTAAAAAATATTGAGAAATTTATTGTATATCACGATTCAGCTATAAAATACTGAGATATATATCGTATATCACCATTCAGGTAAAAAATATTGAGATATATATCGTATATCACCATTCAGGTAAAAAATATTGAGAAATTTATTGTATATCACCAATCAGCTATAAAATACTGAGATATATATTGTATATCACCATTCAGCTATAAAATACCGCGATATATATCTTATCTCACCATTCAGCTAAACAATATCGATATATATATATCGTATATCACCATTCAGCTAAACAATATCGATATATATATCGTATATCACCATTCAGCTATAAAATATTGAGATATATATCGTATATCACCATTCAGCTAAAAAATATTGAGATATATATTGTATATCACCATTCAGCTATAAAATATCGAGATATATATTGTATATCACCATTCAGCTATAAAATATCGAGATATATATTGTATATCACCATTCAGCTATAAAATATTGAGATATATATTGTATATCACCATTCAGCTATAAAATATTGAGATATATATCGTATATCACCATTCAGCTAAACAATATCGAGATATATATCGTATATCGCCATTTAGCTATAAAATATCGAGATATATATCGTATATCACCATTCAGCTATAAAATATTGAGATATATATCGTATATCACCATTCAGCTATAAAATATTGAGATATATATTGTATATCACCATTCAGCTATAAAATACTGAGATATATATTGTATATCACTATTCAGCTATAAAATATTGAGATATATATCGTATATCACCATTCAGCTATAAAATATTGAGAAATTTATTGTATATCACCAATCAGCTATAAAATACTGAGATATATATTGTATATCACCATTCAGCTATAAAATACCGCGATATATATCTTATCTCACCATTCAGCTAAACAATATCGATATATATATATCGTATATCACCATTCAGCTAAACAATATCGATATATATATCGTATATCACCATTCAGCTATAAAATATTGAGATATATATCGTATATCACCATTCAGCTAAAAAATATTGAGATATATATTGTATATCACCATTCAGCTATAAAATATCGAGATATATATTGTATATCACCATTCAGCTATAAAATATCGAGATATATATTGTATATCACCATTCAGCTATAAAATATTGAGATATATATTGTATATCACCATTCAGCTATAAAATATTGAGATATATATCGTATATCACCATTCAGCTAAACAATATCGAGATATATATCGTATATCGCCATTTAGCTATAAAATATCGAGATATATATCGTATATCACCATTCAGCTATAAAATATTGAGATATATATCGTATATCACCATTCAGCTATAAAATATTGAGATATATATTGTATATCACCATTCAGCTATAAAATACTGAGATATATATTGTATATCACTATTCAGCTATAAAATATTGAGATATATATCGTATATCACCATTCAGCTAT
>CM038726.1:32218413-32348413 GCA_021613375.1 Megaleporinus macrocephalus | reverse complement strand
CATTACAGACAAATGGGCTCAAATCATGTTGAGTAGCTTTGCTTATGTGGTTACAGTCACAACGTAAATAGCACAGCTAAAACAACTGCAGCAGCTTGCCTAATGACCTAAGTGACCCAAAAAATTGTATACTTAAAGTACATTTTATTAAGTAAACTTGAGAAAAGTTAAAGTATATTTTATGTAGTATATTTTATGTAGTTAGTATTAATATAATTGTACTAGTAGTACACTTGTATATGTCCTATTTCTACTTCTTGGGATTAAGTTGGCTCACTTTCTAGTTTATAAAATCTATTTTAAGTGTAAGAGTAGTAGACTTCAAGTACCCAACTAGTTTACATCTTTAGTACTGCAACTACACTAAAAGTAAACGTATGGGTTTATACTGTTGGTTGACTAGTTTGGTAATTCTTCTTTTGAGTGTTGCAGGAAACACACACAGACACTGGGAAACCATACAATCTCTAAATAGAAAGAACCCACTGTGCCACCAAGCTGCCCTTTAGTTACCAGTTATATTCTGCTATCCCACTTCTAGCTTTTAAATATACTCTCAGAGAATTTCTAAGTGTACGTGTTAGTTTTCTTTAAGTGAACCTAATATAATACTTCTAATTTACTGCTTATATGTTATTATTGCACTTTAAATTATATGACCAGGTTTGGGTTTTTTTTCTACTTAAAATAGAACTTTAACAACTTTTACTTACTCACCAGTGGACATCTTTATAAATCTTCATAAATCAACATTTCCAAACAAATATTGTACTGGATGCCTTTTGTGCAGTACAAGTAAAGGCCAAATATACTTAGACTGTTCTATATACTTGCCAGCATAACCCAAGAATAGATCAGTGATATCTGCAGTGATTAATAAACATAAACACTGAGTCATAAGCACGCCTGAACTGCACTTTAAATCATATGACTAGGTTTAGTTTTTCTACTTAAAATAGAACTTTAACAACTTTTACTTACTCACCAGTGGACACACATCAACATAAACAAGACCTACTTAGATTAAGAAACATATTTGCATCTTTATAAATCTTTATAAATCAAATTTTTCAAACAAATATTGTACTGGATGCCTTTTGTGCAGTACAAGTAAAGGCCAAATATACTTAGACTGTTCTATATACTTGCCAGTAAAACCCAAGTATACTTAAGTATAACTGTTAAGTATATCACTGAGATGTACCTAAAGTGCTGTGCTCTTTTTCTTTTTTATAGGTAACAGAAGCCACTTAAGCAAGTATATTTGAGATTTCTAGACATCTCAACATGATTTCAGACTATTTCAGTGAGGTATCAGCTTCTATTACTTGCTAGTGCCTTGTATCAGTATAAAAAACTGGAGCTGATCATTGACCTGAGCAGTTGTATTGGGGTTGATGGGGTGTTTAACGGTGCCCCAGAATAAAAAATTACATTTACATTGCTATAGTTACACAAGGAGATTTCATAAAACTGTGATTGTGAACCTCGAACATTGTTGTTTGTCTTTAACACTGTTAAATAACCTTTACTCAGTAATGTTTATGCTCCTAAAATGTATATATACAAGCAAGCTAGCATTTTAAACCAGCACAACAACAACAACAACACAATAACAGCATGTAAAGAAATCTTACGCTCCAGGCTCTTTCAATGGAACCAAACTGTCAGCAGTACATTGTTGATGTTCCTCTTTAAAGGAGGCTAAAGTTGGTTTTCTATTTACCAGATCTACAGTTTGTACAAGCACCAGAATAGACAGGTTTTCAACTCTGCAGAGATTGCAATTCCACCTGTATTAGCATTACAACCTCCACAGCAACCTTTAAGTAGCAGCCATGCTGTGTACATTGAAGGTACACAGCTTGGTTGAAGCAGATCATCTTAAACTAAAAGCTTTATAATGAGTAACAACTTTAATTTGCCTTGTGTTGATGACAAAAGTCTAAATAAGTGAACTTTATGACACCTTTAAATTTGATTTCTAGCTTTAAATATAACAAATAAAGATACAAATACAGGAAAACATACTTCAGCACTCACACATACATTGTAATTCCCTGCACGGCTGTAGTTTAACACACACTCACACACATACACACGCTCTGCCCTCAGCCTCCAGCCTCAATCTCAGATTGATCGCTTTGATTTTGTGCTGGTGGTTCTATGCTGTCCATCACGCTGTCTCTCCACCCCTTTCCCAGGCACACTTTGTCACTCAGCGGGGACAGGTACTGACAGGCTGCTCTGATCGGTGGCCGTTTACTTTGACACCCAGACCGGACTAATTTTAAGTTGATCAAACCTAATGTTGCGCCAGTGTTGCAGCCGCAGACAGTGTTTGTCTCTTCTTTAACTCATTCAAATCTGGTAGTTAGTTAGCAGGCATGTCCACTTTGGCCACAGTACAATGGATCAGCTGTGATAAAGCGTGTACCCACAACTACAAAGAGTAGTTAAGAAAACACCCTTTATGGGTCATGTTGGGCGAAGGGTCTGGAGCACCAGATAAAAACAGCAGAGAGGCAAATGTTATTCTGTTACCCCGTCACCTTTTTATTGCCAGCCACCGTGAAATATATACAGCATAAAAAAGAATAAATAAACAAGCAAAACAAAAAGTAAACGGCCTGCAAAGTCGTAAGTCTCCTCACATTCATCGGCCTACACCGACATTACTTCCACCAGCCAGCTTAAGGAAGAAGACCCCCTTATCTCTATCTTTAGGAGGTAGAAATACAGGTTGCCCCTCCCTAGCATGTACCAAATTTAATTACATGTTAAAACATCATCATAATTATTTACACAACCAGCAAAAACATTAAGCGTGGCAATAACAAGGCACACAGTCTCAGCACAAACCATAACTATCACTCTAATTAATAGTGAGTCTATACACAATCATTAATACACATTAATACACATTTTCTCCTTTCAGAAACTCTCTTCCTCCCCTCCCAGTCTACACAGGTTGGACTCCCCCAGGTAAGTAAAGTGCAGGAGCTACCCAACTGGTACTCTTTTGGGACCCTGAAGGTAAGTATTAACAGTAGCACCTGGAAACAGGTAAGTATATATGCACAAATGTCTCTTTGGTAATGTGTAGGGGTAACGTACATCTTTACAAGCGTATGAAATTGAAACATTCTCTGTTAAGTTTATTATTCATCGTATAATAGACGGTTTCAGGCAGCCTTAGTTGTTGGAAGCACTGAGCACACTCTGATAACACAATTCATATCACTTGTTTATATCTCGCCGCTGCCCAATAAAAAACAAGTGTCTCAAAAATTGCAACTTTACAGGAGAGAACAAAAACATAATTTTCTTTCAATGTGAGTCAATGGAACCAGAATTGTAAAGGGCAGTTCCCTTCTTTAAATGATGTAGAAAACTGAAAATCAACAAAAATTGAAATACATGAACAATATATATTTATATATACTATACATACTTTGGTTATCCCATGAAAGGGCATGCAAATGTTAATAAGCCTGGAACTTGTGGAAACTCATTTTGTATACACATCTTGTGTACTAACTTCTACTGGATCGTTATCATTACCTAATAAAGGTCGTTAAAAGGTTGAAAAGCAACTTAATCATGGATTTAAAACATGCTACTTTCATTGATTACATTGAAAAAAGTAGGGTTAAGAAAGTGTTACCTGAATGATTCCTAATATATCTGTGCATTTAAGAAATAAGCATCACATCAACATTGTTATATAACAGTATGAGCTCCTCAGATTGGAGCTCTGTCAAAGCCAGTTAACGACAACATTTGTCACAGCTTTTTGTGCAGATATATTGTGGTAATTTGGGGGAGGCTGACAGTTTTATGACGTCATTGCAAACAGAGAAAAATATATGTAGGGCAAAACATGTCCACTATGGAACACTGTTGTTTATCACAGCGGCTCTGTCAGTGACAACAGCATTCACTTTTCCCAATGGCAAGCCTAGCCTAAACCCAGAGGTCCTCATTTGGTCATATCACCGACTACACAATGACAGCACTACCCCAGTGGTCTATCCGTCACATGAACAAGAGAAAAATCAACACATTTTTTGGCTTTGTTGTATCATATTCTTTACACATCAAAAACAGCACACTGAAAAATCACATTATTCAAGTAAAAGAGTAAATTATAAGACTTTTGGTGTAGACTGGGTTAATAGCTTAGCAACATTCGAGCAATCTGTTAAAATATGAAGACACAAGAGAAAAAAAGTGAATGAGAGAAAAAGATACATAACCTACACCTAAGCTTAACCTTAGTATCTCATATAACATTACACATACACCTAAACCTAACCTTAACATCAGTACCCCCTATAATACAACACCTACACCTAAACCTAACATTAACCTTAGCATCCCATATAATACTACACCTACACCTCAACCTGATATTAACCTCAGTACCCCCTATAATACAACACCTACACCTAAACCTAACATTAACCTTAGCATCCCATATAATACTACACCTACACCTAAACCTAACCTTAACATCTCATATAGTGCTACACCTACACCTACACCTAAACCTAACCTTAACCTCAGTAGGCCATATAATACTACACCTACACCTAAACCTAACCTTAACATCTCATATAGTGCTACACCTACACCTAAACCTAACCTTAACCTCAGTAGGCCATATAATACTACGCATACACCTAAACCTAACCTTAACATCAGTATGCCATATAATACTACACATACACACACACACCTAAACCTAATCTTAACCTCAATATCGCATATAATACTACACCTACACCTAAACCTAACCTTAACCTCAGTATGCCATATAATACTACACATACACACACACACCTCAACCTAACCTTAACCTCAATATCGCATATAATACTACACACACACCTAAACCTAACCTTAACCTTAGTATCCCATATAATACTACACCTACACCTAAACCTAACCTTAACCTTAGTATCCCATATAATACTACACCTACACCTAAACCTAACCTTAACATCTCATATAATGCTACACCTACACCTAAACCTAACCTTAACCTCAGTATCCCATATAATACTACACCTACACCTAAACCTAACCTTAACATCTCATATAATACTACACACACACCTAAACCTAACCTTAACCTTAGTATCCCATATAATACTACACCTACACCTAAACCTAACCATAACCTTAGTATCCCATATAATACTACACATACACCTAAACCTAACCTTAACCTCAGTCTCCCAGTAGAAGTAAGAAGGCTTTGTTGTATCGTATTCTTTACACATTCTTTACACAAAACACTGAAAAATCACATTATCCAAGAAAAAGAGTGAATTACAAGACAGGCTACTTCTTGTGTAGACAGGGTTAATAGCTTAGCATGCAATCTGTTAAAATATGAAGACATGAGAAAAAAAGTGAAGGAGAAAGAGTGATAAAGACAAAAGAAAGAGAGGCAGTGAGAGAAAGAGGAGTGGTGGGGGTTTAATTCCAGGCCAGATCTTTTGATTAATGTCACCTCGCGCCAGTGCTGCAGCAATACCTTCCATCAATCAGACCTTAAGATCCTCATTGGCCCGAGAAGAGGAGACAAATTGGGCCCTTGAGTTGCCCCGGGGTCGCTGCAGTCAAAACTAAGTAAAAATGCAGCTAAATGATGCCCGATTTGCCAAAGTTCCACTTTGCTGGACTATAATTACGCCCACTGCTGGGCTTAAGAACACAATCAGCTGAGATGTTCTCCATCGGCTTGTCCAAACACTCCTTCAGATCCCACAATCAAACAACAATGACAGAATCTGCGAACATTGTTTTACCATCACTTCCTTCTTTAGTCAGGCACGATTAGGGGTCAAAAAGGGTCTAAATCCTTTTAACTCTTATTCACAGTACTGCTCTGGCTGGGGCTCTCATCTGGTCAACATGCCACACTTCCATTTCCTTTATTGTTTAAATAGATCTGAGTTCAACAAAGTCTTAGTTGGTCATGACACCACTTGTGACGAGAAACAGAAGAGGGAACGTCTGCAGGTGATAAGGCAAGGCACTGTTTGTATAATTAGTTATTACTTATTCTTCAGTTCAGTGAAGTTAAAATTTTATGGTAATCAGATTCTATACCTTATTAAGTTAAAGTGGGAAATAAAAAATGACTGCAGTTCATTAGATAATTAACTATGCAACTCATTTTAATATTATGTCTAAGATGTACAGCAAGATGACAGTAATAACTACAGACTTCAGAAGCTAAAACCAATGTCTTTTAGTGGATAAAATGTTTTTTAATGGTATAACGGCCCTCAGCAAATCTGTAATCAATCTACTCGTCCCCCAGGGGCTCTGTCCATGTCAGAGTTTAGCTGCATTCATCATGATTAATTCTACCTGGTGTCCTGTGCCAGCAGGGTACGTGTGTGTGTGTGATGGCTCCTGTCTGATGAGAGGAGACACATGTACAGCATGCTGTCACTGGGCCACCTGCAGGCTCTTCCCCAGCTGCAGTGCTCACTGTCAAACTGGGTCTCACACACACACACACACACACACACACACACACACTTTTCTATATTTGTGAGATCATCCATAGGATTCTAGTGGTTTCTGTATTATAGTAAATAATACCATATGATACTAATAATAGCAAATAATACTATTTCTACACCCTAAACCTCCCACATAATACTACACCTAAACCTAACCTTGAACTTAGTATCCCATATAATACTTTAACTACACCTAAACCTAACCATGGCCTTAGTATCCCACATAATACTACACCACACCTAAACCTAACCTTAAACTTAGTATCCCATATAATACTACACCTAAACCTAACCTTAAACTTAGTATCCCATATAATACTTTAACTACACCTAAACCTAACCATGGCCTTAGTATCCCATATAATACTACACCACACCTAAACCTAACCTTAAACTTAGTATCCCATATAATACTTTAACTACACCTAAACCTAACATTAACCTTAGTATCCCACATAATACTGCACCTACACCTAAAACTAACCTTAGCCTTAGTATCCCACATAATACTACACCACACCTAAACCTAACCTTAAACTTAGTATCCCACATAATGCTACACCTACACCTAAAACTAAATCTAAAATTAATCTCAGTATCCCACATAATACTACACCTACACCTAAAACTAAATCTAAAATTAATCTCAGTATCCCACATAATACTACACTTAAACCTAAATCTTACCTTAACCTCAGTATCCCACATAACACTACACCTACACCTAAACCTAACCTTAATCTCAGCATCCCAGTAGAAGTAAGAATGGCAGAGTGATGGAGAGAATAAAAGATAAAGATGAGAAAAAGACAGAAAGATAGTGAAAAAGAGAGAAAAAGATAAAGATGAGAGATAAGAGGGCGTGAGAGAAAAGACAGATGAGAGTGAGAGGACAAGAAAGAGAGAAAGTGAGTTAGACAGAGATACATAAAAGAGTAAAAGAAAAAGGTAAAGTGAAGGAGAGACAGTGAAGAAGACAAAGATAAAGACAAGAGACAGAAATAGAAAAAGAGAAAGATAAAGTGGAGAGAAATGGCGAGCGAGCGAGACAGAGAGAGAAGGATAGAGATGATAAGAGAAAGAGAGAGACTGACAGAGATAGAGAGAGGCTGAGGATAGGTTGAGGATAAGACTGATCAGGTTGAAGATAAGACTGATCAGGTTGAGGATAAGACTGATCAGGTTGAGGATAAGACTGATCAGGTTGAAGATAAGACTGATCAGGTTGAAGATAAGACTGTTCAGATTGAGACTAAGATTGATCAGGTTGAAGATAAGACTGATCAGGTTGAAGATAAGACTGATCAGGTTGAGACTAAGACTGATCAGGTTAAGGCTAAGACTGATCAGGTTGAGGTTAAGACTGATGAGGTTGAGGATAACACTGATCAGGTTGAGGATGAGACTTATAAGGTTGAGGCTATGACTGATGAGGTTGAGGATATGACTGATCAGGTTGAAGATAAGACAGATCAGGTTGAGGCTAAGACTGATCAGGTTGAAGATAAGACTGATCAGGTTAAGGCTAAGACTGATCAGGTTGAGGCTATGACTGATCAGGTTGAAGACTGATCAGGTTGAGGATAAGACTGATCAAGTTGAAGATAAGACTGATCAGGTTGAAGCCATGACTGATCAGGTTGAAGACTGATCAGGTTGAAGATAAGACTGATCAGGTTGAAAATAAGACTGATCAGGTTGAAGATAAGACTGATCAGGTTGAGGATAAGACTGATCAGATTGAAGATAAGACTGATCAGGTTGAAAATAAGACTGTTCAGGTTGAAAATAAGACTGTTCAGGTTGAAAATACGACTGATCAGGTTGAAAATAAGACTGATCAGGTTGAAGATAAGACTGATCAGGTTGAAGATAAGACTGATCAGGTTGAAGATAAGACTGATCAGGTTGAAGATAAGACTGATCAGGTTGAGGATAAGACTGATCAGGTTGAAAATAAGACTGATCAGGTTGAGGCTACGACTGATCAGGTTAAAGACTGATCAGGTTGAGGATAAAACTGACCAGGTTGAGGATAAGACTGATCATGTTGAGGATAAGACTGATCAGGTTGAGGATAAGACTGATCAGGTTGAAGATAAGACTGATCAGGTTAAAGACTGATCAGGTTGAGGATAAAACTGATCAGGTTGAGGATAAAACTGACCAGGTTGAGGATAAGACTGATCAGGTTGAGGATAAAATTGATCAGGTTGAGGATAAGACTGATCAGGTTGAGGATAAGACTGATCAGATTGAGGATAAGACTGAAGAGGTTGAAGATAAGACTGATCAGGTTAAAGACTGATCAGGTTGAGGATAAAACTGATCAGGTTGAGGATAAAACTGACCAGGTTGAGGATAAGACTGATCAGGTTGAGGATAAAATTGATCAGGTTGAGGATAAGACTGATCAGGTTGAGGATAAGACTGATCAGATTGAGGATAAGACTGAAGAGGTTGAAGATAAGACTGATCAGGTTAAAGACTGATCAGGTTGAGGATAAAACTGATCAGGTTGAGGATAAGACTGATCAGGTTGAGGATAAGACTGAACAGGTTGAAGATAAGACTGATCAGGTTGAAGATAAGACTGATCAGGTTGAGGATAAGACTGATCAGGTTGAGGATAAGACTGAACAGGTTGAAGATAAGACTGATCAGGTTGAGGATAAGACTGATCAGGTTGAGGATAAGACTGAACAGGTTGAAGATAAGACTGATCAGGTTGAAGATAAGACTGATCAGGTTGAGGCTAAGACTGATCAGGTTGAAGATAAAACTGTTCAGGTTGAAAATAAGAGTGATCAGGTTGAGGCTAAGACTGATCAGGTTAAGGCTAAGACTGATCAGGTTGAGGACAAGACTGACCAGGTCGAGGATAAGACTGATCAGGTTGAGGATAAGACTGATCAGGTTGAGGACAAGACTGATCAGGTTGAGGACAAGACTGATCAGGTTAAAGATAAGACTGACCAGGTTGAGGAAAAGACTGATCAGTTTTTTTGCAACTTACTAATGGTCAGACATGTCCTTGACTTCTAAACTATGACCACTATGAAATAAAAGCTCTGACAGCAGGATAACAGAGAGAAAGTCAGAAGAGTGGAGGCCAAACAACACTTGAACACCTGTTACACTAAAGCAATACACTCCTCTGCTACTACTACTACTACTACTACTACTACTACTACTACTACTACTACTACTACTACTCAGGCTGCAGTGATTTCAGTCTAATAGAATATTATGCTAATACAAGTGAACTGTTTACACAGTCAGACTAGTCTACTGAACAGGGAAGTTTAATACTTCATTATAACTTTTATTAATGATCTAAGAGTAGAAACATGTTTGTTGGTCCCACAAGTCACATATGAAACAGTTACCAGGATATCATGAGGTAGAATTTATCTGCTAACCAAAGCATGACACATTTTAGACCTAAGTAGTGATGTAGTGACCCGGCAGAGTGATTTGGAAGCAATGAAGAGATTCTTTCGTTTGAACAGCAGAGGTCACTGCTGCATCTCAACAGCCAACAGAAATCACAGTGCAGTCCCAAACACAAGCACAGATCACAAAAGTGAGACATTTAATTTGAAATAGTACAAAAACAACATATCAAGAAGGTTTGAACTTTGAACATATGTTAAAACTAAGAATTGTTGCTTTTTGAAAAATACATGGCCATTTTTGAAGGCACTTGGGACAGCAGCAACAAAATGCCAATGCTGTGTAATGCAAAAAAATATATATTAAAAATAGATGAAGCATCTGACAACTAATTAGGTTAATTGGTAACGGGTCAGTAAAATAGATTGACTATAAAAAGTAATATTAGTGCAATAATTCAATAAGAATATTTTCTTAATGTTACACAATTAGTAACTTGAGGATTCATCATCTACACTATCTAACATTATTAAACAATCTCTGTATGAAAGAGACAAGGCCCTAAACCTCCACGATGCACCAAAACATGCAATGCTTTTTCAATATTAGTCCAATTAGTATGGACGGAAATAACGTGTACCCATCAATATCCAGCGATTTATTGAATTGTCCCCACCAATAACTTGATCCACTCCAAATAAAATCCTGATCAGCCAACATCTGATTAACCTAGAGGTGAAGAAAGGGTTAAATCACTTTCTCTACTCGAGTCCTATCTCCCAGTAACACATACGGCCAGTGTGATTGGCTGTGCCTTTCCCTGCTGTCACGTGAGACTCTGTAGCTAGTTTGATTGTTAGCAGTACCAAGCGAGACTTACTGTGCAAGACTCAACTTGGGGGACACATGGGTGTGAAAAGCGAGTGAGGATGGCAGCAGAAAAGAAGAAGTTGGACATAAAGAGCTATTTTTTAAAAAAACGTGTAAGTCTAATGAAAAGAGTCCATCATAGTAGCGTTCATGGAGATGTTGGGCTTTGGCTACAATCATCTGTAGCTATGAATAACATGGTTTGGAAATGAACTGCACAACAAACTGCCAACTGTCAACTTGGGGGGAGGGCAGGGCGGGGCTTGGGGTTGATTTATAGGTCCCCACCAATGTCAAGAGCAAATCTACGCTCTTGGTATATAGCCCAATAACTAGCTCCTGTGTGTAATGTTCACTGCGCTGCGGCCTTACGCAACTGAGTCGTTATTCTGAATAAGCGAATCAAATCACACACGCGAGCCAGCTGTAGCAGCGGGAAAGCAGAAGCCCGCTTCGCTTAGCATGGCCACGCCCACAATGAAAGATGTTCTTTCACGGCCACGGCTTGGTGGACAAAACGGGCTCGAGGAGTGACATGTGGGCATATTTAGTTTACATGGCCGATGAAGACGGGAACCTAACTGACACCACAAACCCAGTATGTTATAAATCTCTCCAGTGCAGAGCAGGCAACACCAACGACCAGGCTAAGCATTTGACCAACAAGCACCCTGACCTCTACACAGAGCTGAGAAGTGGACAGGGTAGTTAAGTTGAAGGATACACTGGGGAGCTTTACTAAGCTTACATAGCCAATGAAGACAAGAACCCAACCGACACCATAAACCCATTATGCAAACCATGTTATAGCTAAGCATTTGACCAACAAGCACCCTGACCTCTACACAGAGCTGAGAAGTGGACAGGGTGGTTAAGTTTAAGTATACACTGGGGAGCTTTACTGAGCTTTACTAGCGATTACACATCCAACAGTTTATCCGTCATGGATAAGCTAATTACTCGTCTTGCCGTGTGAACTGTGGGCTCATTTAAAACAGTACAATGTTGGTGATTAATACGCAGCAATAAAGTTCACATTTTACATTCAGACAATGAACAGGTTTTATATTTCTGTGATTTCTTTTCCTCCAAGCATTGTTTTGGTATTGAGAATCATGATATTACACTTGGTATCAGTATCGAAGTCAAAATTCTCGTATCATAACTACCCCACAAAGTCCAAACCAGTACAGACAGTGACAGCATTGCATTTAAAATAGACACCGTTCTGTGTTG
Organism: Megaleporinus macrocephalus; assembly: GCA_021613375.1. NCBI lineage: Eukaryota > Metazoa > Chordata > Actinopteri > Characiformes > Anostomidae > Megaleporinus > Megaleporinus macrocephalus. Next base: position 32,336,366 of record CM038726.1, on the reverse strand, counting down.
AAATGACTGCGTGGGCTCAGCAACACTTCCAAAAACAATGTCTGTGAATGTATTTCGTAACCGAATCCACAGATGCAGGTTAAAACTCCACCAATGCAAAGAAGAAACCAGATATAAACAGTTACAGAAACACTGCCGCCCTCTCTGGGCCCAAATCATTTAAGACGCACTGAAGCGAAGTGGGAAAGTGTCCTGTGGTCCGACAAATCAAAACGTGAAATTGGAAATCATGGACACCGCATCCTCCATGCCAGATGAAAACATCTGACTTGTTATCAGTGCACAGTTCACAAGCCAGCATCTGTGATGGTATGGGGAAGCATTGGTGCACATTGCAGGGGTAACTCCATTAACGCTAAACGGTATATAGAGGTTTCCACCATTCAGACGAAGTCATACCATCCAGTCTTTTTCAGAGAAGGCCTTGTTTATTTCAGGAAGACAACAAACCACGTTCTGCATGTATTACAACAGCATGGCTCCGTAGTGCAAGAGTCCAGGTGCTAGACTGCCGTTTCATGATGAATGGACCAATAGAAATGCTCCAAAATCACTTGGAATAAAACCTTTATACATGAACTTACATTAAAAGTTAAGAACATTGTTGGCCTCTGTAAACTTGTCATTTTGGAGATGCTTGTTTGTCATTGGACAGCAACGATCAGCAAATATGACCTCATTTATTATTCTGGCATAACACTCCTTGTGCTTACAAAGCAAAACATTTCTCCATTTGTTCATATGTAATTCATCCAGCATAGATAAAGGGTTATGAAGAGGATCTTTCATAAGGAACGATCCTGGGACCAAACCACTGAAACACTGTAAATCAGAGTAAACCCAAGTAAATACAATTGTGAGCACCAAGCCTTATCACATTGTGACAACACATGTTCTCCCTTAACTACTTGGTCGTGTCGGGAGGATTTTAGGTTGCAATAGGAGTGGTCTGAGTTGTAATAGGAGGGGTCTAGGTTGTAATAGGAGGGGTCTGGGTTGTAATAGGAGTGGTCTAGGTTGTAATAGGAGGGGTCTAGGTTGTAATAGGAGGGGTCTGGGTTGTAATAGGAGTGGTCTAGGTTGTAATAGGAGTGGTCTAGGTTGTAATAGGAGGGGTCTTGGGTTGTACTAAGAGGATTTTGGGTTGTAAAAGGAGTGGTCCAGGTTGTAATAGGAGGGGTCTTGGGTTGTACTAAGAGGATTTTGGGTTGTAATAGGAGTGGTCTGGGTTGTAATAGGAGGGGTCTTGGGTTGTACAAAGAGGATTTTGGGTTGTAAAAGGAGTGGTCTAGGTTGTAATAGGAGTGGTCTAGGTTGTAATAAGAGTGGTCTAGGTTGTAATAGGAGGGGTCTTGGGTTGTACTAAGAGGATTTTGGGTTGTAAAATGAGTGGTCTAGGTTGTAATAGGAGTGGTCTAGGTTGTAATAGGAGGGGTCTTGGGTTGTACTAAGAGGATTTTGGGTTGTAAAATGAGTGGTCTAGGTTGTAATAGGAGGGGTCTTGGGTTGTACTAAGAGGATTTTGGGTTGTAAAATGAGTGGTCTAGGTTGTAAAAGGAGTGGTCTAGGTTGTAATAGGAGGGGTCTGGGTTGTAATAGGAGTGGTCTTGGTTGTAATAGGAGTGGTCTAGGTTGTAATAGGAGGGGTCTGGGTTGTAATAGGAGTGGTCTAGGTTGTAATAGGAGTGGTCTAGGTTGTAATAGGAGGGGTCTGGGTTGTAATAGGAGTGGTCTAGGTTGTAATAGGAGTGGTCTAGGTTGTAATAGGAGGGGTCTTGGGTTGTACTAACAGGATTTTGGGTTGTAATAGGAGTGGTCTAGGTTGTAATAGGAGGGGTCTGGGTTGTAATAGGAGTGGTCTAGGTTGTAATAGGAAGGGTCTAGGTTGTAATAGGGGGGGTCTGGGTTGTAATAGGAGTGGTCTAGGTTGTAATAGGAGGGGTCTGGGTTGTAATAGGAGGGCTCTGAGTTATACTGGGAGGATTTGGGGTTGTAATAGGAGGGGTCTGGGTTGAAGTGGGAGGATTTGGGTTTGTAATAGGAGTGGTCTGGGTTGTACTGGGAGGATTTTGGTTTGTAATAGGAGTGGTCTGGGTTGTACTGGGAGGATTTTGGGTTGTAATAGGAGGGGTCTGGGTTGTACTGTAAGGATCTTGGGGTGTACTTGGAGGAGTTTTGAGTGAACTGGGAGGATTTTGGGTTGTAATAGGAGGGGTCTGGGTTGTAATAGGAGAGGTCTGGGTTGTACTGGGAGGATTTAGGGTTGTAATAGGAGGGGTCTAGGTTGTAATAGGAGAGGTCTGGGTTGTACTGGGAGGATTTTGGGTTGTAATAGGAGGGGTCTGGGTTGTAATAGGAGAGGTCTGGGTTGTACTGGGAGGATTTTGGGTTGTAATAGGAGGGGTCTGGGTTGTACTGGGAGGATTTTGGTTTGTAATAGGAGTGGTCTGGGTTGTACTGGGAGGATTTTGGGTTGTAATAGGAGGGGTCTGGGTTGTACTGTAAGGATCTTGGGGTGTACTTGGAGGAGTTTTGAGTGAACTGGGAGGATTTTGGGTTGTAATAGGAGGGGTCTGGGTTGTAATAGGAGAGGTCTGGGTTGTACTGGGAGGATTTAGGGTTGTAATAGGAGGGGTCTAGGTTGTAATAGGAGAGGTCTGGGTTGTACTGGGAGGATTTTGGATTGTAATAGGAGGGGTCTGGGTTGTAATAGGAGAGGTCTGGGTTGTACTGGGAGGATTTTGGGTTGTAATAGGAGGGGTCTGGGTTGTAATAGGAGAGGTCTGGGTTGTACTGGGAGGATTTTGGGTTGTAATAGGAGAGGTCTGGGTTGTACTGGGAGGATTTTGGGTTGTAATAGGACAGGTCTGGGTTGTACTGGGAGGATTTTGGGTTGTAATAGGAGGGGTCTGGGTTGTAATACGAGGGGTCTGGGTTGTACTGGGAGGATTTTGGGTTGCAATAGGAGGGGTCTGGTTTGTACTGGAAGGATCTTGGGGTGTACTTGGAGGAGTTTTGGATGAACTGGGAGGTGTTTTGTTCGTGGAATGGAGAGACTAATGTATTAACAATGCTCAAATGCACCTCAGACTACCTCCAGAAGTGGTTTGAGTGGCACCTGTATTTGCTTTAAATGTGTCTCAGGTGTTTACACTTGTATTTTTATGTGGCTAATTCAGATATAATTCTGATACTTAAGATAAACACATTGACCAGGCATTAATGGGATCTGTGCAAGGCGCAGCGAGAGGCCGGTGCCTAAACCTCACATGCTAACGAGTGCCTGCTTTATTCGGTTTATTTGTGTTTGGTGTGTGTACAACAAAGGAAAAATGTATGCTGCGCACTTTACTCCTACCTTAAGTGTCCTTCCTGTTCCCAGCAAAGCACAGGTCATTCTACAGGGTCCTAGTTACTGAAAATGCTTGTGCAGTTATAGGATCTCAGACTGTAACGCTGCTCACACAGACCACCATGGTGTATTAATAAACCCAGCTATTCTAAACTGAGAGGATCACAGCTTATTTTTTTATCCTTGATCCCAACAGACTAAATCATATCTAATAGCTTAAGCAACTTATTCATTAATTACAGGCTTTGAATTAAAGTATTTAGTATATGATTCACTGTAAAACTGCAAAATGAAGTTACACAGTGAGTCTCTTGAATGGCTTACATGCTTTAAATGCATGTGTTTGAGTCAGATTTGCATTAAGTAGCATCAAACCCAGGCTCAATCTCAATCCTTTTTCTATCATCCTATCAAATTCTTGTTTCTACACATATATAGTGCATTATTTGCCCAGGTATGGAATTGTGAACACACGACTGAATCCTGAATGGGGATTTGTTTGAAATTTTATGTGCTGTGAGGCCGCAGGAGTCTTCTAATTCATGGGTACGTACAGCCATTTGAGAATTGCGCTCCAACAGACTGTTGGCTTGGTGCTAACATAAGAGAGGAAATTGTAAGGGACGCTTGTTAAAAATGAGAATAGCCATAGTGGTGGTAAAACACTGGCAACCAGCCAATGCTGAGTTAGCCAACATGGGACCAGGCAGTAGTCTGCATGTAAGTTAAAGGTCCCCTAAATGACTGCAATACACATTGATTATACAATACAGATATTCATTGAATTATTGAAACAACGTTACATTGCTGAAACATACTGCTGATAGAAAGTGTGCACTTTGTCATACTTTATGTTGTCTGTTATTTTATAGAAGCAATAAACCGTTTAAGGAAATTCATTACAGTCATACCTAATAACACCCTTACTCGCAATAAAGCAACTGTAATGCATGTCTCTTGTGAATTACTGTTTTAGTATCTAGTTACAGCTACTCAGTACCAAACACTATGCCTTTCACGCAGTGGATTGGGATCCAGTATCCCAAATAGACACACCTTGCTATATCATGTTAAAAACTAATCCCCCCGTCTGAACTACCTGCTCCAGAAGCTTCCATGTTATTTGCTTCATGTAGAAGCTTCCTTAGTTTTTTTTTTAATAAAATCAACAATTTATTATCTGGATATTTTTGGAATAATAAAAAGCAGTAAATTAAATTATTAGTATTGTTACCTATTTTGTAACTTTACTATTGGTTTGCCCAACTAAAACATGATGAGCTGGTCTATGGACAGAGGTGACACATGGTGGATAGCTTTAGAATCCTACAAGTGTCGACCAACTTGGCTAATTATCATTTATCTATGACTTTCACAGGGTCCAACCCACCATAGAGAATTATTTAGTTCTAAATATGGTTATGACCTGGAAAGACATTAAAAATACTTAGACATCCCATCTGATTTATCCTTATGGTCCCCATTAGCCCTTAACCTTAATCTTCCTCTACAGACTAGAAACATTGGCTCTCTGTGTTGAAGATCAAGAGGAATAATAAACTTCTTACAGTTAGTCACAAAAGACATATTTAGATCATTTGAAAAAGTAAAAAAATGATACATTGAAATTTGAAGGGTAAAATATGAAGCTTTTAGACAGAGGAGCTGTTATTGCCCTCTGACAACCTCAAAGGCAAGAGTTCGGCTCTTTTATAGACTTTAGTTTGGGCGCCTCATCCTATAACGTATTGGAAATCCTATGGGAACGTGACTGTACCATATCTTTTAGTGACGATGATTGGTGTTGAGTATGTAAGCAGACATTTCCTAAACGCACCTCTGTAGCTCAACATGAGCAAAATTTCAAATTTATTCATGGTTTTTATTTAACACCTGTACGTCTACAAAGTTTTTCAAGTACTTCTGTACTTGGCCAAAAAATGCATACTATTGCTGTGGTCTGAATCTGATCTCAGATCTCTAAATCTCAGTTAGGATGGGGTTTACACAGATAACTAAGTCTTTACTAGAATTTGATTTGCATCATAATGTATATGTATTTAGAAATCTAAACGTACTTATCTTATGACTTATTTATTTGTCTGTATGATCCCTTGCTTGTAATTCCACATGCCCTCTCCAACTGCTGTATACGTTGTGAACTACACAGAGTGCGGCCTGATATGTAATGATTTTATTCAATTTTAAACATGTATCCCTGTAAAAATCCATAAAAAAACATAATTAAAAAAATCCAATAATATAGGCTCTCTAATTAAATAATATAATGAATAAAGAAGAAGAAAGAGCTGAAGAAAGGCTCATCATGCCCAGAGCGGTAGCTGTGATAGCAGACTACATGGCTGACTTGGACTGTCTGGGGTATTCCAGCTGGACCTCACCCTTTATTGTTGTAATTCTAAGCTTAGAGCCACCGGCACATGCACCGACCATCAGCTGAGGGGCTCCGAATTGGCGTCGCTGCGGGAACAGCAACTTCCTGCCACTCGTGTGACCTCCTGATGGACACAGGCGTGGGAAAGATACCAGACGGGGTGACGGTGCTGATGAACAGCAGGTTAAGAACAATGTCAATGTCATAGGCAGACACTGAGACTCTATCTCCAAACTTATCTGTGGAGATAACTGCACCGTCAGGTTTTCCACAGGGGAATTCTGCAGATACTCCGTCTCTCTGACAGCCACACTCTGCTATCAAACACACTATAACAGAGCACTACAGTACAATGGACCATGCATCGTGCTTGACACTAGTGTTCTAAATCAGGGATGTACCAATAAAGGAATTGGGGGCTGATGTCAATATCCACGTATCTGCTGATAATGATACATAAACAGGTCTACATTTGGGAAATTGAGACTAGTGGCATCTGGATTAGCAGCACAAAGACTTATAGTTTATATAGTGTTACAAACGCAGTAAAATTAATACAAGGCTTAAACAGCAAACACATTAAATATCATTTTGAAATGTTATTAATGAGTCTGATGCCAATCTGTTTAAAAGGGCAATGTGCAAGAGTTTTGGTTTAAAACATTAACTAAGATTAACAGTATGTGGAGCAAGTGTTTTATTGGTACTACAAAGACGTCTACAGAGATTTTTACTAAAGCTAGCACTCTAACCACCTAGTCCTGACAGTCCCGTCTTATTTCTTTTTATATTTTCTTATATTCTCTCATACTTTCTTTTCTTATTCACTTTGTACCTATAGAGGCGATAGTGAGTCACTGTGTTAACAATGTCCAGCAGCAAACTTCAAAGATTTCAAGAAAATTTCAAAGAATAGATCAATGGTTAAAATACCAGACATGCCATGAAAACCAAGATAAAGAGAGACCCAGGTTTCTTCCCATGTTAATTCAAATTCTAATCTCAGGATATTCACAACAATTTGTTTCAGTATCATAAAGGAGTCATTTATAAGATGATGCAAGCCTGTCAAATTCATACTTCAAACAATAAAGAGTGGTGTCCAGTCCCTTGTAAGACCCAAGTCCCACCTCCCTTTTCACTTGTTTGCAGTCTGTCACCTCTACCCTATGTCTTGTCTGTCCCATGTGCTTGTGTTTACCTTCCTGGTCATGTGGGTCTGTTTGTTTTGTCATGTGTTCTCTGTCTCCGCGCTCTGTCTCTGCCCCTCACCTGATCAGTGTTGTCTACCTCTTGTTAGCCCCAGGTGTTTGTCATTAGTTCTTGTTTATATTCTGTGGTCTCTGTTGAGTGTTTTGTCTTACTGTGTGTTGTTTTGTGTTTGTAAGAAGCTGCCTGTTGTTTTATTTTGGATTTAAGTTCATCTCGTCTTTGCTTTCGTTTCTAGTTTCTGGTTAGCGTTAGTTATCTTTGTTTATCTTTTGTTTAGTTAGTTAATAAACATATTCCGGCTTATGAACTTGCATCCTGCCTCCTCGTCTGTCCAACGTGACACGGCCTAGAAGAAACATTGATAGTTCAGCCTCAAACATCATCACTTCACATGCCAAGAGCGTCTCCAGTGGCGAAAAGTAGCTTCAACGTCGATTGTTGTTTAGCTTCTATCTATATCACTTCTTTTTTGTGTTTGTCACATCTGCCCCCGTCAGTTCTCCAAGCCAGCAGAGGTCCTACTCTCCAGAGTCTGCAGACTCTGGCTTATACCTGTCATCAATCAGACACCATTTTTTTGGGTATTTAAGGAACATTTAAACCAGGGGTCACTAATAGGCGGACCGCGGTCCGGATCCGGACCCAGACGTTGTCCAATGTGGACCCAAACTGATAAGCTATTGAGAATTTAATGTTGACTGTGTTTATTTTAAGAGGCGGAGCTTTTCTAGTCTTTACGGTATACAGGCTTTACGGCACAGTGAACTCACAGACCAATCATGTGCGCTGAAAGATCACCGAAGGCTCCTCAGCCAATCAGATCTGTGCACATTTGTACACACCGGCGAGGTACGAAGTGAGGAGCAGCAGTCGGAGACTAAAGCGAGTCAGAAAGAATAAGGAGCTCTAAAAACAGAAAAGTGAACAGAGAGAACTGAGTGTTGAACAGGAACGGTTCTGGAATAGACCTGCTCGTCTAGTTCTGGAGAATACCGCTCTGTACAACCAACATGTTAATCTGTGAAGCTGAGTTAACAAGAAGAACCACGTTTTATTTACTTTCTCTATAAATAAACACTAAGATGCACTTTTTTTCAAAGCGTTCTGTTTTTTTTTAAATGTAGATCTTGTTTTTACTTGAAGTGAGGAAAATCATTTATTTATAGTTTTATGAATATTTCATTCAGTTCATTACAGCATTAGGATGTTTGTTGTTCCACTAAAATGAAAAAGCCTTTACAGATGCCTTGTACTTTACAAATACAAACATATTGCAAGACACACATGAGTTAGCATTCCCGTCTTTGTGGGTTTTTCCTGTGTTCTGTATGCTGCTGTGCTCCACGTATTCCAACACTAAACTTAACCAGTGACATCATGTATTATAACATTGTTGTTGTTAAAAAATATGTCTTCAAAATACTAACTTTACTGAACAGTCTTTAATTTCAGTGTACGATAATGGAAAGACATTTAATCCCAAGTGACTGGAGTATTTTTTGGTTTTAAATTGTCATTATATTCAAATACAGAAAAATTTAAACTTGATATACAAATATTTCTTAGTACAGCATTGATATACACTCACCAGCCACTGGAATCTACACTCATTGTCCAATATATTGGCTCCACTTACCATATAGGTGCACTTAATACTTCTGCAATTACAGACTAGAGTCAATCTGTTTCTCTGTATACTCTGTTACCCTGTTCTTCAATGGTCAGAGCCCACCACAGGACCACCACAGTGCCACATTCATAAAGCAGCTAGTTTTGTTGCCAAATCTAAATGGTTAAGTGATTAATTAGTATACCATACCTTTATACCAGAGGTCACTAATAGGCGGACCACGGTACTGGTCTGGACCCAGACGTTGTCCAACGTGGACCCAAGCTGATAAACGTGATAAAGCTGATAAAAAAGAATAGTGTATGGAAAGAATAATGTGCAACCATGAATGGATCGAGTCATATATGTTTATTATTCCCACAGGCAGCTCCAAATGGAGTTAAGAAGAAGGCTGCCCATTTTATTTACTTTTTTTTTTATAAATAAGCACTTTTCAAAAACATTCGGTTTTCTTAATGTAGCTCTTGTTTTTATTTAAGTAAGTAAAAAGCATTTATTCGTAGTTTTATAAATAATTAATTCAGTTCAGCATTTAAACAGTAAATATACTGAAATATACTGAACGGTATGTGTGATGTGTTGGTGTTTCAGTATCTGATGGTATAAGATGCTGATACTAGACTACTTCAGTAAACAGGATACACCACTGAATCAGAACGCACGTTAGAGATGATGAGGGTCCGGACCTTGCCCTGAGGAGATCTCCTCTAACTGGACCTTACTGACTCTAATTAAATACCCCTGTTTTAAATTAATGTTCTGTGCAAAGTATTGTGTGGTACTGCCTACACATGTCTTCAGTGTGTTGTCCTCTTTCTATGGCGATTGCGAGTACTGGAATCTGTTTTAACCATAAGCATATCGCCACAGCCTGGTGTTCATAACAACACTTTGGAGTGATGGCGATCACTTGCCAGGAGCTTCAGTTTATGGTTTACTGTTTCATTGGCTACCTGTCCTGAAATGATCTAACCAGAACAGAGACATCATACATGAAGAGATGAGCCACTTATTGAAATATGAATGCGAAAGCTAGTTTTGCTTGATGCCTATTTACAGAAGAAGTTCCGCCCTTTGAGAAAAAGAGCCAATCAGCTTGCTGGTTATGCCTTAAGTTGAGAAGTTTCGCCTATGTTTTGGCATTAACAGGGAAATCTGATCTAAATTATATGATTTATTTAAAAATTGAATTTTGAAAAAAAAAACATCTATTTCCTAATTTTATTAAAATCCATTTATTATCTTCCACTTTGTCCCACTAGTCAGGGTCACACTAGCTGGATCCAATCCCAACACCTACGGGCAGTTTAGAGTGAGGGTCCTAACATGCATGTGTTTGGACTGTGGGAGGAAACAGGAATACCCGGAGGAAACCCACTCAAGCACGGGGAGAACATACACACTCCACACAGAACCACCCGGACCGGTAATCCAACCTAGATCATCTTACTGTGAGGAGACAGTACTGACCACTAAACCGCCGTGCTAACACTAGAATAAAACCTTCCTTGAAAAAACATTCTTCACTGATCATATCTGAATATAGTTCCAGCAGCTAACCACAGTCCATTTTCACTCAGTAGTACTTTCCAGTCCTTCCTCTTCTGTCTTCTGCAGCAAGACAAATTTACTTTAGTGGATGTATTAGCAGTGCTTAGAGCCAAGACACCCTCAGTGCAGTGTCCCAGCCCAGCAGGCCGTTTATTCAACTGAGAACAAAGCAGACACAGCAGCGGGGCCTGGCCCTCATTCAGTCTAAAAGTCCAGGCATTCACTAGCTGCGGCTTCTTGGTTTTAAAACGTGACTTGTGGGCATATTTCTTTTGGGGATGAATAACTGAGTGAACATATTCTTGGTAAGCTTAAATGCTATTAAATAAGGTCAAAACTGACATCTACTTTTATCTCAAAGTTTTTGGGATAAATAATGAGTCCCTCATGCTCAGATATCTTTCAAATGTATAGAAAACAAATAGACACCTAAACTCCTACTGGCTGAACTGAGATTTATCATAGGAATGTATCAAAAGTGATATTGATGTCAGGTTTGGAGAAATTATTTTTCAGCTGACTTTTTACTTCTACTCCTTACATTTACACTCCATTATCAGTACTTTCTACTCCTTACATTTACACTCCATTATCTGTACTTTCTACTCCTTACACTTACACTCCATTATCTATACTTTCTACTCCTTACATTTACACTCCATTATCTATACTTTCTACTCTTTACATTTACACTCCATTATCTGTACTTTCTACTCCTTACATTTACACTCCATTATCAGTACTTTCTACTCCTTACATTTACACTCCATTATCTATACTTTCTACTCCTTACATTTACACTCCATTATCTGTACTTTCTACTCCTTACATTTACACTCCATTATCAGTACTTTCTACTCCTTACATTTACACTCCATTATCTATACTTTCTACTCCTTACATTTACACTCCATTATCTGTACTTTCTACTCCTTACATTTACACTCCATTATCAGTACTTTCTACTCCTTACATTTACACTCAATTATCTATAATTTCTACTCCTTACATTTACACTCCATTATCAGTACTTTCTACTCCTTACATTTACACTCCATTATCTGTACTTTCTACTCCTTACATTTACACTCCATTATCTGTACTTTCTACTCCTTACATTTACACTCCATTATCTGTACTTTCTACTCCTTACATTTACACTCCATTATCTATACTTTCTACTCCTTACATTTACACTCCATTATCAGTACTTTCTACTCCGTACATTCACACTCCATTATCAGTACTTTCTACTCCTTACATTTACACTCCATTATCTGTACTTTCTACTCCTTACATTTACACTCCATTATCTATACTTTCTACTCCTTACATTTACACTCCATTATCTGTACTTTCTACTCCTTACATTTACACTCCATTATCTGTACTTTCTACTCCTTACATTTACACTCCATTATCTGTACTTTCTACTCCTTACATTTACACTCCATTATCAGTACTTTCTACTCCTTACATTTACACTCCATTATCAGTACTTTCTACTCCTTACATTTACACTCCATTATCAGTACTTTCTACTCCTTACATTTACACTCCATTATCAGTACTTTCTACTCCTTACATTTACACTCCCATTATCAGTACTTTCTACTCCTTACATTCACACTCCATTATCTGTACTTTCTACTCCTTACATTTACACTCCATTATCAGTACTTTCTACTCCTTACATTTACACTCCATTATCTGTACTTTCTACTCTTTACATTTACACTCCATTATCTGTACTTTCTACTCTTTACATTTACACTCCATTATCTGCACTTTCTACTCCTTACATTTACACTCCATTATCTGTACTTTCTACTCCTTACATTTACACTCCATTATCAGTACTTTATACTCCTTACATTTACACTCCATTATCAGTACTTTCTACTCCTAACATTTACACTCCATTATCTGTACTTTCTACTCCTTACATTTACACTCCATTATCTGTACTTTCTACTCCTTACGTTTACACTCCATTATCAGTACTTTATACTCCTTACATTTACACTCCATTATCTGTACTTTCTACTCCTTACATTTACACTCCATTATCAGTACTTTCTACTCCTTACATTTGCACTCTATTATCAGTACTTTCTACTCCTTACATTTACACTCCATTATCAGTACTTTCTACTCCTTACATTTACACTCCATTATCAGTACTTTCTACTCCTTACGTTTACACTCCATTATCAGTACTTTCTACTCCTTACATTTACACTCCATTATCAGTACTTTCTACTCTTTACATTTACACTCCATTATCAGTACTTTCTGCTCCTTACATTTACACTCCATTATCAGTACTTTCTGCTCCTTACATTTACACTCCATTATCTGTACTTTCTACTTCTAACATTTACACTCCATTATCTGTACTTTCTACTCCTTACATTTACACTCCATTATCAGTACTTTCTACTCCTTACATTTACGCTCCATTATCAGTACTTTCTACTCCTTACGTTTACACTCCATTATTAGTACTTTCTACTCTTTACATTTACACTCCATTATCAGTACTTTCTGCTCCTTACATTTACACTCCATTATCAGTACTTTCTGCTCCTTACATTTACACTCCATTATCTGTACTTTCTACTTCTTACATTTACACTCCATTATCTGTACTTTCTACTCCTTACATTTACACTCCATTATCTGTACTTTCTACTCCTTACATTTACGCTCCATTATCAGTACTTTCTACTCCTTACATTTACACTCCATTATCAGTACTTTCTACTCCTTACGTTTACACTCCATTATTAGTACTTTATACTCCTTACATTTACACTCCATTATCAGTACTTTCTACTCCTTACATTTACACTCCATTATCAGTACTTTCTACTCCTTACATTTACACTCCATTATCTGTACTTTCTACTCTTTACATTTACACTCCATTATCAGTACTTTCTGCTCCTTACATTTACACTCCATTATCAGTACTTTCTAATACTTAATGGCATTTTCCCCCCTTACATTACTTTTACTTTTATGCTTTAAATAGTTTTGAAATCAGTACTTTTACACTTTTACTGGAGTAAAAAGATACTACAACCTCTACAGAAGTATTTTTAAACCCTAGTATCAATACTTCTACCTGAGTAATGAATGTGAATACTTTTAACATCATTGTCTACCACTCGCCATTTTACTCAAGGTGCTCTCGATCCGCTCACTCTGCACTCTAGTGTGAACTGATAACTGACTTTACCCTCTTCAGGTCTGCTGTATTCCTCTGATCAGACAGGAAATCAGCTACTGCTACGCCGGTCCAGATTGAGGCTACCATCTACAATCTACATCTGCCTACTGTACACGGCCAGCTCCTCCCCCACACCTAGCTGGACGTAGTGCTGGTTCCCTGGTGCTCTAGCTTTACTGGTCTTTGCCCAGCCCAGTACATTGCCTTCCACTCTGTTACAAAAGTTACTAAAAGTTACTCTGTTACAAAACTTACTAGACACACAACACCGGTCAGATAAACCATCAGATAGTCACTCCTAGCTAACAATAACAGAATAAAGAGTGATCAGAAATATGGGTTAGGGTGAGAGCTGGACTGATAATGACTGTAATGTGTTGGTTCTGAGTGATAAAGTACAAAAACACTCTTTTACAAAACTTACTAGACACACAACACCAGTCAGATAAACCATCAGATAGTCACTCCTAGCTAACAATAACAGAATAAAGAGTGATCAGAAATATGGGTGAGGGTGAGAGCTGGACTGATAATGACTGTAATGTGTTGGTTCTGAGTGATAAAGTACAAAAACACTCTTTTACAAAACTTACTAGACACACAACACCAGTCAGATAAACCATCAGATAGTCACTCCTAGCTAACAATAACAGAATAAAGAGTGATAAGAAATATGGGTGAGGGTGAGAGCTGGACTGATAATGATTGTAATGTGGTGGTTCTGAGTGATAAAGTACAAAAACACTCTTTTACAAAACTTACTAGACACACAACACCAGTCAGATAAACCATCAGATAGTCACTCCTAGCTAACAATAACAGAATAAAGAGTGATCAGAAATATGGGTGAGGGTGAGAGCTGGACTGATAATGATTGTAATGTGTTGGTTCTGAGTTCTCTATGGTTTGAACATTTCCAGCTTGTCAGAGACGAAGTAACATTAAAATAAAATAAAACTTTTTTCTACTATACTCTTTAGGGGTGCTGGGACTCAATTACTAAATAAACTAGGGCTAGCTCCGCCCCTGATGCTATTGGCTGAACAGCATGTAAAATTTCAATGTTGTGATGGCTTTGAGATTATGACTGATAGACAAACCTTAGAGACGGAAAACCAACAAGCCAAAGTGTGCTGCTGTGTACACTCATGCCTATACTCAGCTAATGGAGAAGCAGCGAGAGAGGGCTGTAGATGATCGTTTTTAAGGCTGAGAGAGGATAAAGTGGGTGTGTCACTCACCGTCCTGCAGCCGGAGCTGTTTGAGGAAGAGAGGATTCTGTAACACGTTACAGCGGCCTGGCTCGTCCTCCCTTGTCACCAACATCAGATCTGTGTAGATGAAGATGGTCACCTGTTCAGAGAGCGAGAAGGACAGAACGAAAGGCAGTCAAGTACATTCTGTGCCCAAAAGTATTAGGACACATACCGAATATATATATGTGCATATAAAAAGTGTTACTGTATGCAGAGATGGGCACGAGAGAGAGTGACTTGACTTAGACTCTAACCTAAAGACTCGTGACTTGACTTAAACTCTAACCTAAAGACTCATGACTTGACTTAAACTCTAACCTAAATACTCGTGACTTGACTTAAACTCTAACCTAAATACTTGTGACTTGACTTAGACTCTAACCTAAAGACTCGTGACTTGACTTAAACTCTAACCTAAAGACTCATGACTTGACTTAAACTCTAACCTAAATACTCGTGACTTGACTTAAACTCTAACCTAAATACTTGTGACTTGACTTAGACTCTAACCTAAAGACTCGTGACTTGACTTAGACTCTAACCTAAAGACTCGTGACTTGACTTAGACTCTAACCTAAAGACTCGTGACTTGACTTAGACTCTAACCTAAAGACTCGTGACTTGACTTAGACTCTAACCTAAAGACTCGTGACTTGACTTGGACTCTAGCCTAAAGACTCGTGACTTTACTTAGACTCTAACCTAAAGACTCATGACTTGACTTGGACTCTAACCTAAAGACTCATGACTTTACTTAGACTCTAACCTAAAGACTCATGACTTGACTTGGACTCTAACCTAAAGACTCATGACTTGACTTGGACTCTAACCTAAAGACTCATGACTTTACTTAGACTCTAACCTAAAGACTCATGACTTGACTTGGACTCTAACCTAAAGACTCATGACTTGACTTGGACTCTAACCTAAAGACTCGTGACTTGACTTGGACTCTAGCCTAAAGACTTGTGACTTTACTTAGACTCTAACCTAAAGACTCATGACTGAACTTGGACTCTAACCTAAAGACTCGTGACTTGACTTGGACTCTAACCTAAAGACTCATGACTTGACTTAGACTCTAACCTAAAGACTCATGACTTGACTTAGACTCTAACCTAAAAACTCGTGACTTGACTTAGACTCTAACCTAAAGACTTGTGACTTGACTTGGACTCTAGCCTAAAGACTCATGACTTGACTTGCACTCTAGCCTAAAGACTCATGACTTGACTTAGACTCTAACCTAAAGACTCGTGACTTGACTTAGACTCTAACCTAAAGACTCGTGACTTGACTTGGACTATAGCCTAAAGACTCGTGACTTTACTTAGACTCTAACCTAAAGACTCGTGACTTGACTTCAACTCTAACCTAAAGACTCGTGACTTGACTTCGACTCTAACCTAAATACTCGTGACTTGACTTAGACTCTAACCTAAAGACTCCTGACTTGACTTAGACTCTAACTTAAAGACTCGTGACTTGACTTGGACTCTAGCCTAAAGACTCATGACTTTACTTAGACTCTAACCTAAAGACTTGTGACTGGACGTAGACTATAATCTAAAGACTTGTGACTTGACTTAGACTCTAACCTAAAGACTTGTGACTTGACTTGGACTCTAGCCTAAAGACTCGTGACATAACTTAGACTCTAACCTAAAGACTCATGACTTGACTTGGACTCTAGCCTAAAGACTTGTGACTTGATTTAGACTTTAACTTAAAGACTCGTGACTTGACTTGGACTCTAACCTAAAGACTCATGACTTGACTTGGGCTCTAGCCTAAAGACTTGTGACTTGATTTAGACTTTAACTTAAAGACTCGTGACTTGACTTGGACTCTAACCTAAAGACTCATGACTTGACTTGGGCTCTAGCCTAAAGACTTGTGACTTGATTTAGACTCTAACCTAAAGACTCGTGACTTGACGGTCAATACATAAAAACACTGTCCAACTGTATCTTTCATCACAAAGACAGCCTGTTTAGTGAAATGCTGAATGTATTAACAGTTCTTAATTATTTTTTAAATATTAAATCTCCAGGGAAAATATTGTGTATTGTTAAAAATGTGCTGAAGAATGACCATGTTGTCCACACACACACACACACACACACACACACACACACTGTATAACACACAAACCCAAAACCATACATCAAGTTCAAGCTTGGTCTTTTCCTCAATGGGTTCAAAACCTCATACGCACATACACCCACCTGTTTAATATTTCATCGGCGCGAAGGTACAAAAATGAAATTTACATGTCGTGTTTCTGCATGACTGATCAAATAAGAGGTGTTACTTATTAATGAGCTTTACTGTATTCACCCCTGCTTTTATGCACAATACAGCAATTTATTCTTAATCAGCTCAGACAAAGATTCAGGAGAAGGTCAGAAGGCACAGGAAGCCAAATTAGCTCCGTGAAGACTGGCGGGCTGTGTGATAATTTAGTTTGAGATGGAAAAGTGGGTTTTAATTCAATAATGGAGAAGGAAGCACCCAGTGCCTTGTGCTAAGGTGTGCTGCTGTAACTGCTAAAGCAATAAGCCTGTGGTAAGCAACTTAGGACCAGGCATTATATACATACATATATATATATATATATATCAAAAGAGATCAAAATTAGAGAACAACACACCATTTCCTAAATGTAAAGGTCACTATTTAGTCCTATGTGAATTTATCCTAATAGGAGTTAAAGAGCAGTATTTTAAACATGTTTCTACTTTCCAGTTTTCACTGACTTTGCAAGATGGAAAGCTGTTCCAAAGTGACTGAAACCCTCCGTCAGCAGGTTCTCAAGATGAAGGCCAAAGGGGTGACCCTACCAGCCATAGCAAGAAAAGTTAGTCGTTCCAAGTCTGTGATTTCTAGAATACTGCATCTTTACAACACCACAAACTCATTCAAAGTCCCCCAAGAAGGCTGGTCGTCCAGAGCAGTGTGAGAGACTAGTGATGTCCTGTGGCCACAGATGTGCGGAAGTCATTCAAAGATTTTTTTGTTGAAGTTCTTTGGTTATTTTGTTAAACGCTGTTCTAGTGGCATTTATATATATATATAGATAGATAGATAGATAGATAGATAGATAGATGGATAAGTAGCTCGATTATACGGGGGAGGCTCAGAGTCGAGCCACTACTCCTCCACGTTAAGAGGAACCAGCTGAGGTTGTTCGGGAATCTCGTTAGGATGCCTCCTGGATGCTGTTCTGGACATGTTTGACCAGGAGGAGACCACGGGCAAGACCTAGGACACGCTGGAGGGATTATATCTCTTAGCTGGCCTGGGAACGCCTCAGTATCCCCCCGATGGACTGCTTAGACTGCTACCCCATGACCCGAATCCCCAGAAAAGCGATAGATAATGGATGGATATATATATATATATATATATATATATATATATATATGTTTTCTACAACCTTTGAGCATATCAATGGTTAGGGTTAGGGTTTACATTGTATGAAAATTTTATGATGAATAGACCAATAGAAATGCTCCAAAATAGCTAGTAAAATTCTGGTTCCATTGACTTACATTGAAAGTAACATATTTTTGGTCTCGTCTGTAAAGTTGCAATTTTGTAAATACTTGTTTTTCATTGGACAGCGATAATATATATATATATATATATATATATATATATATATATATATATATATATATATATATATATATATATATATATATATATATATATATAAACTGGCCATTCATCTTCTTTTTGATGACAAAGGTCATACCAATATAACAATTTAACATTTGTCCCAATTTATATATTTTAAATTTTGCTTATTGTCCCAGCCTTATTGCTTACACAGTATTATAAGATAATATAAAATAAACTTTAGCTAATCTGGTTTTTATGTTTAAAAATAACCTAAAACTGATATATTTATTTTTTACAATCACAAATATTATAACATGAATGGCGTGCAGTATGTATTAAGCATGGGCACCAGACATTGATGTGAAAACCAGCCAGAAAGTCTAGGAGGATGAGGAACCTCGCGTGAGTTTACTGAATCTGGGGCAGGACTGACACACACCCACACACACCCACGCAGGCTCTCCCAAAACATGGGTTCTCCCAAGCGGCCTTCCTTCCTGAACAGTTTGGGATTTGTTTTTGGCAAAGCCACTTGTGACAGAAGCCAAATATTCCACCACACCCTTTAATAAGCAGCAGAGATGGACCGTCCTGCAGAAGGCTGGCAATGCGCCATCAGGCATTCCGGCCAGTTCTCGCTGAGTGACGGAGAAACAAAACAGCCCCCGACTGCCTACTGTGCCAGAATGGCCTTCAGTAAAACAAAGAATGAATCATTTGGGCAACGTTCAAAAGAAAACTACACTGCTCATCAAATGTTGACTTTTTTAAAATTATATTCTGCTTTACTTGTTACTTTTCAATTAGCCTAGACACGTCCAACCATTACATTTAGTATAATAAGTTAAAGAGTCAAAGAACTGGTTCTGATTGGTCTTAAATGAAGAAAGTTTGAAAATTTGAGTTCGACCATTGGTAAATATGTGCCTGTATAGGCAACACTTTTTGATTCACCCAAACAAAGCATGGTCTTTACCCACCCAAATCCAGAGTGATGGTAACTGATAGTACTTGTTTGAAGCATGTATTGTAATATATCCAAATCCAGGCCAGTGTCGGTTCCAAGCTGATGTTTTGTGGTTTATTCTAACCAAATAAACAAACAAACCAATAAGAAACCAAATAAAGGTAACAGTGTCTTTGTTCTACACACTGCTCAGGTGCACCACATGGTCAAAGACTATGGAAGCTGGTATCAGCACCCTCTTTAGGACTGGAAGAGCACTCTCCTAAATAGAACCTCTCTCTATCTGCAGAGGAAGACCAGTCTTAGAACAAAAAGAAAGTATTAATTTAACATTTTCAGTCAAATTTGTATTTTATCCTGTTCTGGTAAGAAATGTGTAGTTCCCCATGACTATAAAAGCTATTTAATATAGATAAAAGCATTGTATAGATAAAAGTAGCAGTTAAAGATGTCATAGAATGCCTTCATTCTACTTAGAAGGTATACAACTTTGGTCAGAACGAAAATGCCCAGATAAGGATTTCCATTTCCATTTACACCCTATAATTTGGTGCTAGAATAAAATCAGCACTGATTGGCTGATTGATACAAGAAGACAAAACAAAACGAACCCCCATCACAATAAGCTCGGTCCTCGTGTTATTTAGTTAGCTATGCTAACGCCAGTTGCTTAGAGCTTACGTATACTAGCTACTTACTTTTCTGCATCAACACAAAGTCCAGAGTGAACTGTGCAGAGTAACCAACTGTACGTTACCCAGGATCTTGTTAAAGACTGGGGGCTGAAGTTTCTATTCACCAGCTTGTTTTGAAAATTGTCCATTCCACCTTAAATAGTGCTGCAGTTCCATACTGGCACCTGCACCAGCATTAAGGTGGATTGGAACATTTGAATAAGACGCTGGCGAATAGAAAGCCAAGTGCAGCTGCAGATGAACAACAGTTCAGTTCCCTGGAAAGAGTAAGAGAAGTGGCAACACTTAAAGACTGGAACATTAGATTTCTCCACACAGTCCACCATGGTCGGTGCTGTTGCATTGTTATATGTACATTTTGGGCGTGTAAATATAATTGAGTATTAATGAGTAATGACTTAATGACTCATTAATTTTATTTAAAATAATTATGTCATTTGTGAATTCAGGATTTGCATATGAACTACAGTGTTTAAGCTAGCAGTATATCACCTATGGACTGAAGTCTCCATATTCAATTATACCAGTATAAATACAGTTTTCCATTCCACGGCACCATTCCTCAGGAGCTGGTGGTGGACCTGAGGAGGGACAAAACGCAGGTGACCCCTGTTTCCATCAGGGGGGTCAGTGTGGACACTGTGGAGGACTATAAATATCTGGGCGTGCACATTGGCAATAAACTGGACTGGGCTAACACTGACGCCCTCTACAAGAAGGACCAAAGTCGTCTCTATTTTCTGAGGCGTCTGAGGTCCTTCAACATCTGCAGGACTATGCTGAGGATCTTTTATGAGTCTGTAGTTTCCAGTGCCATCCTATACGCTGTTGCATGCTGGGACAGCAGGCTGAGGGTGGCAGACGCCAACAGACTTAATAAACTGATCCGCAGAGCCAGTGATGTTGTGGGTGTGGAGCTGGACTCACTGACGGAAGTGTCTGAGAGGAGGATGCTGTCTAAGCTGCAGGCCATCATGGAGAATGGCTCCCACCCTCTTTATCACACAGTGATGAGACGCAGGAGCACATTCAGTTCAAGACTCATTCAGCCAACATGCACTACAGACACCACAGGAGGTCATTCCTACCATCAGACTTTATAACTCCTCCCTTAACGTACGACACCTCTCACACGTACAGTAATAACAATAGAACAATAATTTAATTCTGTATATAAGAACTCAAATGTGCTATAACTTCTTACTTCTAAACTCTTACTGTTGTATACAGTATATCTGTACTTATTATTATAGCCACAGTCACTTTATATTTTATTATTCTATTGTATTATGAGACTTATATATGTGTACATATGACAAATTTCTTTTATGTTGTAAATTATTATTAGAGTGTTCATTCTTCTACACAACGGCTGCTACTGCAATAACTGCAATTTCCCCCTGGGATCAATAAAGTATTTCTGATTCTGATTCTGATTCTCAGTCATGTGGTTTTATTGAACATGGGCTTCTTTAGACCTGTGCTCATGCAAGCTCAAAGAGCACAGGGACCAAAAAGAATAAAAAAATTCTGATATGAACATTTATGGATACACTAAGAAAGACTATTCAGAAGCCTCAGCTTCGTGATCATCGAATGTCTTTCTTAGCATCAATGCACACACTGGCTCTCTAGAAAGGGTTAAGTGTTGATGAGTGCTGACATCACAGAAGAGAAGTGGAGCGTGTGGGTGTTGGCTTTTTTCCAAAATAGTACTAATACTTATGTGTGGTATTGCTTTTTAACTTATTAGTCTGTGTAAGTAAACATTTGTGTTAAAAACTACTACAAAATGTAGTAGTGACTTTAAGCCCTGCCTCCAGATGATATCAGTGTCCTTTGATTGGTCAGCTTGCCCACTTCGTTCTGAATGGTCAACAACCAGAGCGGCTTGAGTTGTTCTTCCCCACACATATCAGTATGTTATCTGTATTAACACTGTTTACTTCTATTTCTACCCAGTACTACCTCAGTATTTTATCTGTGTTAACACTGTTTACTTCTACCTCTACCAAGTACTACCTCAGTATTTTATCTGTGTTAACACTGTTTACTTCTACCTCTACCCAGTACTACCTCAGTATGTTATCTGTGTTAACACTGTTTACTTCTACCTCTACCAAGTACTACCTCAGTATGTTATCTGTGTTAACACTGTTTACTTCTACCTCTACCCAGTACTACCTCAGTATGTTATCTGTGTTAACACTGTTTACTTCTACCTCTACCAAGTACTACCACAGTATGTTATCTGTGTTAACACTGTTTACTTCTACCTCTACCAAGTACTACCTCAGTATGTTATCTGTGTTAACACTGTTTACTTCTACCTCTACCCAGTACTACCTCAGTATTTTATCTGTATTAACACTGTTTACTTCTACCTCTACCAAGTACTACCTCAGTATTTTATCTGTGTTAACACTGTTTACTTCTACCTCTACCCAGTACTACCTCAGTATGTTATCTGTGTTAACACTGTTTACTACTACCTCTACCCAGTACTACCTCAGTATGTTATCTGTGTTAACACTGTTTACTTCTACCTCTACCCAGTACTACCTCAGTATGTTATCTGTGTTAACACTGTTTACTTCTACCTCTACCAAGTACTACCTCAGTATGTTATCTGTGTTAACACTGTTTACTTCTACCTCTACCAAGTACTACCACAGTATGTTATCTGTGTTAACACTGTTTACTTCTACCTCTACCAAGTACTACCTCAGTATGTTATCTGTGTTAACACTGTTTACTTCTACCTCTACCAAGTACTACCACAGTATGTTATCTGTGTTAACACTGTTTACTCCCACCTCTACCAAGTACTACCTCAGTATGTTATCTGTGTTAACACTGTTTACTTCTACCTCTACCCAGTACTACCTCAGTATGTTATCTGTATTAACACTGTTTACTTCTACCTCTACCAAGTACTACCTCAGTATGTTATCTGTGTTAACACTGTTTACTACTACCTCTACCCAGTACTACCTCAGTATGTTATCTGTGTTAACACTGTTTACTTCTACCTCTACCCAGTACTACCTCAGTATTTTATCTGTATTAACACTGTTTACTTCTACCTCTACCAAGTACTACCTCAGTATGTTATCTGTGTTAACACTGTTTACTTCTACCTCTACCCAGTACTACCTCAGTATGTTATCTGTGTTAACACTGTTTACTTCTACCTCTACCCAGTACTACCTCAGTATGTTATCTATAATGACAATAATAGCCTCTTGACTCGACTTGACTCTAGAAAAGCTAGAGTGGTACGTTTTACTCTTTTAGCTGTTTAGCGTGTGAAAACGAGCCAAGCTTGCTGGTGGGTGAGCAATAAGGATTGTGTTATGAGATTATGTCTCTTACATGCTACACTTCAACACTAAGCAGGCCCCTAAGCAACACCAAGGCAGTCAGAGCTGAGCTTTCACATCCTGTGTTGAACCAACACATACACAGGTGTACATAGACCTCTCCACACATAGCCCACCCTCTTAACGCAGTATACGGCGCAAGGCATACATTTAGTATATAAGCAACTTATGTTTCAAGAACAAATGCAGAGCAACGGCCACACTAACCTCTTTTCAGCACGTCTCATCTACAACTAGTGAATGAGAAATAAGGGCGGAGTTTCGTAATATTATTTAAATACATGATTATATGGTTAGGCTACTATACTTATACAGAGCAAGCCTTCAATCACAGAGTAGTTGTTTATCTTATTTGTATGTCAGCTTGTAATGCACTTATCCTATGTTCACTGATCAACTGATTGAACAGGTCATGTGCATGCTCTTAAGAGTCCTCAGTGTGACTTGGCGCCACTACCTTCAATCGTCTGATTCACAGTTCATCGCTATCACCATCTTTCACAATTTATCACGCAGTTTCACAACATGCACAGCTTCCTCTACATGCAGCATGCTCGCTCTGTTGTGGTTTTGAGCAGACAGACACCAGAAGGGGCTATTGTGGGGTGTGTGTGTGTGTGTGGGTGGGTGTGTAAGAAAGAGAGAGAGGTAGAGTATCTGCGCTACAAACAGTAGTGACACTGGTGACAGTGTAAAGGGACTTTCCGACAAAGAATAGTTTTTAACTGGTCTGATTTTAACTATTAGAATACTGTTTACATTCACTACTTACACAAAAACACTATTGTTTATATTATTGTTTACATTTGTTACTTGCACTTTATGTCTGCTGCTCTCCATACTTGCACTTAAAAGCACATGTAACTTTTATTTTTATTTATTTTTTTTATTTAACTTTCATTTTATTTACTTCAACTTACAATATATTATTGTACTTTATATATTTTGATTATTTTTTTATTTCTTTTGTTATCTTTATCTACTGGTAAATGGATTTCCGCTGTGCCTATAACAATAAAACTCTTGTATCTTGAATATGAAAGTAAAATATACTATTTAATGCAAAGTAAGTGAAACATTACTGCAGCTTGATGATCTCTAGCTTTAGCTTCCATTGGGATGTGAAAAAGTTATTAAAAATATTAAAAAGGATATTATATATATATATTTTAAGTGTTTTTAAACTTCCAAGAAAGGATTAAGGCAAAACCTATGCACACTCAAGCAAGAGGTTTTAAAGTTTTGCTTATTTTGCACGTTGCTTCTGTACGATCATCGTAGTGTCTCTCTGTAAACCAGCCAATCAGAGCAGAGTTTTGGGCGAATTATTCATAAGCTTTGGTTTCATTCTAGAACCAAATTGTTGGGTTCTAGAATGAACCTGTCCCGCCCACCTGTCCCGCCAAATACTATAAAGGACTGACCACCAGGGCCCCCTGTCACCCAGCACCAACCAGCTCTCCACTTCATTCGTACCATTTGCTCCATCCTTGCAACACTGTATCATCCACCTGATGTAGCACCTGTACAGCTTCTAAAGCTTTTACCTTCAGACTCAGCTTTAGTTCAATAAACTGTAAATACTGTTCAACCAGAGGAGGATGGGACTCTGCTTGTGAGTCTGGTTCCTCCCAAGGTTTCTTCCTCCAGTTGAGGGAGTTGTTCTTGCCACTGTTGTCTCTGGCTTGCTCCCAGTGGATAAAGTCTTGTGACTTCATGTTTTCATGCTTTAAAATTTCTGTAAATCTGCTTTGTGACAACATTGTTGTAAAAAGTGCTATACAAATAATCTTGACTTGACTAGACTTGGGTGTAAATGGGTAAGTGAAAACTGCATCTGGACATCTTCCAAAGTCACCAATGTCACATATCTTTTATGACCTGTTAACACCAGATCAACTGACAAGGTTGACATGCTACGGCACCTGTAAACATAAGTAATAAGTAGCACATGAGCCCTTAAAGAGTTAACTTTTCACCCCCATCGCTTGATCTGCTAAAGCCAATAAAAATATAGACCTGCGTGAGCTTTGCTTTTAAATAAAGGTTTATGCTGCCACATCCCCTGTTGGCTCCCGAGACCAAACCAACGCTACAAACTCCATTACCCAAAACTCTGCTACCAGTACCGTGACTCCCGACCATAGTCATGTGACTTACTGCCGGTCCAGGTCACTGGATTATTGATTATTGTCACCTGAGCCCATGTCTATTTGTAGCCTATGCATGTTTTTGTTCGTTGCCAAGTTTTAACTGTTGCAGCTTTACAAAGCGATTTATTGTTCTAGTTACTATTACCATGTATTACCTTTTTCCATCCCTCGGGGGCGAACGCTCCTGGGGTAGAGATGCTACTGGGTGGTTAGGTACTTGCCCTGTCCTCCAAAGGGAACGCACAGGAGTCAGCAGGTGTGGTGCAATGGAGACCATTTATTGGGCTGGGGAGCCCCTACACTCCACATCATCACAATCCAGAGTAACATCAGTAGGTAGAGCGCACAGGCTACAACCTAGAGCTAACCACCATACATGCGCACCTGTCGGCATCTCTACTCTCTCGAGTCTGAGCAATTAACACTGTAGTGTGCATGCGCTTAGTCTAAGGCACTAAAAGTGACTCTGCCTTTGTCTTGGCCTTTTTGCTGGACCTCATGGTTTTTGGACTCTCACCTGTTATCTCGTTTTGTCTCTTTGGTATGTCCCTTGGTTTCTGTTTGGCTACTCTGGTCTTTACGTGGAATGTTTTTGACATTGCCTTTTGATACACGCCACATATTAAAGCCTCTAGACTCGTCACTCTGCGCTTGTCTCAATACTGTTGGGTTCTGACATGTGCACATTTCTTGGCTTGAAGGTATGGATCCCAGAAGAACCGTTTAAGTGGTATAACCACGTCTAAGATCTTCAATTAAACGATTTCTTCTCAAAGTCAAAAAGTGAACACAGTGGACTTGCTTTATAAATATCATGTGGACACCATTAGTTTGAGAAGGTCTGCCAACGACCAAAGTCTTTGAACCCTTTTAACACAATTAGTTGGAACCTGGAATCATGGAGTCTGCAAGAAAACATCAGATGCGATTTCGTTCTGAATCACACGATAAGACGTTCTAGATATTAGAAAAAAAACGTTACCCAGGCATGGAACGTCTTATATAGCGTAGATAAGCTCTTTTCGACTCGCCTAGTTTAGACAGTATGAGTTTAGAGTGCTACACAGTTTATTTATACCTTTTGTTTTCTGAAGGTTTTCAATGTAGGCCACAAGACATCAGTACAGGAAGCAAACCAGTCTTCAGCCAAGTGCTAAAGAAAAGAGGCATTTCCTCTGCTTATATATAACCCTGAGCAAAACTCTCACAAAAACATTTAACAGCTAAATGATAAAAGTGATGCTAGAGTACAGAAAGTTTTCTTACTTCATATTTAACCACTGTTTTTAATGAAGAATTCACTTTTAACCATCTTTTATTTTTTATTTATTATATCTAAGCTTTTTAACAGATTACATCACAATCGAACACAATGACTCCCATTTAATGCAACCAACACTAGAATTCACCAATGAAGGTTATTTTATTTTACCTAAAGAACAAGATTTCACTCCAGTGTACAGTAGCCGTATTAATGAATGGCAATAAAAACACTTGACTGGGCTTGCAGCTCAATCAGACTTCAGTAGTCTGCACTACATTCGTTGGAAGCACCTTAGCTTGAACTTCAGTGGTTTGACCTTTTACAGGAAAACGGCAGCAGCTTGTGAAGAAGTGGACGTTACTCTATCATGTACAGAAGCAAACATTAAGCTTATCAGGCTAATCAAACCACATAAAAAGTAATAATTACTTAAAATAATGTGTGTATGTGCCATTATTTAATATTTAATTCATGTTCATTGTATTAAAAAACATCTGGTGCACCTCAACTACACAATGCTAATGCTGCTGTGGTTCCTCTTTCAAATCAGATCTTCAGTTTTTGTTAGTTTGGGTGTCTGAGAACAATCATAAACACAATATACATTATATATCCTCCTCATTCCGAACATCCAGTATACTCGACACTTTTTTACCAGGTATTGAAGCTCTATAGAACTTTTTTATGTTTCTACTAAATTCAATCTTTGTGTTGGTTGGTTGATTATTTAATAATATATATTATTTTATCTTGTTATGAACCAACACAATACATGGCAGCTGGAGAGACGGATGCCGATTTGCACTTTGGCACTGACATGACAAAGCATTACAAACAAGACGCCTTCACCGGACGGTACTACCAAGGGGCCACCTTTCACATACAGGACAGAGCTTCTGGAACATGGCAGTTGTGAATGGGAGACTCTGATCTGGATCTGATTGGAACTGCAATAAACCTCAACATGAGCTCAACAGAATATCAGTCACTTACATTGCAGGAGTTGCATGCATCCAATCAAAACCCTGTCAATCTGTGTACTCTCATACTGGCATCTGAGGAACACCCCCTGGTCCAATGTTTTTCACCAAAGTCTAGTTTACTATTTCTAAATATTTCTACATAAGTTTAACATACTGGAATAAAAGAAGACATCAACAAAACATGTAATTTGGCCAGGGGGGCTGAGCGTATGTTTGTTTTTGAAACAGGCCACCGGCAGCAGTGGAATGTAGGTGGACGTTGCTGAGTGGAAGAGTGGAAGAACGGGTGTGTCGGACAAATCAAAGGTCAAATGCCTGCATGCCACACGTCAGATCATAAACGAGGCCTGTCTGCCCTCTTCCTCTCATTTGTCCGCACTCTCGCTCACTTTCTATCTCTCTCTGTAGCCCTTGCCAGCCCATTTCCTCAACACTGTTATCACAGCAGGTGCCCAGCTTGCCCAACTTCCCCTCAACTTTCCCCAAAGGAATACATGCTCATCACACACATATAGGCTCACACAGTGGTCTACATTCAATGGTAATTGGCTCTACACCATTTGCTGTTGATATAAGTTAATATATATATATATATATATATATATATGTTTAAAGTTATTAGTTCTGTGTCTCTAGTACCACCAGCCTGTTTAGGTGCAAGCAAAGAATTGTAAATCAGTCCAGATAAACAGAACAGCAACAAGTACTGCAATCTTAAGAATTCTGGACTTCTTATTATTTATATTGTATATCGTAGCTGTTCAATGAAAAACAAGTTTCTCCAAAATCTCAGCTTTACAGGAGAGAACAAAAACATACTTTACTTTCAATGTAAGTCAATGGAACCAGAATTCTTTCCAAGCTGTTTTGGAGCATTTCTATTGGTTCATTCAATGTAAATGACCACTGGTGTGTTCAAATGAAGTAGAAAACTTAAAATCGACAAAAATAGAGATACATTTTTCATTGTACGGCGACGATATACTGTACTGTTTATTTATCTATTGTTTGTACTGAGTGCCTTGCTATCCCTTTGCTGCTGTAATTGTCCCACTGTGGGACTAATAAAGGATTATCTTATACTTCAAGCAGCAGACATTTCTATAGAAAAGACATCTTTTTAAAACACTTCCGGCTGCTGACTCCTAACAAGTGTGTGTTTTGAGACCACCTTCTGACTGTTACAGGAACAGTCCACCAACAACCATGGGCCGCATCCTGTAACCACCGATGAAAGACTAGAGAATGACTAATACAAACTGTGCACCAACGGATGACATGACCTCACTGTGTTGCTATGGTGTGAAATGCAGATGGAGGGCAGAAGTAGGAAGTGATTTTCTACATAGGGGGCGCTATCGGAAACACAATGCTTTCATTTTGTGTCGTTTATGGTTGCTCAAAACCAGTTTAACCAAGAAATCATGAGAAGCTTTTTTGAATGCCAAACGTTGTTCTGAGGGATCAAGTAATTGACTAAACTACAGCAGTAAAAATGGCTTTGAGCCTTAGTCTGTGATCATGACGAAGCTGAAGGAGCTTCCTGTTCAAATTTCTTGTAGCTGTTGTTTTAAAACTATCACCAGACAACAGTCACATCACCCACAGACCAGCTGTTCACTATACAGTACCAGTAATGTGCACCAGAATGTACTAGATGCACCATTTAAGGTGGAAACAGGAAAACTGGTGAATGAAAAGCTGATGTGAGTGAGCTCTGTGGGTGGGGACCACTGGTGATAGAATTTAAACCTAATGTCACATTAAGTAAACAGCCGTAAGGACGAGAGGTGGCAGAGTTGAATGTTTGTTGCTGGTTAATCAACAGGACAGCAAAAGAAATCCAACCACGGACATCGTGGAGCAGCTTGGTCCAGAGGTCAACAGGTTGTGCTAAGCTAATGAGCGGCTATCCAAAACAATAGCCCAAGGTTTAAAAATACGCTAGCATAAATGCTAATGTCTCAAATATAAAACTGCTAAATGGTGAAGGACTCGTTACAGAGTTGATGATAAAATACTGTTTTGTGTGATTAAATGACCAGAAACACATTAAAACTCCAGAGAGAATCAAAATAACTCACATTTTAAAACCACTTCACTGCTCATAGATTTGCCTGCGTTGCATCATGGGATTGTCTTAGCGGCTGAGGAAGCGTTCAATCGGGCCAAAATAAGGCGCCTCAGTAAACAGTATGTTTAAGGTATGTAAAAATTGGGACAGTCTACATGTCAGGAGCGCATACTATGACATAAAATGCTGTCTATGTAGACCCTCACTAGGTTTTGAGACAGACCCATAGTGTGGACAGTGAGTGGACACGGAGTTTAAAGACTCCAGCGACACTGCTCTGTCTGATCCACTCTAACCAGGAGAACACAAACAAACACACCACCATGATGTCAGTGTCACTGCAGTGCTGAGAATGATTCACCACCCAAACAAGACCTGCTCTGTGGTGGTCCTGTGGTAGTAATATTGTAGAACAGGGTAACAAAGTATACAGAGGAACAGATAAATTACAGTCTCTAATGCCTTCAGGTGCTGACCTTTCTATGTGCTCCACCTTCCTCTTCCCCACCCCCACCAATTTGGCCACAGCCCTGCTGTCCAGGGAGTCGGCTTCGCCCCTGCTGCCCATACCCAGCAGGATCTGCGAGGGTCTGCACACTTAAAGACCGGGGCCTAGGACTGGGTCTATGCCAAAGACAAGTTTGCCAAGTGTCTTTATGTCCTACAATAATCTTCCAATTGTACACCTTATCAAATATTAAACCTTGTTTACATCCTATTACTTGTTGAGTTGAACACTGGGGAACTTCTGGTGCAACCACGGAAACGTTGATACTAATTACAAGCAAAACCACAACAAACATATAAAATTACTAGCATAACATGTTCAGTTAAAGGGAGTCAGTAATTGGAAGAAGAGGAAAACTTGAACAACAGAGTTACGAACACAGCACATAAAGTTCAGAGTGTTGTAAAGCCGCCTTCCAAAGAAGAGGACCTGCGTCTCTGACTGAAGCACTAAATTTAAAACATCCACCCAAACCTCCGTATGTCTGCTCTTACCATTCTGTGGAGGAGAACCAGCACCAGAGCTTCCTTATCCAGAGAAATGTCTCGCTTATGTAGCTCAGAGGAAGCAGACGTGTCGGTGCTGGTGAGTCTATCAGTTAAGAACTGTTTTCTGATCAGTGTCCACCGCGCTAGGCTATCTGGACTGTAACTAACACCCACGCAGAGTGGCTCGGGCAGCTGGCTGGACTTGGGTTTAACCGGCTTTCAGAAATATAAACTCACCGTCTGTGTGTAGGAGGACACGCCCACCTTCCCACTGTGCAGGTACTGATACGCTTCAGTACTTTTATAGTTTTTCATTAATGAACCGTCTACACCCTCCGAGAGTACAGAGTAATTAAACATGTCTCCATAAGTAACCTCAGACCACCTTCTCATATCACCCACCCACTGTGTTATTAACCTCAGACCACCTTCTCATATCATCCACCCACTGTGTTATTAACCTCAGACCACCTTCTCATATCAACCACCTACTGTGTTATTAACCTCAGACCACCTTCTCATATCAACCACCTACTGTGTTATTAACCTCAGACCACCTTCTCATATCACCCACCCACTGTGTTATTAACCTCAGACCACCTTCTCATATCAACCACCTACTGTGTTATTAACCTCAGACCACCTTCTCATATCAACCACCTACTGTGTTATTAACCTCAGACCACCTTCTCATATCATCCACCCACTGTGTTATTAACCTCGGAGGAGACAGTGTTGTAACATTAGAACTTCTTACTGTCTCTCTGGTCTCCTCCCATGTAACTGTATTAATTTTGGTTAGCTGAGCGGAAGTTCTAACACAAAGGTGGAAGAAACGTGCTTGAAAGTGGGTGTGGCAAATCCTGATTATTGCTGACAAAGATTGTTTTTATTTTTAAAGCTGACAGATCACCAAAGAATGAGTGTGTGAGAAAAGGCTGAGGAAGTTCC
Source organism: Megaleporinus macrocephalus (assembly GCA_021613375.1). Taxonomy (NCBI): domain Eukaryota; kingdom Metazoa; phylum Chordata; class Actinopteri; order Characiformes; family Anostomidae; genus Megaleporinus; species Megaleporinus macrocephalus. The sequence goes on along the minus strand of CM038726.1, from coordinate 32,304,642 downwards.
GGAGAGAAACAGGACGATGAGACTCACTTTTGATGAACGCTGCTGAGAATCAGTCTTATCTTAGCGTATTCTACTGACCGGGCCGAGCGGGATACATTCACACGATCCTTGACTTCCTTTTCTTTTCCCGCGTTCAGAAAGATGACATTAATGTATCTGCTCTAGCTCTCTGCAGTTTCCTACTGATTGTTAAAGGCAGACTGAGTAATGTGTGAGACAATGCAGCTCAGGAAGCAAACAGGGATGAAGGTTCACTGTAAGTTCCAGTGAGTAGGAAATGAGGTGGAGTGACACAGTAAGTAGAGTTTCATGAATTATGAAGATCCCACAAACAATGGTGCTTATTTCTTCATGCATATTTCTCAGTACTTCCCTGTAAACGTAAGGCTTATTCTCCAAAGATTTATTGTTGAGATTTGCTACTTGAAATTCATCAATTACTAGGTATATTATATAGTCCAGACAGTGAGAGTGGGTCATAGACCCTTGCTGTTAGCTCATCTATCAAAGTTGTGTCTACCACAGCTGATAACAAAAGCATGTTTACAGTTCATAGACACAGAGGTTTATAGTAAACTGGGATGTTGGTGCTGTTGTCCCACCACTTCACGCGATCACACAGGTTTGTTGATGATGGAGTGGGGAGATCCCGGTGTCTCAGGGTGATCTCATGTCTATGTTATCTTCTGGTTCTCTCCTTTTAGTTCAGGCTGTTATAGTTAGGTCTGCTGGAGCCACACTCTGAAACTGTTTATTATCTGTTTATTTCTTTCATATTTTCTACAGTCCTACTCCTGAGCCAAACTTTCTCTTTCTTTACTCTTCCTGTGGTAATGACTGTCCTCCCGTCCGTTGAATGCTGTTAAAGGATTGACCATCAGGGCCTCTTCCTCACCCAACACCATCCAGTTCTCCTGTCTATTTGTGCCAACTGCTACACCCTCAGTTACATCACAGTACACCATTCAGATGCACCAGCATTGATATAGGATGGGACTGTTTCAGTTCACTCCCACTTTACACTAAGATTCAGTCAGAGACCGCCTCAGTCAGAGACTGCCTCAGTCAGAGACTGCTTCAGTCAGAGACTGCCTCTACCTGTGCAGCTGCTAAAGCTTTGCTATCCAGATTTCAAACAGAGACTCTTTTCTTTGGTGTTTAGTTTATTAAACTGTAAATACTGTGTGACCAGAGGAGGATGTGTCTCCCCTTGTGAGTCTCGGTTCCTCCCAAGGTTTCTTCCTCCAGTCTGAGGGAGTTTTTCCTGTTGCCTCTGGCTTGCTCACTGGGATATATATATATATATATATATATATATATATATATATATATATATATATATATATATATATATATATATATATATATATATATATATATATATATATGTTGTAACTGCCTGTTTTCAAACTTCTGTAAAGCTGCTTTGTGACAACATTATTAAATTAAATTGAATTGAAATGAATATTATAAAATATTTCTCACTCACTGAAACAAGCGTGGAAACAAACTGCTTGAAAAAAGGCACATAATCATCACACGGAAACCTTTAAGAGACGATTAGCACTGAATTTTAGCTTCATTTGTCCTCGTCAGTGTTAGAAAGCAATATCTGATTAACAGCCCAAACAAGCTCTGACTGAGCAGTCGGATAATCAGATGGGTTTTTCTTAGGTGTCCAGAATTTTGGACGCTGGTCTCAACATTTGGGCCCCCGAAACCACACACAATCACACCCACCATTGTACATACAGCTGAACACACATAAAAAGAATGCTAGTCGACACCTGCAGTGCTGAAATCCGTCTTTGCACTACGTATGAAATGGGAGTCAAATGAGACTGAACAAAGGTTTTTGCTCAGTTTCTTGATGCTTTGAATGAAAAAACGAATTGGAAATAAAGCTGTGAGTGGTGTGCTTTGTTCACTAAGGGCCATTCAAGCATGCATTGTGAGTTGTAAGCAAAAAACATGACATCTGTAATCTCACCGTGTACAGTATGCCCAGCTTTAGAAATGAAAGCTACATATAGGCTTTGGTTTAGGACTTTCAGCTAACAACACTATAAAAATATATATATCACATAAACCATAGAAGTTACAGACTTTTCTTTTACATAGTTCCCCCATTTACACAAGCTCAAAAGTAACTGCACAGCGGACTGGTTAGCAGTTTCATGAACATTCAGCTAACTCGATTCAATTCATTTGTGTAGCGCTTTTTACAACGATGTGGTCACAAAGCAGCTTTACAGAAGTTTGAAAACAGACAGTTACAACATATATCCCCGCACTGTAATGAATTGCTGTAAATTTACTGTGGATATACAACAGTATCTTACTGTTTTTATAATAACTGTAAAATACTGTCAAATAATCACACAGCGTATGTAAATGAACAGTAATGCAATCAGTCGCCCAATAACAGAAAATAACTGTAATTTATCAGCTAATACAGTATTTTCTGTTAACCTTTAGAAAAATGCACCATCATCCCTTCACAGTCCAGTCACTATCCATCAAACTCACACTGGAGATCACAGATTAATGTTTCTTTTTAATGATAACCCTTTTTTATTAAACTGTTTAAACTACTTCTACTCATTTAAGTGATAAAATATATACAGTGGGTCTTTATGTAAAGTGGGTGTGAGCTGAAACAGTCCCATCCTATCTCAGTGCTGGTACATTTGGATGGCACAGTGATGTAATTGACCCACTAAAAGCTAATAAGTGCGGACCACTAAGGCAGGGCAAGGAAGGGGGAACTCTTAGAAACTTGGGGCTGGAGTTCTGGGTGGCTTCAGCTGTTGGGATTTGAAGCCAAGATTTTGGAAGAGATGGAGGAGCTGGGGAGGTGGTTTTGGGGTGCTAATTTCGTCACAAGAAGGTGAGGGCAAGAGGAGTGGTTTATATAGCTGTTATATATCCCAGCTGACCACATCTGGGTGATTCTTCAATTAGGGGGACTTTTACGTCCCTAGGTTATAAATTTGTGTTAAAATTACTTTAATACAAACCAAACATTTTAGGTATTAAGGTATTAGGTATTAGGTTTTTTCATAAGCAAAAAACACAATAATTATGATTTCCATTTTTTATAATGATTTAAACATCAATATTTTGCTACCTTGGCATTGTCCCCAACCCAGACTTTAAAACTTCTGGGCTCCAATAAAATGCTAAACATATTTATGAAAATTTATGAAAAAGATCACAATATGAGTTTAATAAAAAACTTAAAAAGAAACTAAATGTACTGTTTACTTTCATATTTGTACCTATGCATATTTTTGAGCAATATATTATCATCCCCAACATTATTACCACAACAGTGTATGACTTCTGCAGGGAACTATTTGAAGGTAGCACTTGTGAAGATTACCGCAATACGTCATTACCAACACATAACCTGTTGAGATGGTAATGACATTTGTTGATGGTAATGACAGGTTTTCAATTTCACCATCAATATCTTTTAAATTATGTAGAAATTACATATAATTAAGTCTAACAGTGAAATTCTTGAACTAAATTCAAGTGAAATGCATTTCTTTATAAAACTAAGTAAAGATGGCAAAAAGAGCCCGCAATTGAAGAATCACCCATATACACAGCAGACTGCATACACACATACTTAAACTCTACACTAGGGGTGTGCCATATCGTATTATACACAATAATATCGCCAACATTTTTGAATATTGTGAACGATATTATACCCTGAAACATGGTACCATATCACCCATCCCTAATTATCACATCAGGTACTACTTTACTGTTTATAGCAAAAGAAAAATCCACACTTTTCTCATTTCCCATTATATATCTACTAGAGACAGACTTTATCTCCAGTATCATTCACTTTACTTCAGTCCTGGATATATGGAGATATTTGGAGTGCATTATCTGGACATTCTGGATCATTGACTTCTGTTACAATCTGATAAAAATGATTGTATTTTTTAATATCTCAGTTAGGGGTGTGCCATATCATATCATATTCAATAATAAAATTTAATGTTCATTTTGTTGCAGTAGTGTATTCTTTTTTATATTATTTAATGTTATGTCATATCGCCAAGAGTATCGTTATCTCAAAAATACCATGAAATATCGTGATATTATTGTAGGGCCATATCGCCCACCCCTACTCTACACACTTACAGAAAATAGATTATTTTCAGTGTAACATGATGTGCAGTATATCTCTATTCTCCCTGTGCAATTAAGAAGCAATGTGCAATTATTTTTAAATACAATCTTAGAGTTTTTGACTTTTTATTATTTGTATATACTGTACTGTTTATTTATCTTTTGTTTGTACTGAGTGCTTTGCTATCCCTTTGCTGCTGTAACTCTGGGAATTTCCCCCCACTGTGGGACTAATAAAGGATTATCTTATCTTATTTTAGCTTATAGAGCGTGTAATGATGGAGAAGAGGAGTTTGGGCGTGGTCTTTCTCCCAAACTTAAGTTATTTCATAACTTCACAAACACCGAAAGCATGGTTTTGTACTGAGTGTTGTTGAGACAAGGGTGAAAAAACATTATATATGAAGACATCTCACAACATGCATCACAATAGGTAAATTAATGGAAAAACAAGCTAGCAAAACAGCTTGCCTTATAAAAAAGGCTACTGTCATAACAACAGTGCTGCTCAACATGTGTAAACATAAACAGTTTAAGAAGGAACGGGAGCCAAATGCTCCTCATCCTCACTCATTTCACTGTTTAGCTCTTTCTTCAACCTTCACCACCTCTATCGCCTGTGCTACAGCGGCATGCTGCAGCGGCTCTTTCAACAACTATGGCAGTCGCCTCTGAACCTGCCTTTAGCTCATTTAGAGAGAAAGATAAAGACAAGCACACCCACATTAAATCCCACACCCACAGCACCCTCTCTCTCTCTCTCTCTCTCTCTCGTTCACCTCTTGTTGTGCTGCGCCAAATAATGAGGCAGCATCAAAAAGATGTGCCTCCCCTGCCAGGTGGGTCCCTCATTTAGAGACCATGCAAGGCGATCCGCTTACACACAGTTACAACACGGCGGCACAGCCAAGCACTTTTATCCTCGTATCGCTTTCGTTCACCTCCTAAACTCAAACAGAGGGCATTAGTAGCTCAAACACACTCATTAGTAACTCCTACCTTAATTGACAGGTGCTTGCTCTCATGCAGAATCATCTCCTCGGATATCATCAGTGTTCTGGTTGGGTTACACAAGTCCAGAGGCTAAAGAAAAGAAAAGAAAACAAGAAAACAAATGATTAGCAGACAGCTCAGGCCATCAAGTCTTCTCTATCCGCCCCATCACATTTATCTGAAGCACAGCAGGCGCTGTAGATAACTCACAGGTGTCAGTTCCATATTAGAGCAGAGCTAAGAAGAGCCGAGGCCGTGCTGCAGGTAGATAAGCTGCGCGAGAAACTTTGCCGTAGCGCTCCTCACTGAGTACTCAACACCCACGGACTGAAATGTGCCGGTGGGCCAATGGGCTGTCTGGAAAAGCAGCTAGCTTCTGACCACATTAGGCTAAAAGCGGCGCACAAAAAGCAAGTGTGACAAAGCCACATCCTTTTTCTGGAGGTGGACCCATGCACTGTAGAGCACGTTAAGATGCAAGCTTAGTGGCATGAGCAGGAAGTGTTGGCTGGGGGACAGCTTCTAGAGACCCTTGTGGTGATGTCACAGGTTAGAACACAAGAAACTCAAACGAAAGTTAGGAAAGAGTCGCCTCGCGTCAGTCAACGCTGGCCTAGCGCCCGCTAATAAGCCATCTGCTAATTCATCTGAAGTTAAATTGTCTTTGCAAAGACCTTTAGACATTTTCCTCATGGACATAACAGAGCTGAGCAAAATGGATCAAGATAATTGGCGTGTAATTTATTCAGAATTTCATTTGAATGAATTAGAATCCCACCAACGTCCGAGGAAGCTCATTGAAGCGGAAAAGGTGTCAGCCTATTCGCATACGCAGAAGTCTATGGATACCACAAACACAAATGTAAAATTACATTTAAATAAATTTAAAAAGAAAACCTTTATGAGGGTGAGCTTAAAGGAAACACAAACACAAAAGAATTCCAGAAAAGAATAGCCAGTGTTAATTTCGTTGATGAACAATTTTCGTCATAGTTTTCGTCAACAAACCTTTTTTTCATGAGGAAAACGAGACGATAACTAACTAAAATCTACAGAAAGGATAAAAACTATGACGAAATTTGATTGACACTAGTCAACGAATAAAAACGAGACAAACATGTTTGGCAGGGACGACATCCAATCAGAACTGATTTAGTTTTGTTAAAGGTGGGGACAAGTTACATCCAATTATAACTACTTCGGCGTATATGGAGAGGCGGGACAAGCCGAGTAGCCGTCAATCAAACGCACACTTACACAAATGTGGTCTGAACCCGGGAAGACCATACGAGCCTGTGACCTGTTACTACTCATGATGGAACTAAGTTATCTAGACAGTGTCAGCAGAGAGAAAGAGAGTTTAGTGTTTGTGTTTAGAGAAAATCACCACCGCGCTGGACATCAGCTCTTCAGCACCACCGCTACCTAGCTTTACCGCTGCTAACGCTAGCTTAGCCTTTCTTAACCCTAGTCCTAAAGCACACTGCCCTCTACAGTTTAGAGCGTGTCCTGCTGTAAACACTGTATTAACTCAGTAAGGTGGTGTTAATGGTCAGATTAGTTGGATCAGGTATGTAGGAAGCAGGTGAAACGCTATATATCAAACAATGGAATGCAGAGAACAAGTACTGGAAGCTCACACCTCAACATTTAGCCCAATACCAATACAATAACAAACCAATACTTTTTTCCTAATGGTGCTTATAACCGATCCATAAATATAAGCCAATACTGAGTAGCAAGACTGACTATCTAATTAAGACCTACTATTTATACAATTACATTTTATAGTTAAACTAAATGTTTTATTTTGGTATGTTCGGTATTACCAATTAAACCAACTCAGCTTGACTGAATGGGGTTCTACATACATTAGATGCCTAAGATAACCGAATTTGTTTATTTACTATATATGTAATATTTACTATTACATCATTAGCAACAAGACCCATGTTTAACAACTCAAGTAAGTATAAAATATCTTCAGAACTGAACAGTATGTAAAAAACCCAGCAGCTTATTTAGCTCAAGAAAAACAAGCTGCTGTGTCTCATTTACTCCTGCTACATCTCTGAGCTTCACATCACCATCACCATCATTCACAGTACCAGTATCAGCGACTTGTAATGTCTGTCTGGCTTGGTTGCAGCAGCAGCCCTGCTACAGGATGATGACTGATGGAGGTGCACTCCTGCTAGCAGGTTGCTATGCTATCAAAAGGCTAAAGGCTACATTATCAGGCTTAGCATTAACTCAGACTGTAAGGACCCTCATAGCACATACTGCATGTGTAGATCAGAAGTTGTTTCGCGGTTTCAGTCACTGTGTCGGCAGCCCTGCTACAGGATGATGACTGATGGAGGTGCACTCCTGCTAGCAGTAGGCTATGCTATCAAAGAGCTAAAATCAAGGCTAAAGGCTACATAATCGGGCATAGCATTAACTGTAAGAACTGTAAGAACCCACATAGCACATACTGCTTATATAGAGAAATTCATTTCATGCAATTTTCATGCAATTCACAAACAATATTGTCAATTTCACAATTAATGTAAGTGTATCAGATGATTTTTAAAGAATATAAATGTTTGTATTAAAGTCTATTTTTGTATAGAGGCTTATTTTGCATATAGTCCTATTATCAGTAATTCTCAGTCCTCTGTCTAAATCTCCTGGTACGACCACCAATCCAAGTTAAGGATGTTATTGGACTAATTGGTTGTTAGGACACTCTTGCTCAATTGTGATGCACAGCTGAAAAACATTCTACTAATAAGTGAGTATAAAAGGGAGAACAACATTCTAGGTTAGTTTAGTTTATCTGAAGATCAGCAGTTGATGGCTTGCTGACCGACTCACAATGACCAGAAAGAAACAACTTTCTTTAGAGACCCGTTAGTCCATTGTTGTGTTAAGGAAGAAGATACTCCATTGAAAACAAGAACATTTCACTGTGATCCCACACTTTTGAGCGGTAGTGTACATCAGAAGTCAGTCATGGGTATTAGTCAGTCATAGGTATTAGTATACCCATAACCAATAGTGATGCTGGATATAAGTGCCAGTATCATTGCAACACTAGTCTAAATAATCACACACTTGCTTCAGTCAATAGGCTCAATCGGACTTGAATGCCCAAAACATAAGCAATCTTCAAGCATGAACACTGTCTGGACAACTGCCCCATTTCTATAAACACCAGTTGTGTATAGTGGTTTGAGGCAGACGTGTGATGACTCAGTCATGCGGTGTTATCTGACAGGCTTGTAAGCTTCAATTACTCATAGTTCCAAGGCAAAACTCAAAGTTCCATGCAAACGATGGATGGCATTTGAGGTGTAAAATTGGCCTAACTTGCACATTAATGCCACTTTAACATTGCTTGCAAATCAGCAATCATCTAATCAGGTCTTGCACAATCTTGTAGTCACACAGACAGACAGGAAAGATAGGCAAGAGAAAAAGAATAAGCTGATAACACTTTCCTAGAAGGCATGAGGCTACTGATAGAAGAAACAGACAGAGATTGAGTGGCTGACTCAGTGAATCACACTGATACCTGAACAAAGATGGGGAAAATGAGTATTTTGGGTGCCACTTTGACGTAGGTCCCGTAGTTGGCGTGTGTTGGGATATGGGACCTCACGATGGTGCAGTTCTGGTAGTTGGAGAAGTTGGAGCTCTGCTGGTAGGTCCCAGCTGAAGGAGCTTTGGCCTTGCTGTTGGCAGAGCGGCGCAGGAAGCTGGTTCTGCTGGCCAGGCTCGGGGCGGCCTGTGCACTGGACGACTGAGTCTGAGGTACGCTGGCCTGCCTTGGGAACATCCTCCCTGCTGAAACACAGTGGAGCAAGAAGTAACATGAGGCTAGGCTGTCTTCTCTAATATAGAAGAAGATAATACAAAATTTGCTTTTCACTGCCAAGGAGGCCCAAGCATCCGTTCCTTAGGACAAGCCTGAAGAGTAGTAACTGAATAATGAACAGGGGGCTTAAAGGTTTAACGTTCAGGGTCATGTGACCCTCATGGACATGGGGATGGACATGAAAGTGTCTCAGGAAATGTGTTTTCGTTATGTGCCGACTTGTGAAAAATAAGTAGTGGCCAAGAGTTTTGAGAGTAGCACAAATTTTAGTTTTTGCTGCCTCCTGTTGTCAGATGTTTATATGGTATAATGAAGTACTATTATAAGCATTCCATATGTGTGTTAACTTTCTATTGACAAATACATCCAGTTTAAGCAAAGACTTCATATTTGCAGTGTTGACCATTCTTCTTAAAGACTTTATATTTAGTCTAGTCAAGTCAAGTTTATTTTTATAGCGCTTTTTACAACAATGTTGTCACAAAGCAGCTTTACAGAAGTTTGAAAACAGACAGTTACAACATATATCCCTCAGTAAACAAGCCAGAGGCAACAGTGGCAAGAACATCTCCCTCAACTGGAGAAAGAAACCTTGGGAGGAACCAGACTCACAGGGGGAAACCCATCCTTCTCTGGTCAAACAGTCTTTACAGTTTAATAAACTAAACTCCAAAGAAAAGAGCCTCTGATTGAATAGCAAAGCTTTAGAAGCTGCACTGGTAGAGGCAGTCTCTGACTGAGGCAGTCTCTGACTGAGGCAGTCTCTGACTGAGGCAGTCTCTGACTGAGTCTTTATGTAAAGTGGGCGTGAGCTGAAACAGTCCCATCCTATCTCAATGCTAGTACATCTGGATGGTGTACAGTGATGTAACTGACTTGACTTCATATTTACAGTGTTGACTCTTCTTCTTAAAGACTTCTGGGCAGAATCTTGAATGACGGCAACCCATTCTTGACTAATCAGAACTTGGAGTTGATCACAGTTTCTGGGTTTTTCTTTGTGCACCCTCTTTTTGAGGATTGACCGCAGGTTCTCAATGGGGTTGAGAAGAGTTTTTGGGGAGAAAGAATGAGATTAAAGAGTTTCCTGCCCATGGGCCCAAACTTTCAATGTTTTTTTCACTGAGCCTCTTGGTTATCACTTTTGCCTTGTGATATGGAGCTCCATCATGCTGGAGAATACATTGTTCATCTCCAAATTCCTTCTGGATCATTGGGAGAAGTCGCTCCTGAAGGATGTTTTGATACCATTCTGCTTTTAGCTACAGTGTTCCAGTGAGCTGGAATTCTCTACAGGAAACCCTGAAGCTCAGCTCACTGGGATCACTGAACCAATTTAAACTTTTAGTTTCTAGTCACCATCAGAAAGCCTGTGACTGTTTTAAATGACTGTTTTAAATCTTTCAATTAGGATTTTATTTTTTATTTAATTATTGCTTTTTATGTATTCTATGTTTATTTTAGATTCTTTTATTTTATTAAATGCTTTTTTATCATGATTGTTTTAAATGAGTTTATTTTTATTAGTATTTAAATTTGTGTTATCTTATTTGTTTATTTTTATGTATTTTATGTTTATTTTATATTCTTTTATAAAAATATGTCTAAACATTTTTTTCATTTTTTATGAATCTATATAAAATGTTTATCTAAATTTTTCTATTTTATTTATTATTATTATTTTTGTTCGTTTTGTTTTCAATCCCTTAAAATGTAAATGTTCGGCTGCATTGAAAATGAGGGTCACCTTTTAATGTATTTCCGAGATAAAATAAAGGTTGATTGATTGATTGATTGATTGATTGATTGATGGGAGTGTTCTTTTGAGCGAACCCACACATGAGCAACCCCACACATGAATGGTCTCAGGATGCTTCACTGTTGGCATGACACAGGACTCAAGGTAGTGCTCATCTTTTCTTTTCCAGACAAACATTTTCCCAGATGTCCCAAACAGTCTGGAGGGGCTTCATTAGAGATAATAAGTCCTCTGCAGTCCTATACCTAGACTTCCTGCAGAACGTCAGTCTGTCCTTAATGTTCTTCTTGGAGAGAATTGGCTTCTTTGCTGCCCTTCTTGACAGCAAGCCCTCCTACATAGCCTTCGTCTCACTGTGCGTTCAGATGCCCTCACACCTGATCTCTGCCATTCCTGATCAGCTCTGCACTGGTGGTGACCTGATCTCTTGCTGCATCCTCTTTAGGAGACGGTCCTGACGCTTGCTTGAGCACCCTGAAGCCTTCTTCACTGCCATGGAACCACTCTCCTTGAAGTTCTTAATGATTGGATAATTGGTTGATTGGGGTGCTATCCTACAGCAGCAATGTCCCTGCCTGAAACCCTTCTGTTGCAATGCAATGATGACCTCACGTGTTTCCTTGGAAACTTCAAAGCACAGTGATCCTTTTAAAGCAACCAGTCTGCTCTTCTAATCAGCAGGACAGAGTGATGTCAGCTGTCTTGTCCTCATTAACCTTTTCTCCTGAGCTAACAAGATCATCACTAAAATTATGTTTGAGGTTATTCTGTAGGGCTGAAATTCAGTGGTTGAAAACATAATTTTTGTAAAGGGAGTGACTTTGCAATTAATTGCAATTCTTCTGATCACTCTTTACAATCTAGAGTTAATACAAATTGCCACCATAAGAATGGAGACAGCAAACTTTGTAAAAACCAACATTTGTGCCATTCTCAAAACTTCAACCGCCGTGTACTTTTGTTTATTTCTTTCTTTTATTTTATTTCTTTATATTTTCTTGATTTTCTTATGTTAGATCTTCTTGTACCATTTTTGGGATTATATTTAACAAAAACAATGTTGCTTATTTGTACATAACCATTTTTAAACATTCTTTGCCCTAATAATTAAGGATGTTTTTGTTATGAGTGATATACAGGGGTTGGACAATGAGTCTGAAACACCTGGTTTTAGACCACTATAATTGATTAGTATGGTGTAGGGCCTCCTTTTGTAGCCAATACAGCATCAGTTGGTCTTGGGAATGACATATACAAGTCCTGCACAGTGGTCAGAGGGATTTTAAACCATTCTTCTTGCAGGATAGTGTTCAGGTCACTACGTGATGCTGGTGGAGGAGAACGTTTCCTGACTCACTCCTCCAAAACACCCCAAAGTGGCTCAATAATATTTAGATCTGGTGACTGTGCAGGCCATGGGAGATGTTCAACCTCACTTCCATGTTCATTAAACCAATCTTTCACCAGTCTTGCTGTGTGTATTGGTGCATTGTCATCCTGATACACGGCACCGCCTTCAGGATACAATGTTTGAACCATTGGATGCACATGGTCCTCCAGAATGGTTCGGTAGTCCTAGGCAGTGACGCGCCCATCTAGCAAAACCATCACTGATCCCCTCCATGCTTCAGTTGAGGTGCACATTTAATTCTGCCGTGATTTGATCAGCCGTGGTTTGATGTTTTTTGGATACAATCCGGGTTAGAACCCAACATCCCTTTCAGACAGCTTCCTCTTGCGTCCACAGTTAATCCTGTTGGATGTGGTTGGTCCTTCTTGGTGGCCTGCTGACATTACCCTGGATACCGTGGCTCTTGATACATCACAAAGACTTGCTGTCTTGGTCACAGATGCGCCAGCAAGACGTGCACCAACAATTTGTCCTCTTTTGAACTCTGGTATGTCCTATAATGTTGTGTTATTGCAATATTTTGATCTAAACTGTGCTCCTACCTGCTAACTGAACTTCACACTCTGCTCTTACTGGTGCAATGTGCAATTAATGAAGACCACCAGACTGGTCCAATTTAGCCATGAAACCTCCCACACTAAAATGACAGGTGTTTCAGTTTCATTGTCCAACCCCTGTATGTAACTGACCTACCATTGACCTACCAAGCTACCATGTATTGTGCTTTATTCAAACAGCACTACATCATTGTGCAGCATTAAAGAGAGGAAATAAGAATTCTCCAAACTAAAACAAGTGCACCAATGCACATTCACTGACCAGCCATAAAATTAATAACCACCTCTATTTAGGAGCATTTTATAGCTAAAATTACAGACTGTGGTCCATAGGTTACTGTAGTGTTTAAAAACTCCAGCAGTCTATTCCACTGGTACCAGCGGAAGACACCACCATTAATGATCCACCACCAAAATAATACCTGCTCTGTGGAGGTCCTGACAGAGTAACCCAGTACACAGAGACACAGATGGACTAGTTGTAGAACTACACAGTGCTCCTATATGGTAAGTGGAGATGATAAAATAGATAAAAATGGAGAAATGGAGAAGTTATGGCTGATCAGTGCATGCTTGCAGACCTAAACTGTGGGTATAAAGTAAAAGACAAACACTGGACACATGCAGTGCCTCTGCCATTGTCCATGTCTTACCCAGTGTAGCATGGTTGTCTCCATATACTGGTCTCAGGATCTGTAAGATCAGAGAAATTAAGTCAGTAACAATAATGGGCATGTCAAAAAACTGAATGCACAAGCTGACATGATGACGCAAGTTTCCTGACTACACAACACTAAGGGCTACTGGTTTTCAGGAAACAGACGCAGCACTATTTAAATCCAGTTTGTTTCTCATACTGGCAAAACCTTTTATTGAATGCTGTGGAGTTTTATCATGCCACCCCTAAATCCACTGACAAAAAATGATATTAAGCTGAATTTATTGGGTTTTTCTTCCTGGTACAAACTGTCACATTGTTACCGATCAAGATTCTATGTGAGCTCATGTCATAGGACTCAGATATTTGATTATCTATTTCGATAGAGTATTGCTTACAACCTAGTAGGACTAAATGATCTGTTGGAAAAAGTAACTGTGCAAAAAGCTAAATATGTTATATTATTTAAGGCCATAGAGCATACACGGCTTCCAACAAAAGGGTTTTCCAGCCACTAAAAATAAAAAATAACCATTGTTTTTTCTCTTTAGCAACCAATAGAGAGGGGAAAGATGGAGCTAAGGTGAACAAAACAAAGCAGATATCCCAACAGGCTAAGAGGGTCTGGAACCTCCTAATTAACCTCTTGGATCCCTGAACGTCCCAAAATTAAACATTCTGGTGTCTCTGAAAATAAACTAATGACCTTCTGCTGATGACATGATTTGGTAGAAATAGACACTCAAATACAAATGAAGTAAAAAGTCATTGTTTAGCTGCTTCACCTACAAAATGTTGATTTGTGTCATTCCTGTCGAGCAGTTTTGTAGTTTTTCCAGACGCTAAGTCCTCTGTCCTCAGTGTAGTACGCAAATAAATAAATTTCATCTTAAGCCAAAACATTTGGTCAATCTTTGATCAATCTTTGTCATTATACACGGCTGTGTTATAAACTGAGAGTAATCAGTAGCATGTATATGCCAGCATGACATGCCTGCTCACAGAGCACTCTAGATTCTTCAGCTGGTTAACAAATCCACGTGCACAGCTGTCCATGAGGTGGTCATGTAGAAGTTAATTACATTCAATTATAGAGAGCAGAAACCAATACCCAGACCTACTGATATTTTAAATTCAATCAACAATTTCTCCCAAATTCTGAAACTTGACTTTACTTTATATGCCAGCATGACATGCCTCTGTGAGCAGGCCTCTGTGAGCAGGCCTCTGTGAGCAGGCCTCTGTGAGCAGGCATGTCATGCTGGCATATACATGCTAAAGATTACTCTTAATTTATAACACAGCCGTGTATAATGATAAAGATTGATCAAACATTGACCAAATGTTTTGGCTTAAGATGAAATGTATTTATTTGCGTACTACACTGAGGACAGAGGACTTAGCATCTGGAAAAACTACAAAACCGCTCGATTTCGTTATATTTGTTATATATATATATATATATATATATATATATATATATATATATATATATAGGGATTAATCAGTCTCTATTACAACGTCTACAACTAGTCCAGAATTCTGCTGCCAGATTATTGACTAGCACTAAGAAAAGAGACCACATCACTCCAGTGCTCGCTTCTCTACATTGGCTACCTGTCCAGTACCTGTCCAGTATAGAATATAGTTAAAAAGTGCTGTTATTTGTTTTTAAAGCACTAAATAAGTTTGTCCCCTCTTATATTACAGACCTGCTAACACCCTTAACCTCTCAACGTTCTCTTAGATCATCTTCACAGAACCTGCTGACTGTTCTCAGGGCTCGGCTGAACCTTAAAGGTGATTGTGCATTTGTGGTTTATGCTCCGAGACTTTGGAACAGTCTTCCACCCGATATTCACTAACCCTGTGTTTAAGTCAGGTCTAAAAACATACTTTTACAAACTTGCTTTTGAATAACAGGAGACTGTAGTGATGTGAGGTGCTGCTAGTTTTCTTTCTTTAGTTTTTCTTTTAAACTCCTTTTATGTGTTACTGTCGTTGCGTATTTTATTTGTTTATTGTTTTCACCCTGCGTGTCCTGAGGATTGATATTATGTACAGCACTTTGGTCAACTCCGGTTGTGTTTAGAGTGCTTTATAAATAAATTCTTACTTACTTACTTACTTTATGTTAGGCCCAAAAAAATATTGCGACCTCCTGAAAAGCTGCTTTTTGGCTCTGTGCCAAACACAATCCCCTTGGCTGACAATTAGGGAAAGTCACAGCAAAATAGTTTCAGGGATCACCACTTGCTCACCTCCGCTCCGACAAACAAACACAGTTATGAGTCCCTGTGGGAGCACTGGAGAGGAAAGGAACGCAGTAACGTGGTGCTGCATGCATCTTCTGTTGGCAGCAGTGTGATGCTTCCAAATCCAATTTTGAAAAGGTCAACATGGTGGAACTTGTGCACCAAGTGTGTGTGTGACACACTGGCATATGCAGTGGCTTGCAAAAGTATTCATACCCCTTGAACTTTTCCATATTTTATCACATTACAACCATAAAAATACATATATTTCATTGGAATTTAATGTGAAAGACCAACACAAAGTGGTATACAATTGTGAAGTTGTGCATAATTCAAAACATTTTTTACAAATAAAAACTAAAAAATGTGGTGTGCAAAAGTACTAGTATGTCGCCACCAGCTTTGCACATCTAGTGACTGAAATTTGTGCCCATTCTTCTTTGCAAAACAGCTCAAGATCAGTCAGATTAGATGGAGAGCGTTTGTGAACAGTGGATTTTAGATCTTGCCACAAGTTCTCGATTGGGTTTAGGTCTGGACTTTGACTGGGCCATTCTAACACATGAATATGTTTTGTTTTAAACCATTCCACTGTAGCCCTGGCTTTATGTTTAGGGTCATTGTCCTGCTGGAAGGTGAAGGCCCAGTCTCAAGTCTTTTGCAGACTCCAACAGGTTTTCTTCCAACATTACCCTGTATTTGGCTCCATCCATCTTCCCATCAACTCTGACCAACTTCCTTGTCCCTGCTGAAGAGAAGCAGCCCCAGAGCATGATGCTGCCACCACCATGTTTGACAGTGGTGATGGAGTGTTCAGAGTGATGTGCAGTGTTAATTCTCCGCCACACATAGCGTTTTGCATTCTGGCCAAAAAGTTTAATTTTGGTCTCATCTGACCAGAGCACCTTGCTCCACACGTTAGCCGTGTCCCCAGCATGGCTTCTGGCAAACTGCAAACGAGACTTTTTATGGTTTTCTATTAACAATGGTATTCCTCTTGCCCCTCTTCCATAAAGACCACATTTGTGGAGTGCACGACTAATAGTTGTCCTGTGGACAGATTCCCCCACCTGAACTGTGGATCTCTGCATTTCGTCCAGAGTCACCATGGGCCTCTTGGCTGCATCTCTGATCAGTGCTCTCCTTGTTCGGCCTGTAAGTTTAGGTGGACGGCCTTGTCTTGGCTGGTTTACAGTTGTGCCATACTCTTTCCATTTCCAGATAATGGATTGAACAGTGCTCCGTGAGATGTTCAAAGCTTGGGAAATCTTTTTATAGCCTAAGCCTGCTTTAAACCTCTCCACAACCTTATTCCTGACCTGTCTGGTGTGTTCTTTGGACTTCATGATGCTGTTTACTCCCCAATATTCTCTTAACCAACCTCTGAGGCCATCACGGAGCAGCTGTATTTGTACTGAGATTAGAGATTAGAGATTCTTTACGATTGTAGACCACTTTGTGTTGGTCTTTCACATTAAATTCCAATGAAATATATTTATGTTTGTGGTTGTAATGTGACAAAACATGGAAAAATTCAAGGGGTATGAGTACTTTTCACTGTATACAGAAGTAACTATATATAATACTATATATAATGGCTCATTCAGTATATATATATATATATATATATATATATATATATATATATATATATATATATATATATATACACACACACACTGAGTAGGGAAGCTGTGTGCTGTAAGATGGGCCTAATCTATCAGTGGAGGAAGTGGCAAAAATAAACAATGAAGCCTGAAGTGATGAAAATGGAAGTGATTTGATAAGCGGAGTGACGGACTGACAAGTGACAAGGCCAGAGCAATTGTTTGATGTGTGTCCTTGAGGGAGCTTTGACTGACATGGTGGCGCAAGTTCATGTTAAAGTACAAATGACAGTTCACAATAATGAAATCTAGACATGCTAAATAAAACACTTGACGCGTTCTTGTCAAGTCAGCGTCTAAACTAATCGATTAAGCTTTAACCACGTCAGCCCTGAATTCAGATTTTGGAGTGCTTGTGTTTTTTCTCTGGAAACACTTCCAATGAATGCTGTATTTATCATGCTTTTAAAAAACATTTACATGACATACATAATGCCTTGTAATGCATAACGTTTTCTAAAATGAGGGGCTAACAAAGTATGCAGAGATAGAGACAGACTACAGTCCAATATTAAAGATGTCAAGGTATCAACTAGCATTTCTGGTATTCATTTTCAATAAAGCATAAACAGTTATATGTAGTGTGAATAGACTGAATTTGTTTATTTGTAATTGCTTGGAAAATTAGTTAAGAACAGATGAACAGATATTATAATGCCTTATATAACCAGACTGTATGAAGTCATACTTTGACTTCACAAAGTGCTAATCATGTACACAGTTGAGTCATACTGTAATGACCACTTCCCACTTTCGACAGAGCGTAGGTGGCAGCGTTATGGACTGGGCCCTCTTATCCATGTGGAAGATACTCTCAACCGTTTGGGTCTGAATCCATCCTTGCAGATCACGTACACCATACATGCTGATAGTCTCTCCTGGGGTGGATGGGATCTTCAAGCAGGAATATGTGATACATCACAACACCTACACTAACTAAGGCTACCCTGGGCCCCTAATTTCCCAGATTTGAACCAAACTGAGCATCTGTAAGACCACCTTGATTGTCATGTTGGCTCTATGGATCCTCCCACATACTCCTCCAGCAGCTGCAGGATGCACTGCATGGCTCCAGATACCTGTTACCACCTACCAGGACCTTATTGAGCCTTCCTGCACATGCCGGTTACTATATATATATATATATATATGGATGGATTCAGTGTATACACACTACCACTCAAAAGTTTAGGATCACTTTAAAATTTCATGCAATTCATGCAGTTTTCACACAATTCACAAACAATATTGTTCATTTCACAATTAATGTAAGTGTATCAGATGATTTTTAAAGAATAAAAATGTTTGTATTAAAGTCTATTTTTGTATAGAGGCTTATTTTGCATATAGTTCTATTATCAGCAATTCTCAGTCCTCTGTCTAAATCTCCTGGTACGGCCGCCAATCCAAGTTAAGGATGTTATTGGACTAATTGGTTGTTAGGACACTCTTGATCAATTGTGATGCACAGCTGAAAAACATTCTACTAATAAGTGAGTATAAAAGGGAACAACATTCTAGGTTAGTTTAGTATCTGAAGATCAGCAGTTGATGGCTTGCTGACCGACTCAAAATGACCAGAAAGAAACAACTTTCTTTAGAGACCCGTCAGTCCATTGTTGTGTTAAGGAAGAAGATACTCCATTAAAACAAGAACATCTCACTGTGATCCCAAACTTTTGAGTTTATATATTCATAATAATGTGACATAATAATGTGATATTTATAACTATTTAAGAGCAATTATACAAGCTTATGCTTGATCTTATACAGTATTATATATATCACATACCACATTATACTGTAGATTAATTTACTATGCAATATAAGTACAGGTTAATGCAGGACGTGTTACTCTTAATTGTAATAATACCTTAGGGTCCCTCAGTCTTATCAAAGCATTCAACTTCAGCTATGTTCACTTCACATGCCTCATTGCTCAAATCCAATTGTTTTGCTCAGATACAATCCATCTAATATCAAAATTCATACTGGTGTAAATAAGGGACTCAAACCTGTCATTAATGTGAACGAGGTCACATCCCAAACGATCCACACATGAACATCCTAATCGCTAACGTCATGAGCATGAACTACATGCGTCACAAACAGTAAACAAACTAACCAGCAGAGCTAGCCCTCGCTCAGAAGAGTATTAGCTCTGATTAGCTCTCAGCTGCTTATTATTAGAGCGAGACAAAGATGAAAAAGGGTCAGACGTTTTGCTTTTCCACCATTTACTGGCTCCCAACTTTAGGTTCGGCAAATACGCTGACCGTTCTCATTAAGGTCATATGTCCACAAATCAGATATCCGATCTAGGATTTCATATTTCATTCTGGAAATCTGAACATAGCCATTGAGGCATACAGTATGATAACTGTGTTGGCTTTCTAGGCTCACTCAACCCCTGCACATTGTACACTTTATATTATTTATTCTTATATCGCTGCGATTGACAATATCATCAATATAACAATATCATCATATCACTAAGTCACTTTAAATAGATATAGAACCTGCCTACGCAAAATTTTTCACAGATGTCCCCCTGTATATCCTATGTTTATATCTTGAGTGTTGTATAGTTCTTTATATATTTCAGTTATAACTATATGTATATTTTTAGCTTATTTTTACTTTAATATTGTCTATTTATTGTATGTTTGTACTGTTCTATATATATAAAATGCTGCCCTGCTGTAGAGTTTTATCTGAGCCTCACCCCAAGCATTTCAATGCATGTTATGTCCTAACATGATGTGCAAATGACAAATAACCTTGAAACTTGAAACTTATGTTCTTCTGCTTATGTCAGCCAGTTTGGCATTGGCCAAAGGTAAAACAAGGCTAAGTAAAAACTATGTCTAAAGTGAAAACTAAGGCCAAAGAAAACTATGTCTGAGATTGTATGCTAGTCAAACAATATCATCCGTCTAAACTACAGATAATCTAAACTAGGGCTTCCTCAAGTCTAGAGGAAGCATGGCACTGATAAGATGATAAGCATCACTGAATGATGCTAATAAGACTGATTACACTGATTCTGAACAACGTCTTATTGCCAGTACTTGATGATGTTACTGATTAGGGCTGAACCAAACGATTAATTCCTTTTTCTTATTTTCAATTAGGCGATTAATCTAACAACTAATTTTTAGATTACTAATGTGCGTGTGCTAGGAATTAAAATTTGTATTATTTTGTTATGCTAGGTAATGCTAAACTAGCAGTAAGGCTGGTAGTACTTAGCAACCAAAGAAAATAGTTAGCAGCACAGAGAGTTGCTCTGTGTTAGCCAATAGCTAATAACAGTAGCCAACTATAGCTTGTAACAATGGCTTAAATTAAATAAGAGTTAAACAAATGAACAGATATTATAATGCCTTATGGAACCTGACTGTTATGACCAATTTTTAGATTACTCTAATGTGAGTGTGTTATTGAATTATTTTGTTATTATGGTTTTGTTTATATATATGTATAAGCACAAGGAAAACGCATGGCCATTCTAGACTTAATGAACTAAAGGGTACCTTATCACACACGTGATCTATAAAAGCTTAAAAAGACTAAAAGTCTACGCTCCAACTGGACTTTTAGAGGCACAAATGACACATAGCCCCACGTAAAAGAAACTGGACAGTTTGTGGACTATATATTTTGGCAGAGAGCCATGTGAGAACCAGCTATGTGTGTTTTAAAGCTCCCACGGTATTGAGATATCTACACTGGACGATTAAGAAACGGTTAGCAATGAGACTTTTCAAGTAACTCTACAGAAAGAAACATGTTACACGTGTTAATAATCTATAAATAATCTATAAAATAAGATAAACAGGTAAACAGGTGCTGTCCTGTGTTGATGAAGCTCTACGGGATGTTTGATCTTCAAGGTCTCGTGTATAGCAGTTGTACTGTTGATCATCTCCACTGAGCAGAGCTGACAGAGCACCACACTGTTGTGTTTCTGTGTGAAACACTCCCACAACTTTAGATACACAAGAGTGAATGTTTGTAGCTGCAATGCTTTCTTGCAACTTATCGACGCACGTTATGCTAATCAAGGTACTTTCATAATCGATTACATTGATGCATCGCCCCTGCCCTATTACTGATTAATAAGTAATTGGTCGTCACTATAAAAGAAACAAAATGTTAATCACCGCCTTCCCTAATATAAATAGACTAATCTCCATCAAAGTGTGCATAGCTTTAGGCGTTTAATTTACAAGCAGGCTTGTGATGTCAGGGCCATGAACTGTGTCTAAAGTGCACTGTGGTAATAAGGCCTTGCTTGCCCTGCTATAGATCTGTTTGTATGGTTACTGGACTACAGTAGGACATCCTAATGCAGTATGGAACAAGCTGTTTGTGTGTTAACAGTATAGTACAGGCCAACAAACTAGTGATTTATAGGACTTATAGGAGCATATGGCACTGAGTTCATTATTTCGATCCAGTACAGAGTCCCTGCTAATCCATCCTGTAGATTAACTCACTCGTGGCTTTGAGGATCTTTGTAATCTTCAGCTTTTGCAAGCAAATTGTGTGATTTTTTTTGTCTGGAATGCACTAAAAGATTGTGTATATATATATGAAAAAAATCAACAGCATACAAAGTATTTAGGTACAACTACTACCAACTCAGTACCAAGCTGCTACACAATGTATGTTCCTTAGTTTTCTTTTACTGTCCTGTGGATTAACCAGCAACGAACACTCAACTCGAGGCGCCTCTTTCACAGATGAACTGTACAATATACAATACTTACTTCTACCGACTGCACAATTGCATCAGCTCATCATTTACCAGTTTTCCAATTTTACCATTAACTTATTTCAAGCAACGGTAAACAATGTAAACCATAGGCATTTTAGGAGATTGTGGTGATCTCCCTACGTGGATGTTCCACCCCAAGTGAAAGTCACTCCCCCTATGTCACTTTCTGCCCTCCATCTGCAGTTCACATCACAGCATCACATCACAGTGACATGGCCTTATCTACAAACAACCCATTGATTTACTTTGTAGTATAAACCTCCACAAATGTCAAATTAGATCACATGAACTTTACATTAACAATGAAGAGGCAGTCAATCCAGAATCCTTAAGAAATTAGAGAAGTAAACACTAATCATCGTTTTTTAGGTTTGTTGATCAGTAGAGGTAGTATCACCGCATAGCCTGCCAGTAAATGATGTTGAAAGTTGTATTCTCTTAAATCTATACAACTGCAGTACACAACAAGCTTAACATTTATCTGCTTACTCACTGAAATGAACATGTATTTATTACTGCTTTTCAAAGCTTTATTATTATTATTATTATTATTAGAGATTGAAGGATCGATCGGCTATGTATCGGTATCAGCCGATTTTCAATCTAAATATGTGATCGGCCGAGATTTCTCCAATTTACTCGATCCCGAGAGTCGATCAATGCCGTTAAACAAATGAGCCTAATTTCTGTATTTACAGCTAGTATTTCATCCAGGAAGAGGAGAATCCCCTCCAGCCAGCTCCCTGCAATTCCTTTCTGAACCACTAGGTGGAAAAACATACCCTTTCATTTTCAAAGACTGACTAAAGCAGCGGCCTCACAAGAAAAAAGAAAACATGTCGTCCGTCTGGCAATGTCTACTGTATGTGACTCAGACTCATCCAGGACGTTTTTAAAATGTGTAAATCTGTGTCTCGTGGGAACCAAAGACATTAAACTCTACTAATCTGATACAGCACTGCACACAGCTGAATACAGTGAGTATCAGTAAACAGCAGAGCTAGCACACACAGCTAACACAAAACAAACAACCCAGAACACCATACAGACCAGATCTGACCGGTACGAACAGAACAGCAGCAATAATTCAAGATCTACATTTAATGATTACAGATTTAGTTTAAAATAACAGAGTCTGAGTTTAATGACAGTTTTCACTGCATTTATTTAATTAGATTTTTTAGTTTTAAATTAATTAATTTAATTTTTGATTTGATGATTGCAGAATTGGGGATATTTGTTTGATTTACTTTGTTTATTTACTGTTAATTTAGTTTAAAATATTAAGCTGTTTCATATGAGCTCGTTAAAAATGGTAATAAACCAGTTTCGACCATGTTTCATGACTTGCTTGCACTAATAACTACATGTAGCCCTGCTGTGGCATATAGCCCCGCCCTCAATAGGTATCTGCTATCGACCGATCGTGCTGAAAGGTAAATCTGCCTCAAAAACGCTGATCGGTCCATCTCTAATTATTATTATTATTATTATTATTATTATTATTAGGCACATAAACTGATGGATATCATTACATATAGATAAGCACATTATTTATTATTTAATACAGCTTTCTTGCTCCTCAAATGCTTTTCAACAACTAAAGAACATAAACATTATGATGAAATTTAAATCACTGTACAAATAAGAAATCAATATGATATTAAATGTATACACTTTGAATGGTAGATCATTTGGAGGATGTCTTAGGTTTACCTGGCTGCCAGGGTTGATCGGGGACAGGATGATGTAATTGTCCCCGTTGGAAGCTTTGACGCGGGTCCCTCTCAGAGTTTGTGTGTGTGCTCTGGAGTTGGCTTCTCCCTCCTCTCTTCTGTCACACCACGGCACCCCAACGCCTGCAGGTCTGACGCCCTCGGACCCATTCACCAGCACCCTGCGGCTGGCCCGGTGGTGTGCAGGCAGAGGAGGCACTGGGGGGGTCTTCTCTCCCCGTCTGTTTTTTGGTGGAGAGATGGGTGTGTCGTAGTTGGAGGGTTTCTGAGAGGGGTGATGGATCAGACCTTCAAAACTGGACTTAACCGAGGGTCCAGTCCGCCAGACCACCACGGTAATCTCACTGACACTGTTTCTGTAGAGAGGGAGGGAGACAGAATAAAGTGTGGGGGCAAAGTTAATGCATTAAAGCATTCAGTCCTATTCTGGGGGTCTACTAGAACAGATTTACATGCTTCAGTTCTTCTCTATTAGAATCTGTATTCACCCCCCTGTGAGAAACACTGTGTTAGAGCTCCTGCGTCCTGCACACTATGCTCTGATTGGTCAGCTCACCCACTGTGTCAGGTAGAACGAGTTAATAGACCTCATCCACTTTTGCAAGCTAGACTGGGACAGGACACTTCAGCGTGGCCAGTTTTTACTGTTTTAGCTCTCTGTGCGCTGGCTAAGCTGTGGCTTAGTACTGTGTTACAAGATGACATCACCTTGTGACAAAGGCTGGAATTCCAAGCAGAAAAGTGGTTTCTGTGGAAAAAAGTTTTTTCTTTTTGTAGTGTACTTTGGGCTTTATAACCTTGCAGATGGATTGCATGCACAAAAAAGCTCCAACACACTACAGGAAAACCAAACTTCTGTCCCTGTCCCCGTCACCATCTCTGTTCCTGCCCCTCTGTCTGTGGTCCAGTCTATTGTCTTGTCCAGAATATTGTCCCCAGTCCAGTTTCCTGTCTCGTCCAGTGTTCATTGCCCTGCCTAATCTGGTGTTCAGTCTTGTGTTCAGCCCCCTGTTTGGTCCCAGGTCCAGTTTATCATGTCGTCGGTCCAGTTCCCTGTCCAGTGTTCTGTCTAGTTCTCATTTTGTTTTTCCTGGCCTCCCCCCTCTTAAGATGGACTCCTGGGGCGTGTTCACTTTCGTGCCTCTGGAGTTGTGCTTTTAAGGAGGGGTACTGTCCGCCCTGCCTGTACTCGCCTGACTGTGTACATCCAGTCATACACATGTGCTCCTGTTTACGTTCCTGGTTGTAGTCATGTGCTCGTGTTTAACATGACAAGGCTAACAAGATTCAAACAAACAGGTTTCCACTAACATGAAGTAAGACAAAACACCAAGCCAAGACAAAGCACATGGACCAGAGGATATAAACATGAACTAATGATGAACACCTGGGGCTAAGAAGAGGGAGACAACATGGATCAGGTGTAGGGCGGAGACAAGAGGGCGGAGACAAGAAGCACATGGCAAACATAAACAGCAACCGCATGGCAATGACACAACATAAACAAAAACAGACCGGACATGACGTTATGTTTTGTTCATGTGCTCCTCATGTCTCCTGTTTCCAGGTGATCCATGTTTGCTGTCTTGTTATATATTCTGTGTTTGCTACCTATGTTTATTGGTCATTGTCTCTTGTCTGAAGTTCTGTTAAGTTTGTATTTCTTGTTTGGTTTGTCGTTCTTTATTTAATTAATTTATTACATTATTAAGTCTAAGCTCGCGTGTGTGACAACAGCATAAAAACATGTTACTGCCATCACATATCAACATCACCAAAAGGCTTTTATCATTGGTGGATTATCATCCTGGACAGTGTGGACACCTTGGAGCGGTATAATAACAACCACTTATGAAGATCTTCCCAAAGCCTGATAAAGGTCAGCATATTTCTCTCCTCTACATGTGAACTGGGTGACCCTACTCATATAAGTAACACATTCATATACATTTTCCTGACCAATCACAATGTTGACTTCTCTAGCCCCTCCCACACAAACAAGTTTCAGAGAATCTAGCCAAGCTAGACCACCAATCATGCCTTTATTGCATCACCAACATGTTTCTTCCATTTTTTCTTTTATATGTGCACCAACATTGATTCATCATCTGTTCATTCTGTTATTCATATACCAACATTGTTTCTTATTCACTCATTTAGCCATTATCCTTTACCCATTCCTTCAGCCATGCATTACTTCATCCATTCGTTCATCTGTCATCAGTTTGTCCATTCATTCGTACACTGCTTCATCAGTCCATTCGTTTGTCCCTTCATCTGTCTACACGTCTCTTTGTCTTTTTTAGTTCAGCTAGCGTGACATACAAGCTGGACTATGATGTCAGTTCTGTACGAGGGCTGGAGCAGACTAGGAGTGTTGGACAAACAGCTGTCAATCAAGCTGCTCATTAACCACACCTACAGAGTTCGCAGATGAGTCCAATCTAAGGTCTTTAAGTCATATTAAATCATATCTATATATTTTTCTTACAGGTTTTGATGAATGTTCAATATAATACACAAGCATATTATTCTAAATGTTTCTTATTTCAAATGTTTTCATGTTTTGCGCTGCTTTTTTAATGAATTTTACAAGAAAATAACAAGAAAGAGAGAAACTTTTCTCCAATAATATTATCCGGCTTTAATATTAAATATTCTTCAGCTATAGGTTTGGCTGATAATTACAATACAAGACAATAAAGACTTAATTCTGAGAGAATACAGATGGACAGGAAGACAGAAACAGATACAAAGAGAAAGAAATAGAGCAAGAGGACAAAAGAAAAGAAAAAGGAGAGTAAGGAAAATGCAGGAGGTATAGATAAGAAGATGGAGAGAAAAAAAGCATGGAAAATAAAAAACAGCAACAAAGAGAGAAATAAAAGAGGAAATGTATAGAAACGTGTGAAAGAGAATAAGAGATAATAATAGGGAAGACAGAGTGAGGGAGAGCGGGAGTAAAGGAGATAAAGAGAGAGAAATGGATGACACATTGTCTTCCTTTATCTGAACTGTTCGGAGAGACTGAGAAAAGAATAGTGCGTGTGATGAATGACAGCTAGAAGAAAAGTAGGGAAGGCAGAAGAGTGAGTCATATATAATAGAGCATTTTGATGGTAATCTGAAGTGGCTTCTCCATTTGCCCCAAACAAGCTCTGGCATTGGGCCAACATCCGGCTGTAGGATCCAGAAACATGACTGGCAGTACTAATAATAACGTTTGAGTGTCTAAAAATCAATAAGAACAAAAGAAATGTTTACAATGCACATCAAGAAGTTTTCAGACACCTGTTCATTCAATGTTTACTTTGCTTTGCACTCAACGTTGAAACATTGCTGTGAGGATTTGACAGTATTACTGTGGTACAGGGGTGTTCACTTAGAATCCAGTAAGGACCAGTTACAGGAGATTTCCTCAGGCCCAACAAACAAATAACAAATACCTTTCAGTATATTTCAGTATATTTACTGTTGAAATGCTGAACTGAATGAATTATTTATAAACTTCTAATAAATGTTTTTACTCACTTCAATAAAAACAAGGGCTACATTAAAAAAACAGAAAGTCTTTGAAAAAACATGCATTTTAAAGTGCTTATTAATAGAAAAAGTACATAAAACATCTTGTTTCACAAATTATTTAGTAAAACATACTAGTTTTACATAGCGGTACTCTTTAAAACTAGGCCGGGCAAGTCTCGATCCATTCCTGGTTAAAACAGTCGGTTTTCCCATCGACTTTTCTTTCTTACAGCATTTTATTCTTTCTGACTCGCTTTATTCTCCGACTGCTGATTCCTGTGTGCAGCCACACTCCTGAATCTGCACAGATCTGATTGGCTGAGGAGCGTGTTTGATCTCCTTTCTTTCAGTACAACGTCTGGGTCCAGACCCTGACCAAGGTATGCCTGCCTATTAATGACCTCTGCTATAAATCATCCCAAATGTACTGAACCGAGCTGTCATACTTAAATATGTAAAAATGACGCAAATTGTGGAGTTCATACTTTATGAGTGTGTCTCAAAACCTAGTGAGTGTCTAAGTAGTGCACTGACTACGAAGGCAGCTGTTTAAGTAGCAGTGTTCCGACATCTCTCCTCGGAAAACTAATTATTGAGACGCTCTAGTTACTGCGTCACAACTTGTTCCCGCCCACTGCAGCACACGACCGGTGGTTTAGCTGCTTGCTAAGCTACCGGCCGGTATCCAAGACAGTAGCCCGAGGCTTTAAAATCCACTACCATAAATGCTAATGTCTCGAGTATAAAACTGCTAAATGGTGAAGGACTCGTTACAGAGTTGATAATAAAAAACTGTTTTGTGTGATTATATGACCAGAAACACATTAAAACTCCAGAGAGAATCAAAATAACTCACATTTTAAAACCACTTCACTGCTCGTAGATTAGCCTGTGTTGCATCATGGGATTGTCTTAGCGGCTGAGGAAGCGTTCGATGCTTCCTTAAAATCAGGTCTAAATAAGGTTCCTCAGTAGACAGTATGTTTAAGGTATGTAAGAATTGGGACAGTCTACATGTCGGGAGCGCATACTATGACTATTTAAGACACACCCTATGACAATAGACATTTCACCAGAAAACAATCCCTTCTTCTCCTTCCTCACTCCTTACGAGCCTGGAAGAAGCATCACAAGTTCAGCACCAACATGTTAACTCACATTCTGCTTCTGTTTATATCACTTCTTTTGTTTGCTGCTGAACATGGTTTCTTGCTGAGAGTGGGGGCTGATGATCGCTTAGAGCTTCAGTCATCGTTGTGTTTACTCTTCCTTTTATTGGCTACCTCTTAAAGGACCTAACCAGAAGCAGGACATTTAATCTGATTGACAAGAAGTTAGTATACGCCGTCAAGGCCGTAGTGCCACTTCTTGTTGGACTGATTCCACTCCAAACTACAATGACTCACTATACCCTCTTGCGATAGAAACTAGGGCTGCGTCCGAAATCGCCTACTTGCCTACTACTCAGTAGGTGAAATCAGTAGGCGAGCGTGGCTAGTATGTCTGAATACTCAGTAGTTATTGAGTAGTAGGTGAAGATTACCCAGAGGACCTGCTGAATCAGCAGCCATTTTTATGTACGCCATTGCAGCACGCTGTGCTATCCCATGATTCACCTGGAGAGGCGTTAGCGCTACTTCTGAGGTAAAAAATTATTTCATTGCTCCTCACTCCTCTCCGAGCTACAGCTCAACACCATCTGAGTACAGACTCAGACAAAAACACAGGTCCGTGTCACAATAAGTATCTAAATCTGGCAGTAAATGGGGCTTTTAATGAATAGCAGGACTTTTACAGTGGTGGTCTAACGTCTTGCGTCACAGGGCGTTGGTAAGATGGTGGACGTAGGATGTCTGAGATTGTGTGGCTACTAAAACTCTCCTACTGAAATTACCTACTAGTCTACCGTTTGAGCAGTACGTACTGACTCTAATCTAGTACCCACTGACTAGTAGGTGGTTTCTATTCCTTAGTACTACAGACTGTACAGGACGGGGATAGCTGGTTAGCATGCATTATCTCTGTAACACAACACGCAGATGACTTTCACATACTGTAACCACTGTTATTTCTTTACACTGCTGTTTTAAACTAAAGGTTTTAAATTAAACATTTTCTATATTGCTCCTTTAAATGGCTGTTTGCATGGTGAAATGATTCTTCAGATTTAAGAAGAAAAGATGGGCTGTTTATGGCTCTATATAGCTGTTGTTACAATATCAAGCTTGTATTAGCAGCAGAACTCTGTTTGGTGCTATATAATAAACAGAAGTACGACACTCTCTTCTTCAATCTCAAAAAACATTTCACCATGCAAATAGCTAATTAAAGGAGCAATATGTAAAGTGTTTTTTTTATTTTAACATAAAAAATTCTATACTAAACTCATGGTTACAAATACAACTTTCCCCTTTACTGAAAAACCCTTAAAGAACAGTATTTTGTATTAATTGTACATTCTAGTGCTTCAGTGAATGACAAAATATAAGCATTCTCTATAAAAAAAAACATTCAGCAGCATGTATCTGATTACCAGCAGAGCAAGCAGAATTACAGGACATGAGCGGAGAAAGGAGCACCGGCGAGACAGCACAGAAGCACACTTCTGGAGGAATTATTCATTCCTTATTGTACAGTCTGAATCTGCATTGTTCTCATTATGCAAGGCCATCTACTGCAGGTTGCTTGATTTATGGGAGATAGAGATGATGCTGCAGGAGCTCTCGTATTATTACCTTTACAAAGGTTTCTCTAAATTGAAGGAATATGAAAGATCACCACTGAAATAAAAATTCAATGCACTGAAAGCAGAAAAGAGATATTTGCATGGTAACCTGCAGGGAACACTTTGGGGTACTTTAGTATCTTCACAGTGGTGTAGATGGAGTTTTCACAGCCTCTGTTTGCTCACAATGGAGGTGAAAATCAAAAGCAACTTCATTCAAAGTTCACGTAGACCAGAGGGCACTAATAGGTCCGGACCCAGACGTGGTCCACTGCGGACCCAAACCGATAACTTACTGAGAAGGATTTGACAGTGTTTATTTTAAGCGGCAGAGCTTTTCTGGTCTTTACGGTATACGGGGTTTGCGGTGCAGTAAACTCACAGACCAATCACATGCACTGTAAGATCACCCAAGGGTGCTCAGCCAATCAGATCTGTGCAGATTTGGGAGTGCCGCGTGCACACAGGCGAGGTACAAAGCAAGAAGTAGTAGTCGGAGAATAAAGCGAGTCGGAGAGTAAAGCACGTCAGAAAACGAAGTGAAATGGAGAGTAAAGCGAGTCAGAGAGTAAAGTGAGTTGGAGAGTAAAGTGAGTTGGAGAGTAAAGTGAGTTGGAGAGTAAAGCGAGTCGGAGAGTAAAGCGAGTCAGAGAATAAAGCGAGTCAGAGAGTAAAGTGAGTTGGAGAGTAAAGTGAGTTGGAGAGTAAAGTGAGTTGGAGAGTAAAGCGAGTCGGAGAGTAAAGCGAGTCAGAGAGTAAAGTGAGTTGGAGAGTAAAGTGAGTCTGAGAATAAAGTGAGTCGGAGAGTAAAGAGAGTTGGAGAGTAAAGAGAGTTGGAGAGTAAAATGAGATGGACAATAAAGGAAGTTGTAGAGTAATGCGAGTCGGAAAATAAAGCAAGTCAGAGAGTAAAGCGAGTCGGAGAATAAAGTGAGTCCGAGAATAAAGCGAGTCAGAGAATAAAGCGAGTTGGAGAATAAAGCGAGTCAGAGAATAAAGTGAGTCTGAGAATAAAGCGAGTCAGAGAATAAAGCGAGTCGGAGAGTAAAGCGAGTCGGAGAATAAGGCGAGTCGGAGAATAAAGTGAGTCCGAGAATAAAGCGAGTCAGAGAATAAAGCGAGTTGGAGAATGAAGCGAGTCAGAGAATAAAGTGAGTCTGAGAATAAAGCGAGTCAGAGAATAAAGTGAGTCTGAGAATAAAGCGAGTCAGAGAATAAGGCGAGTCGGAGAATAAAGTGAGTCTGAGAATAAAGCGAGTCAGAGAATAAAGTGAGTCTGAGAATAAAGCGAGTCGGAGAGTAAAATGAGATGGACAATAAAGGAAGTTGTAGAGTAATGCGAGTCGGAAAATAAAGCAAGTCAGAGAGTAAAGCGAGTCGGAGAATAAGGCGAGTCGGAGAATAAAGTGAGTCTGAGAATAAAGCGAGTCAGAGAATAAAGCGAGTCGGAGAATAAAGCGAGTCAGAGAATAAAGTGAGTCTGAGAATAAAGCGAGTCAGAGAATAAAGCGAGTCGGAGAGTAAAGCGAGTCAGAGAATAAAGCGAGTCAGAGAATAGCGAGTCGGAGAGTAAAGCGAGTCAGAGAATAAAGCGAGTAAGAGAATAAAGTGAGTCTGAGAATAAAGCAAGTCAGAGAATAAAGAGAGTCGGAGAGTAAAGCGAGTCAGAGAATAAAGCGAGTCGGAGAGTAAAGCGAGTCGGAGAGTAAAGCGAGTCAGAGAATAAAGCAAGTCGGAGAGTAAAGCAAGTCAGAGAATAAAGCAAGTCGGAGAATAAAGCGAGTCAGAGAATAAAGCGAGTCAGAGAGTAAAGCACGTCAGAAAACGAAGTGAAATGGAGAGTAAAGCGAGTCAGAGAGTAAAGTGAGTTGGAGAGTAAAGTGAGTTGGAGAGTAAAGCGAGTCGGAGAGTAAAGCGAGTCAGAGAATAAAGCGAGTCAGAGAGTAAAGTGAGTTGGAGAGTAAAGTGAGTTGGAGAGTAAAGTGAGTTGGAGAGTAAAGCGAGTCGGAGAGTAAAGCGAGTCAGAGAGTAAAGTGAGTTGGAGAGTAAAGTGAGTCTGAGAATAAAGTGAGTCGGAGAGTAAAGAGAGTTGGAGAGTAAAGAGAGTTGGAGAGTAAAATGAGATGGACAATAAAGGAAGTTGTAGAGTAATGCGAGTCGGAAAATAAAGCAAGTCAGAGAGTAAAGCGAGTCAGAGAGTAAAGCGAGTCGGAAAATAAAGTGAGTCCGAGAATAAAGCGAGTCAGAGAATAAAGCGAGTTGGAGAATAAAGCGAGTCAGAGAATAAAGTGAGTCTGAGAATAAAGCGAGTCAGAGAATAAAGCGAGTCGGAGAGTAAAGCGAGTCGGAGAATAAGGCGAGTCGGAGAATAAAGCGAGTCAGAGAATAAAGCGAGTCAGAGAATAAAGCCAGTTGGAGAATGAAGCGAGTCAGAGAATAAAGTGAGTCTGAGAATAAATCGAGTCAGAGAATAAAGTGAGTCTGAGAATAAAGCGAGTCAGAGAATAAGGCGAGTCGGAGAATAAAGTGAGTCTGAGAATAAAGCAAGTCAGAGAATAAAGCGAGTTGGAGAATAAAGCGAGTCGGAGAATAAGGCGAGTCGGAGAATAAAGTGAGTCTGAGAATAAAGCGAGTCAGAGAATAAAGAGAGTCGGAGAATAAAGCGAGTCTGAGAATAAAGTGAGTCTGAGAATAAAGCGAGTCAGAGAATAAAGCGAGTCAGAGAGTAAAGCGAGTCAGAGAATAAAGCGAGTCAGAGAATAAAGTGAGTCTGAGAATAAAGCGAGTCAGAGAATAAAGTGAGTCTGAGAATAAAGCGAGTCAGAGAATAAGGCGAGTCGGAGAATAAAGTGAGTCTGAGAATAAAGCAAGTCAGAGAATAAAGCGAGTTGGAGAATAAAGCGAGTCAGAGAATAAAGTGAGTCTGAGAATAAAGCGAGTCGGAGAGTAAAATGAGATGGACAATAAAGGAAGTTGTAGAGTAATGCGAGTCGGAAAATAAAGCAAGTCAGAGAGTAAAGCGAGTCAGAGAGTAAAGCGAGTCGGAGAATAAGGCGAGTCGGAGAATAAAGTGAGTCGGAGAATAAAGCGAGTCAGAGAATAAAGCGAGTCGGAGAATAAAGCGAGTCAGAGAATAAAGCGAGTCTGAGAATAAAGCGAGTCAGAGAATAAAGCGAGTCGGAGAGTAAAGCGAGTCAGAGAATAAAGCGAGTCAGAGAATAGCGAGTCGGAGAGTAAAGCGAGTCAGAGAATAAAGCGAGTAAGAGAATAAAGCGAGTCAGAGAATAAAGCGAGTCTGAGAGTAAAGCGAGTCGGAGAGTAAAGCGAGTCAGAGAATAAAGCAAGTCGGAGAGTAAAGCGAGTCAGAGAGTAAAGCGAGTCAGAGAGTAAAGCGAGTCAGAGAGTAAAGAGAGTCGGAGAATAAAGCGAGTCGGAGAGTAAAGCGAGTCGGAGAGTAAAGCGAGTCGGAGAGTAAAGCGAGTAAAGCGAGTCGGAGAGTAAAGCGAGTCAGAGAATAATGCGAGTCGGAGAATAAAGCGAGTCAGAGAATAAAGTGAGTCTGAGAATAAAGCGAGTCAGAGAATAAAGCGAGTCGGAGAGTAAAGCGAGTCAGAGAATAAAGCGAGTCAGAGAATAGCGAGTCAGAGAATAAAGCGAGTCGGAGAGTAAAACGAGTCGGAGAGTAAAGCGAGTCAGAGAGTAAAGCGAGTCAGAGAATAAAGCGAGTCAGAGAATAAAGCGAGTCGGAGAGTAAAGCGAGTCGGAGAATAAAGCGAGTCGGAGAGTAAAGCGAGTCGGAGAATAAAACGAGTCGGAGAGTAAAGCGAGTCAGAGAGTAAAGCGAGTCAGAGAATAAAGCGAGTCAGAGAATAAAGCGAGTCGGAGAGTAAAGCGAGTCAGAGAGTAAAGCGAGTCGGAGAATAAAGCGAGTCAGAGAATAAAGCGAGTCGGAGAGTAAAGTGAGTCGGAGAGTAAAGCGAGTCAGAGAGTAAAGCGAGTCGGAGAGTAAAGCGAGTCGGAGAATAAAGCGAGTCGGAGAAAGAATAACATGCTTATTAAGGTCCAGTCCTCAAGGTTGTGAAATGTTTTCATCTTTTCAATGGGTCACTACCGCAGTGTCATTGGACAGCTCTGAGCTATGATGGAGAGAGGGAGGGCCTTACTACCCACCCAGAGACAGGGTGGTCAACTATGATGTCTTGGACTGCCAGCCAGGGAGGGCAGAGTTGCATCGTAGAGGAAAACAGAGGAAATGTTTCTTATTCAATACACAAATACAAACACACACACACACACACACACACACACACACACAAACACACACACACACACGTACCTGATGGCATGGGCAAGATCTACACACTTCCACTGTTCCACAGGCTGACCATTCAACTGCAGCAGAGTGTCCAACTGCTGCAGGCCAGCCAGATCTGCAGGACCACCTGAAAACAAACACACACAGTATAACTGACTGTCTGCTAAGCACCAATGCTAACTGATCCATAAGGAGGCACATGTCCACATCCTACACACACACACACACACACACGTGTACACACACACTGTTCACTGTTGAACAGTCACCACCAGTGCACACGGTAGCGTTGAGGAATTTCCAAAAACGTCTATCGTCAAATTTCATTTTAAGTAATGTTTATATATTTATAGTGTCTAAAACAATATGAAATCACCAGGAGGGGTTTATTAGAGGTGCTCAGCCTTTAAAATGTGTATCACACATCCCTAACACACACATACAGTGGAATATCAGCCAAAGAGAATTTTCTTTATACGCTTTTAAATAAAAAGAGAACAATGTTGTTAAATGCTCAATACTGAGACTAACTAAGGGATGCACACTAATAAATTCAGTGGACAGATCAGCAATAAGACTCCGAGCTGAAAAAGTCTCGTAAGGGTTTTGATAACAACCAATTTGATTAGAAAGGGCCTTTTCAGTGAAATGCAAAAGACTAATAAGTGATCTGTTCATATTTTCTACTATTAATTGACCACTAGTCCATCCATCTATCCATCATCTGCTGCTTAATCCCGCTAGTCGGGGTCACGGGGGGGCTGGAGCCAACCTCAGCGTCATCGGGCGAAGGTGGGGTACACCATGGACAGTTCAACACACACTCACACACTCACACCTACGGGCAGTTTAGAGTGACCAATCAACCTAACATGCATGTGTTTGGACTGTGGGAGGAAATCGGAGTACCCGGAGGAAACCCACTCAAACACGGAGAGACCATACACACTCCACACAGAACCACCCAGACCAGGAATCCAACCCAGATCATCTTACTGTGAGGAGACAGTGCTGACCACTACACCACCATACTGACCACTACACCACCATACTAACCACTACACCACCATACTAACCACTACACCACCATACTAACCACTACACCACCATACTAACTACTACACCACCATACTAACCACTACACCACCTTACTAACCACTACACCACCATACTAACCACTACACCACCATACTAACTACTACACCACCATACTAACCACTACACCACCATACTAACCACTACACCACCATACTAACCACTACACCACCATACTAACTACTACACCACCATACTAACCACTACACCACCTTACTAACCACTACACCACCATACTGACCACTACACCACCATACTAACCACTACACCACCATACTAACCACTACACCACCATACTAACCACTACACCACCATACTAACCACTACACCAACGTACTAACCACTACACCACCGTACTAACCACTACACCACCATACTAACCACTACACCACCATACTAACCACTACACCACCATACTAACCACTACATCACCATACTGACCACTACATCACCATACTGACCACTACACCACCATACTGACCACTACACCACCATACTAACAACTATACCACCGTACTAACCACTACACCACTATACTAACCACTACACCACCATACTGACCACTACACCACCATACTAACCACTACACCACCATACTGACCACTACACAACCATACTAACCACTACACCACCATACTAACTTCTACACCACCATACTAACCACTACACCACCGTACTAACCACTACACCACCATACTAACTACTACACCACCATACTAACTACTACACCACCGTACTAACCACTACACCACCGTACTAACCACTACACCACCATACTAACTTCTACACCACCATACTAACCACTACACCACCATACTGACCACTACACCACCGTACTAACCACTACACCACCGTACTAACCACTACACCACCATACTAACTTCTACACCACCATACTAACCACTACATCACCATACTAACCACTACACCACCATACTAACCACTACACCACCGTACTAACCACTACACCACCATACTGACCACTACACCACCATACTGACCACTACACCACCGTACTAACCACTACACCACCATACTAACCACTACACCACCGTTCTAACCACTACACCACCATACTGACCACTACACCACCATACTGACCACTACACCACCATACTAACCACTACACCACCATACTAACCACTACACCACCATACTGACCACTACACCACCATACTGACCACTACACCACCATACTGACCACTACACCACCATACTAACCGTTGTTCTGTTCTTCTGTTGCAGCTTGCCATCACTTCCATACAGTTAACCAAACCTGAAGAATGGCTTCAGGGAATAGGAATAAGCTTCAACCTTAAGATGCTGGCTACGTCCAGAAATTCTGGCATCTTTGTTTACTTTGTGTTAGAACTTCCGGTGCGACCGTGGATACGTTGATACTAATTACAAGCAAAACGACAATAAACATATAAAATAACCAGCATAACATGTTCAGTTAGAGGGAGTCAGTAATTGGAAGAAGAGGAAAACTTGAACAACAGAGTTACGAACACAGCACATAAAGATCAGAGTGTTGGGGGGCCGCCTTCCAAAGAAGAGGACCTGCGTCTCTGACTGAAGACTCTAAATTTTAAACATCCACCCAAACAAACCTCCGTATGTCTGCTCTTACCATTCTGTGGAGGAGAACCAGCACCAGAGCTTCCTTATCCAGAGAAATGTCTCGCTTATGAAGCTCCGAGGAAGCAGACGTGTCGGTGCTGGTGAGTCTATCAGTTAGTAACTGTTTTCTGATCAGTGTCCACCGCGCTAGGCTATCTGGACTGTAACTAACACACACGCAGAGTGGCTCGGGCAGCTGGCTGGACTTGGGTTTAACCGGCTTTCAGAAATATGAACTCACCGTCTGTGTGTAGGAGTACACGCCCACCTTCCCACTGTGCAGGTACTGATACGCTTCAGTACTTTTATAGTTTTTCATTACTGAACCGTCCACACCTTCAGAGAGTACAGAGTAATTAAACATGTCTCCATAAGTAACCTCAGACCACCTTCTCATATCACCCACCCACTGTGTTATTAACCTCAGACCACCTTCTCATATCATCCACCCACTGTGTTATTAACCTCAGACTACCTTCTTATATCATCCACCCACTGTGTTATTAACCTCAGACCACCTTCTCATATCATCCACCCACTGTGTTATTAACCTCAGACCACCTTCTCATATCATCCACCCACTGTGTTATTAACCTCAGACCACCTTCTCATATCACCCACCCATTGTGTTATTAACCTCAGACCACCTTCTCATATCATCCACCCACTGTGTTATTAACCTCAGACCACCTTCTCATATCATCCACCCACTGTGTTATTAACCTCAGACCACCTTCTCATATCATCCACCCACTGTGTTATTAACCTCAGACCACCTTCTCATATCATCCACCCACTGTGTTATTAACCTCAGACCACCTTCTCATATCACCCACCCATTGTGTTATTAACCTCAGACCACCTTCTCATATCATCCACCCACTGTGTTATTAACCTCAGACCACCTTCTCATATCATCCACCCACTGTGTTATTAACCTCGGAGGAGACAATGTTGTAACATTAGAACTTCTTACTGTCTCTCTGGTCTCCTCCCATGTAACTGTATTCATTTTGGTTAGCTGAGCGGAAGTTCTAACACAAAGGCAGAACAAACACACGCTTGAATGTGGGTGTGGCCAAATACGGTGAATAGCTGATTTCTTTCATTATCAATAAACTTAAAGTCCACTATTGATGAACTATTTGATTGAAACACAGCTTGCCTATCCACGTTTGTATGATGTTTAACTCCAAGTTCTTTAGTTATTTTAACGCATAGATAATTAAATAAACACACATAAAATACAACC
The DNA here is from genome assembly GCA_021613375.1 of Megaleporinus macrocephalus. NCBI lineage: Eukaryota > Metazoa > Chordata > Actinopteri > Characiformes > Anostomidae > Megaleporinus > Megaleporinus macrocephalus. The sequence continues at coordinate 32,266,271 of CM038726.1, read as the reverse complement.
TTTAAGCTCGATTGCTCTGTGTTTGTATGCTCTATCTTTACAAGCCTTCCTGGAGAGTGTACACTGGTATATCCTACGCTTAAAGCCATATCAAGCGCCTCCTATTATCTCCTCCAGTATATAGAGAACTGTTAATATGCCTACAGAGACAAGATGGCAGGAGGGCTGCCATACATAACACCATTCAGAAGTTCTCAGAACCGTGGTTTTGGAATTCACGCTAGCTTCAATCTAACTACACATATTTGCACATCATGCCATGTAGCCTGCTGTTTGTGCTTGGATAAAGAAATGCTGCAGAACAAGACTAGGCACACATTGCTTCACTGGACTGCCATCGGTAGGGTCCAAAACACATACCTTTATTATTAGAAGTCCATGAGACTTTAATTTTAATTGTAACCTTGTTCCTCTTTTTTAAGAAGCTGAAGTTAGCTTTGTATTCAGCAGCTTCTCCAGTCCACCTTAAGTGATGCAGCAGTTACCTTAACAGGAGTCCTGACTGTGAAGGCTTGTATGACTTAAAACACTGTACTTGTCCAATACTAATGAAAATAGTGATGATGTTGCATGGTTACAGTGCAGTACTGACAACAAGACAATCACATTTTCTAATATTCAGCCTGCTGTTTCTCATTCAGCGGACAAGATATATATTAGGGGTGTAAGAAAATATCAAAATATTGAATATTAGGATATTATGTTTTGTGATACTGTATCGATTCTCAATAACACAGTATCGATACACAGATTCCAGGCAGACAGTGAATCATTGTGTGTTGTGTTTAAATCTCTGACCACTAGATGGCAGTGTTGTAATCCATTTTCAGCTCCACTCCAACATTAACAAGCAGCACAAGGGCGCAGTGCTATTGTAAGCTTTGGCAAACCTGTTCATACAGTGGTGTGTTTTAATATTAGGATTTTAAAAATCACAGTATATCACTTTTCTTGCAATATCGCAATATATCATGATATATTGAATCGTGAATGCTCAATATCACAATATGTATTGAATCGCCAGGTTCTTGTCAATACACAGTCCTAATATATATATATATATATATCATAAAATATACATAAAAATCAACACTGCCTTTCTTAAAAGGCATGCTTCCCTTAAATTGTGCCTTCCGTAATGCAGAGCCATTTAAGATGGAATGGCTTAATTCCACTAGCCAAAAAGTCACAAGACTCAGCTTTATCCTATATTCTATGACAGTTTTTACCAGCAGTGCCTTGAGATTGTGTTTAAATACTGCCATAAGCATTTGGTTGGTTAGGTTTGGTTAGAATAAGTTTATTTTTGTTTATTTCTTTCCAGTAGCACTTAGCATTGCCATTCTCCCAACTTGGCATTTGTTAAAATTGGCATTTGTTAAAATTTGTTAACACATACCAAAACAAGATCACGTGCATTAACATCCTCTCTCTCTCTCTCTCTCTCTCTCTCTCTCTCTCTCTCTCTCTCTCTCTCTCTCTCTCTCTCTCTCTCTCTCTCTCTCTCTCTCTCTCTCTCTCTCTCTCTCTCTCTCTCTCTCTCTCTCTCTCTCTCTCTCTCTCAGATATAAAGACAGCCGGGCTGATTATACAGTGGGCTCTTGCCTGGATCCACAGCTTGTACTCGCACAGGTGAGTCGGAGCAGATGGTGAAGCCATAGCCGTCCTTTCCTCGAAGAATGGTCACCTGGACAGCACACACACACACACACATACACAGGTATGAATACACTGTACTGCCACCTGTTGGATAGCACAGGATGTAACAGTTGACATTTCAATTACAGTGAGAATCATTGTAAGGATCCTATTATCATTGTGGCTTTTTCAAAAACTGCATCTATCTTTTATTTATTTATTTATTTATAAAAATGTAAACCAGTACCTACTACTGACCCTACAAACCTTGCAATTTCTGAGATGTTCCAAGTCAATGGAACCAAAATTTAACAAGCTATTTTGGAGCATTTCTATTGGTCCATTCATCATAAAACTGTCACACAATGTAAACGACACCTAATGCATTTTATTGTTGTAGAAAAAAAATTAGAAATCAACAAAAATGAAGATACATGTTTTTCGTTGGACACTGACGATATTCTACCAACACTAGCATATGGAAAGGAAGCAGTAAGCTAACTGGCTAACAGGCTAAAGCCACAATAATAAAAGTTGGACTTAAAGTATACGCCGTAAGAGGAGGAGGTGGCATAATTTCAGGACAGGTAGCGTTCCAACCACACTGATCTTTTTCACACCATGACTGTATTACTCTGCTAACACGTTGCCAAGTAACAAGTGACGTGTTGTCAGGTATGGCAAGCTTTATGCACACAAGCCACGAGTTGTTTTGTATCTGTGCTTATAGATAACATTTCATCTGCAGCCTGTTTGACTTTTTATTAATTCCTCATTAGAATGGCGCATAGCATTACATAAACTAGATGCCCAAAGTTCCTGCCTTGTGGAGTCCACTCTTGCGGTCAGCCAGTGGGTAAAAGAAGATACAGCATTTCACAAATAAAGTATACCCCCTTGCCTTTTCAGTACATAAACTCATTGACCACTACAGACTTCAACTTTGTACTGTCACTCAATGTCCTCCTTGTTATAAACATATATTATACAGATCCACCATATAGGAGTGAAATTACAGACTGCTGAACAGTAAATCAACCACAGGACCACTGTTGTCCAGATGTGAGTGGTGTGGTGGTCCATTCTCAGGTTGCACAGCAACACCTAATTCTTTGTGGAATTACTTTTTGTTAATATTAAAGCATATTCAGTATAAAATTCAGAATTTCTTTGGTATATGTTCTTTCTTTTTTGTACAAACTGTTGTAAAAAAGTTGTTCTGCCTTCTGCTTGTGCTGATCTCACAATAACAAACTCCTGCTCGTGTTCTTTTGCTTAAATATATTTTGTTTTGTAGAGATGGAAGAATCGATTGGCTATGTATTGGTATTGGTGGATTTTTAATCAAAATATGTGATCGGTGATCAGCCGATATTTCTCCAATTTAGTGGATCCCGAGAGCTGATCGATGGTGTTAAACAAATGAGCCTAATTTCTGTATTTCCAGCTAGAGTTTCATCCAGGAAGAGGAGCCCTCCGGCCAGCTCCCTGCAATTCCTATCTGAACCACTAGGTGGAAATACACACCGTTTCAGTTTCGACAGACTGACTGAAGCTGCGGCGTCGCGAGAAAGCCCCATCTGGCAGTGTTTACCATATGGATGTTTTTAAAATGAGTAATAATCTGATACAGCACTGCACACAGCTGAATACAGTGAGTATCAGTAAACAGCAGAGCTAGCACACACAACTAACACAAAACAAACAACCCAGAACACCATACAGACCAGATCTGACCGGTACAAACAGAACAGCAGTAACAATTCAATATCTACATTTAATGATCACAGATTTAGCTTAAAATAACAGAGTCTGCGTTTAATGACTGCAGCTTTTACTGCATTTATTTAATTAGTTTTTTTAGTTTTAAATTAGGGGCCTAATTGTAATGATTGCAGTATTGGAGATATTTGTTTGATTTACTTTGTTTATTTACTGTTAATTATGTTTAAAATATGATGCTGTTTCATATGAGCTTGTTTAAAATGGTAATAAACCAGTTTAGACCACGTTTCATGACTTGCTTGCGTTAATAACTACATGTAGCCCTGCCGTGGCGTATATCCCACCCTCTATCGCTATTAGCTATCGGCCAATCACGCTGAAAGGAGATCGGCGGTCAGAATCGGCCTCAAAAACGCTGATCGGTCCATCTCTATTGTTTTGATGTCGAGATCAAAAGCAAGTAACTAATATAGGTAGTGTTAACTATAAGCGAGCTCCGAGTAACTAGAATAGCTAGAGTGCAGAGCTTATTTACATCTATCTATTCTCACATGTTGCTTCTGTGTGATCACCATGGCGTCTCACTATAAGCCAGCTAATCAGAGCAGAGCTTATCAAATTATTCATGAGCTCACCAAAACGGGAAAACAGCTTGTTTCATTCTAGGACCAGATCATAGGATGTTAAACACATCTATGCATTTTATCCCCTGATCAAAGCCACGTTCCATGTAGACATCAAACAACAATATAAATCAATTAAATACATTCAATGGTAGTTTTAATTATTTAATTATATATCACAACAAGACTTTTTCCTAATATCCTTCAGCCCTGATCTACACACACACACACAGAGTCAGGAAGAAGAAAGTCTCATAGAAATGTGATGAGGAAATGTCCACAAAACACACCTACACCCCCCCCAAACACACACACACACATTTAAATAATGCCGCTCTGAGTGCCAAAGCTAACAGTGTGTCCCGGCACAAAGAAAGAATTTCCAGCTCATCTGCTGAGTAGGAATATTACTTAAAGCCCTGGAGAAAAACTAAGCATTTCAGTTATGAAACGATGAAAAAACAAAGCACTGCATTTGCAGGAGCTGCCTTCCAGCTTTATCTCGCTCTTATCTCTCATCTGCATTTTCAGTTTTACCTTCCTGATTTCTCACAGCGCAGCACATAAACTCACTGACTGGCTGAAACATCACCTGTTTACCTTAACTCAGCAGCCTCTTTTCAGAGACCTGACCAATAAATCAGTCCCCCTATACTGTATAACCCACACTGACCTGTTTCTGACCACAGGTCTGCTGTAGTCTAGATGTTATTTGGGTGGTGGTATATTCTTAGCACAACAGTAACAGTTGTGTGTAGTGCAAGTGAAGAAACTGACCACTGATGAAAGACTAGGGGACGCCTAGGTGCAGCTATGTTATCTTAATACACTAATGCGTCTATTGGACTATCAAACAATATACAACTAGAGTTTAAGACTAGAATGGCACATATGCTGTTTTGTAGCACCATATGAATTAGATGCCCAACGTTTTTGCCTTGTGGAGTCCACTCTTGGGGTCAAAAGATAAAGCATTTCACAAATAAATTATATCCCCTCGCGCTTTCAGTGCATGAGCTCATTGACCACTACAGACATCAACTTTGTACTGTCACTCAATGGCCTCCTTGTTATAAGCATATATTATACAGGTCCACCATATAGGTGTGAAATTACAGACTGTTGAACAATAAATTGATTCACATACATTGCCATCAAATCAAAATAAATATTTATTTTTCACACATCTTTTTCATAAAATCTTTAAAAAATATAAAGCTAAGAGCGAGAGAGAATAAATATAAAATAAGATCAAAATACAGTATGTGATATTCTGTAATATATATATATATATATATATATATAGTATCTCAGTATCGGCCCATTTTTAATCAAATATGTGATCGGTGATCGGCCGATATTTCTCCAATTTAGCCGATACCGAGAGCCGATCGATGGCGTTAAACAAATGAGCCTAATTTCTGTTTTTCCAGCTAGTGTTTCATCCAGGAAGAGGAGCCATTAAAGACATTTAACACACTAATCACACTTCAGAGACACCACACAGCTGAACACAGTGAGTATCAGTAAACAGCAGAGCTAGCACACACAGCTAACACAAAACAAACAACCCAGAACACATACAGACCAGATCTGACCAGCACTAACAGAACAGCAGCAGAAACAGCCAGAGAGCTAAAGAACCACAGCCAGAGTGATTGAGTTTATAGTTCTAGATAAGCAGCTCTTCTCGGCTGTAGAAGACGTTCATTCTGCTGCTTAATATTCCACCTGGATTCACGCTCTGCTGTTCCTAGTAGAGATACTTTTCAGATGTGGCTCTTCTAAGTGGCTAAGCGGTTTACTCCCACATAGACCAACTTCTAATTTAGTTACAAATATTATACTGTTTCATATGAGCTCGTTAAAAATGGTAAAAAAAATGTTTCTTGACTTATTTGCGCTAATAACTACATGTAGCCCTGCCGTGTCTAATAGCCCCGCCCTCGATCGGTATCGGCTATCGGCCATTCGCACTGAAAGGTGATCGATGATCGGAATCGGCCTCAAAAACGCTGAACGGTCCATCTCATCGCAGCTGTCCAATGAAAAACAAGTATCTCTAAAATAGAAACTTTACGGGAGAGGCCAAAAACAGTTTTAACTCTCAATGTAAGTCAATGGAACCAGAATGTATTATAAGTGATTTTGAAGCATTTTTATTGATCCTTTCATCACGGAAATAGTACACAAGGTAAACTGCAGCTGTTGTGTTCAAATGATGTAGACAAAAAAAAGTCAACAAAAATGGAGATACTACTAAAGCTAAAGGGAAACACTGAAATATCTTGGAATGGCCTAGTCAAAGCCCAGACCTCTATCTAAATAAGAATCTTCGGCATGACTTGAAGATATACTGTATATAATATGCCAAAAACTACCTAGATTGGCTCTTAGGTCAAAAACTGATGGACTTGATGACGACGTACTGTGTATCTGTAGATGGGTTACCATCTCTAACGTTACACCAGCACGGTGGGGCTACAAGAGAGGGGTTGCAGCCAAGTTGCAGCTAAGTGTGAAAGAGTGTGACACTAAGCCGAGGCTAAAATAAAAATCAAAGAGTGAAGAGGGGCTTTACTGAAAGGCTGCATGTTGTGATACTGGAAGGTCAGGCAAGCGAAGCTGAGCCATATTAACCCCCTACAGTGGGCCATCAGGCCATCAGGCTATCACCCCCTGCTGACCTCCAGTGTGCATATGTGTGCATTGCTTAGTATTTGAAAATAAGTGCAACAATTAAATTATTTTATTTAAATGATTTCATCATTTTAACATAAATATATATTGCACACAATCAGATTTTAGATTCTTTGTCTTGGTATTTACAGGTCCTATAAAAATCCAACTTCAAAAAAACGATGAAGCCTAACTCCGCAGGTCCTTAGAGCGTGTGTTCTTTCCAACGGACCAATGAGCACTGGATCAATGAGCACTGGACCACACCGCTAACCTTCAGATAGCCTTCAGTTAGATAAGAGTGACTGACTTCAGACTTTACAGAGTTATATGGTGCTATTCTCCCTCTCCAACTGGAAACAATGATTCAATATCTGATCTTTGAAGCTCTTCAAAGCAATGTTAGAACAAAGCCAAACTCTACTCAGTAGATAGGTCAGTAGTCCTGTACTGAATTAAGTGCCCATAAGTGTTAGATCACAATGTTAGCCTTCAGAAAACCAGAAATACAGACCCCGAAATCACTGGGCACCTCACCTGTTGTATTTTCTGAGGTATCACTGTTATTCAAGTGGTTTACGTCTTAATTGTTCTTAGTTTGATCAACCATAATTTAATGTCAAGCTTAAAGTGTTGTCACCAAGCAGTAAAATCTATGACTATAAGTCTAAGCAACCCCTACTACAAACTCTACTCTGTTTTGTCGTCTGTGGCATATGTCAAGCATGGCATAAACATAAGCCAAATAACCATGTGGTGACGTGACAGATGATGTTTGTGGCTAAGGGGCAGGGGGTTAAAGCCTCTGAGGCCTGGCGTGGTTATAGCAGAGATTAATCAGCCCAAATGCATACTACTGCTTTGTTTGTTTGCCACACGTGAAGAAGGTATGATGCACATACATGGGTTGGACAATGAAACTGAAACACCTGTCATTTTAGTGTGGGAGGTTTCATGGCTAAATTGGACCAGTCTGGTGGTTAATCTTCATTAATTGCACATTGCACCAGTAAGAGCAGAGTGTGAAGTTCAGTTAGCAGGTAAGAGCACAGTTCTGCTCTAAATATTGCAATAACACAACATTATGGGACATACCAGAGTTCAAAAGAGGACAAATTGTTGGTGCACATCTTGCTGGCGCATCTGTGACCAAGACAGCAAGTCTTTGTGATGTATCAAGAGCCACGGTATCCAGGGTAATGTCAGCAGACCACCAAGAAGGACCAACCACATCCAACAGGATTAACTGTGGACGCAAGAGGAAGCTGTCTGAAAGGGATGTTGGGTTCTAACCCGGATTGTATCCAAAAAACACAAAACCACGGCTGCCCAAATCACGGCAGAGTTAAATGTGCTCCTCAGCTTCCTGTTTCAACCAGAACTGTCCGTCAGGAGCTCCACAGGGTCAATATACACGGCCGGCCTGCTATAGCCAAACCTTTGGTCACTCGTGCCAATGCCAAACGTTGGTTTCAATGGTGCAAGGAGCGCAAATCTTGGGCTGTGGACAATGTGAAACATGTATTGTTCTCTGATGATCTACCTTTACTGTTTTCCCCACATCCAGGAGAGTTACGGTGTGGAGAAGCCCTAAAGAAGCGTACCACCCAGACCGTTGCATGCCCAGAGTAAAGCATGGTGGGTGGATCAGTAATGGTTTGGGCTGCCATATCATGGAATTCCCTTGGCCCAATACTTGTGCTAGATGGGCGCGTCACTGCCTAGGACTACTGAACCATTCTGGAGGACCATGTACATCCAATGGTTCAAACATTGTATCCTAAAGGCGGTGCTGTGTATCAGGATGACAAAGCACCAACACACACAGCAAGACTGGTGAAAGATTGGTTTGATGAACATGAAAGTGAGGTTGAACATCTCCCATGGCCTGCACAGTCACCAGATCTAGATATTATTGAGCCACTTTGGGGTGTTTTGGAAAAGCCAGTCAGGAAACGTTTTCCTCCACCAGCATCACGTAGTGAACTGACCACTATCCTGCAAGAAGAATGGTTTAAAATCCCTCAGACCACTGTGCAGGACTTGTATATGACATTCCCAAGACCAACTGACGCTGTATTGGCCGCAAAAGGAGGCCCTACACCATACTAATAAATTATTGTGGTCTAAAACCAGGTGTTTCAATTTCATTGTTCAACCCCTGTAGTTTAGTGCAGTGGCAATAAAAATTATAAAATGTACACCATTTTCCCAAGTACCCCAAAATGTGGTTGATCAGCCAAGACGTGGTTGGTGTCTGACATATGCTTTGTTAGTTTTGCACTAGAGCTACAAAGTTAATAACAGGCTACAAATCTCAAGCACTCTTTTCCACTTATTTATATCTAATACTAGACCATTTGCAATTGGCCGGCTTTGAGCTTCCATTACTTATATTATATATATATTAGTCTCTTATTTCCAGTTAACAACCAAAGAAGCAAACAAGCCTTAACTGATTGGCTACATTTAAAGTAAGTAGGTAAATTAAATTAAATATAAATAATTTTTTCTTATGTTTACTTTATAGAAGTATGCAGTGCAGACAGCCACTGAAGTAGAACAGAGCAGTAATGAAGTTTGGGGATGGTTGGAGGTAGACAAAACAATAGAATCAATACAGAGCAGATAAAAGGCAAGAAAGACAGAGATCAAAAAGAGAGACAGAGAGGTTTTGGGGGAGAGCATCCCAGAGGAGAGAAAAGCAGACCAGAGCAAGGGAAGTACTAGAAAAGCGAACAAAAGACATTAAAAAAAAGGGAAAGAGTCACAAGATACAGTGATTTAAAGCATGTAACTGATTGGCTACACCATCAGTGTAGCAATGCGCAGGTAAGAGAGAATTCCTCCATGTGTAGAGTACTTTTTCTTATTTATATACCTACTTTATTTATTTATTTTTAATGCTAACGTATTTATTTTATGTATTCAGGCTTCATTAACTCTTTAATTTGACACATGTATGAGGTTTAGCATCCACAAGCATGCCTGGTTATTTGATCTGTAGGTATCACGAGCACAAAATAAAATATCAAACAAAATATCATACACATAAAAATCAAGAAAAAAAACATAACTAAATTAGGCCAATCCAACACTAGGCAATAATGATCATTCAAACCAAACACAAACTTTATAACAGCCTCTGGAAGACAATCCACTTGAAAGGCCCATTCTAAGCTAATGAAAAGACAATGATTTGTAGTTACAGGCGAGGGCGTGGAAGCAGGTTTGACATTGTGGGGCACATTTTCCCACCATATCCCCTAAAATATTACCTATAAGCTGATTCCACTGTAGGTATGGTAGTAATTCACTATGTACAGTGATGTAGAACAACATTTGTGGAATAACATTAAATTGTAAATAAATAAAATATAACAATATCTGTACGTCTGATTATTATTAGATAAATCCAACTAAAGTTCACTTTACAAACTAAACTAGATACTCCACATTACATGCTACTGCTGTCAGAAAACTTAAATTATACATGCAATGTATATTTTTATATAATCAAAAATATATGATTTTCTTTGGAGCATAATGCTGAAATGAAATGATAAATAAATGTATGTTAAGGTTTCCTGACTAGACTAGACTAACATTAATGTTAGACAGTAAGGCTGTGTCCCAAACAGCACCCTCTGGAACATTACATACTGCACTACTGAAAGCAATTCTAACGATGGTGTCCTTTTATCTATTTATTCATTCATTTATTTATTATATTTATTGTATTTTATTGTTTTTATGTATGTAGTGTAGTAGCAGTCTGCAGTTTGGGGCGTGGCCAGAGAGGAATGTAACTTTACGTTTCAGAGTGCTTTCTGACTAAAGTTAATAAAAACACTGGCTAACCCAAACCCTCCTAGTCTGTTACCATAACAACACATTATACTACAGCTGTTTTATTACAGTATATATGGTCATTGTTGCTATAGATTGCTTTCATCAATGATCTTGCAAGCTACCCGATGCTCCAGTGAGGCGAGAGCTCGAGTCAGTGAAGCTGCTGACTGCAGGATTTTTCTGAACAGGCATCTCAACACAAGCCTTAACACAGTGAAAGACCCAGAGACCACCTAACAACCAGAGCCAGTTGCTAACAAAAAACACAGCGCGTGAATTGCAAAGGCTGCCAAAACACAATTTTAAAATAAAGTGTTTTTTAAACACTGTTTCTGCTTTTTCTGTGGTTTAATTTTTGGTACTGGGTGGAACACGCCCCCCCCATCCCCCCCGGTTCCTACACCAATGGTTACAGGTAATTATACACTAACTAAAGCATTGTTTCACATTTTATATTTCATATCTGCTAATGGATTACTTCAAATCTTACACACTGCTCATGTATGTTTTAGCTTAAATATGAATTTAAGTGAAGCCAGTCAACTCTGGCCAGCGGTGTGCCAAATGCTTTTGTCATAGTCTAGGCAAAATCCATCAACATAAGCCATAAAATCCTTCCACAGACTCTTCATCCAAGTGCTCTCTGTCAAACTTGCTTTTCAGCACATTCCACACTGCAGCTTGGAGTGACTGAGTCATGTTCTTTAGACCTAAAAAGCACTTTTGATCTTTTTTGGATTGTGCAAAATGGAAAAGGCCTGAATTTCCCCCTGACAGGGCAGCGCTCCAAATGCAGTGTTTATGCTCTAGTGGCTGTACATTTGCCCCATTTTGCCCCTGCTGCTACACATACACATACACACACACAGGCTACCAGGTCCACTCATGCCTCATGCTCAAATTGAGGCCAGTAGATGGACACGAGAATCACAAAAAGAGAACATATTTACCCTCACATGAAGGTTAAATCCACAACGCCAGCAGAGATGTAGGCATTAGTGGTGTAACAATTCCTAATTCAGCCCAATAACATATAACAGCGTCTTCACTTAACGTTTTTATTTGTGATACAGCAAAATTAGGAAGCAGCCGAGAACATGCCTTAACATTAATGCTCCTTTCAGAGCACTTAACATTGTAAAACTACAATTTGAGACCTTAGAATGGCACAGAGATCCACTCAGCATGGTATCACATCAACATATAAACCAGGAGTGGCCAACTGTTTGGTCTTGTGGGACCACAGTTTACTTTTTGTGGTCAGCCAAGAGCTAAAAATGAAAAAAGCAAGACGGTGGTTTCAAATCAAAAGGTTTTTTTGTAATGCTGAATTTTGTTGTGTGTGTTTAATTATAGTGTTAAGTTGATGCCTATACCATGCCTGTAAGAACCTATGCACGCATTCATAATGCATTACAGTGCATTCATAAGGCATATCCATCTTTATATCTATCTTTATTAGGCATTAAAAGCACACATAACTTTTATTTTGTATTCTTTAACCTTTATTAATACCTTTAATACCTTTATTTACTTAAACGTATTATACTTTGTATATTTTATATATTTTTTTATTATTTCTTTTTTGTTATCTTTATCTATTAGTGGATTGAGGAACAGCAAAGTAAGAATTTCATTGTACAGTGTAACTGTCTGTTCTGCTGTACATATGACAATAAAACTCTTGAATCTTGAATTATTAATAGACAAAATAACACATTATAAGCAGTGTCAATAGCATGTTATAACAGCTTGTAAGCTATGTGTGTTAGTCCTGTGTAAAGTGGAGCATACTGTATTAAAGGCTTTCCTATTATTATGAGTGAGACTTCATTATTGCTTATTATTATTATTGTTTATTATTATTATTAATATTAATAATTAACTGAAACAAAGTAAAGCATGAGTTTAACCTTAACCTTAACCTAACCCTAACCTTAACCTAACCCTAACCCCAATCTTGAACTAACCCTAACCTTAACCTAGCCCTAACCTTAACCTTTCTCTTAACCCCTAGCCCTAAACCTTAACTTAACCTTAACCAACCCTAACCTTACCTAACCCTAACCTTAACCTTTCTCTTAACCCTAGCCCTAAACCCTAAACCCTGCACCCAATAGAGGAAAGTCAATGTACGCCACAGTGAGCTTGGTGCTAACCTAACACTGCAAAGCCAGTAGAAGGCTAGCGGCCTGTACAATGTATTGTAGTAGAGTGATGTTACAAAGTGATGGTTTCTAGTGCCATAAAATAAACTCTTACTCTTCATGCCTTTGCTCCACAGGAACTTCATGCTCCATGTGATGTTAATGAGGTGAAGGGCATGATAAGTACTGGGATGGGTGCTCTGCAGCAGTTAGGGAAAGTGCTCTGTAGTAATAACTCTGGGCATGACAACCTGATTGGGGTTGGCATCTGAATACTCACTACATGAGCTCCAAATACTGGCATAATTAAACTTTTTCGCCTCCTATTAATTTATACTCTGGGAGATTGGAACTAACTTTTTGGAACTAACACTGACACTGCATTGTTATTAACACTTCATAACACTTCATTCAATTCACAAATAAACAGTGCTATATGGTGTAATTCATTTGTATCAATATTTATAGCCATGTTGATTATGGCTGCATTATAAAACGTTATGATTGTGTTTATAGACGCTCATAGATAATGTTCATAAAATATGTTTATTCTATTATCAGCCAACTTTAGCTGTGGGCCTCACTTTTGGCTGTCTTTATCTAGACACAAATTAAAAGCAGTTCCTTATAGAGCCCAGCTCAAACATGTTAGCCATAAATGAATATGTTAGTCCAAAGTTAAGACACTAGTCATGAACAAGCCACCACAGCATCATGTTACAGTGACTTGCAAAAGTATTCAGCCCCCTTGAACTTTTCCACCTTATGCCACATTTCAGGCTTCAAACATAAAGATATGAAATTGTTATTTTTCTGTGAAAAATCAACAACAAGTGGGACACAATCATGAAGTGGAACGAAATGTATTGAATATTTTAAACTTTTTTTAGATATAACTGAAAAGTGGGGTGTGCAAAAATATTCGGCCCCTTTACTTTTAGTGCAGCAAACTCACTCTAGAAGTTCAGTGAGGATCTCTGAATGATCCAATGTTGACCTAAATGACTGATGATGATAAATAGAATCTACCTGTGTGGAATCAAGTCTCGGTATTAATGCACCTGCTCTGTGATCGTCTCAGAGTTCTGTTTGAAGCGCAGAGAGCATCATGAACACCAAGGAACACACCAGGCAGGTCCGAGATACTGTTGTGGAGAAGTTTAAAGCCGGATTTGGAAACAAAAAAATTTCAAGCTTTAAACAACTCAAGGAGCACTGTGTAAGGGATCATATTGAAATGGAAGGAGTATCAGACCACTGCAAATGAGACAGGGAGGATGGTTAAAACTGATGGGAAGATGGACGAAGCCAAATACAGCACCATTCTGTAAGAAAACCTGTTGGAGTCTGCAAAAGACCTGAGACTGGGACGGAGATTTATCTTCCAACAAGACAATGATCCAAAACATAAAGCAAAATCTACAATGGACTGGTTCACAAATAAACGTATCCAGGTGTTAGAATGGCCAAGTCAAAGTCCAGACCTGAATCCAATCGAGAATCTGTGGAAAGAGCTGAAAACTGCTGTTCACAAACGCTCTCCACCCAACCTCACTGAGCTCCAGCTGTTTTGCAAGAAGAATGGGCAAAAATTTGATGATCTTGATGTGCAAAACTGATAGAGACATACCCGAATGACTAGCAGCTGTAATCGCAGCAAAAGGTGGCGCTACAAAGTATTAACGCGATAATTTTGCACGCCCCACTTTTCAGTTTTTTATTTCTAAAAAAAGCTTAAAGTTTAATATCCAATACATTTCGCTCCACTTCACGATTGTGTCCCACTTGTTGCTGACTCTTCACAACAAATTAGAATTTAATATCTTTATGTTTAAAGGCTGAAATGTTGCAAAAGGTTAAAAAAGGCCGAATACTTTTGCAAGGCACTGTATATGATGTACTGTCACACTGCTAGTGATCACCCGCTCTGTAAAAACAGGAGCTGAGGTTTATATAAAGATTTTATGCTGCCAATGCGGTTGTTTCACAGTTTGCCTGGCGTAACCTTTGCATCATGCAGTAATTGAGCAGGGCTGTTTGGATCAATATATGGTTATGCTCTAGCAGGCGCTGGGCTGATTTCAGGCAGGCGTGTGTGTTTAAGTGGTGTTTTTTGCCATTTACGTTGTTCCTTTTCCTTCTCTCTCTGTCTTTCCCTCCTTAGCATGTTCCACATGTCTCGGCATGAATAATTCAGTTCCAAAAGCCCTGTAAGCACTCATTCGTTTCCCTCTCTCTCTCTCTCTTTCTCCCCTCTCTCTACTTCATTCTTTCATTCATTCCAGCAGACATCTCAAGAACAACAGAGCAGGGCAGCTTCATCGATTTGTCAGTGTCTATGAAATATTTAAATATGTCGGTTTTCATATCCATGGCTGATTCATAATTTGTTAACGCACCACTGGTTATAAGCTATAGGCTGAGTGGATAGCCCTTACCTGGATTAGGAGCCTCATAATACATGTTCACAGCCTCTCCAGGGGCAGTAGTGGCCTGGAGGGGGTCAGTCATGGGCTAGAGGATAAGGAACCAGGGTTGATACCCTGAACCAACAGGAGCTGCCCCTGAGCAAGACACCTATCCCCCAGACTACTACTGCTCCCCAGGCGATGTGGATAGGGTTGCCCACGGCTCCGGGAGAGAGTGCTCCCTGCTTCCTAGTATGTGTGTTTCACTGGATGAATAGATGGATGGATAGATAGATAGATAGATATACACACACTAGTGAACATACACACTAGGGGGCAGCGAAACACTCACATATACACACACTGGTGAACAAACACACTAGGGGCAGTGAAACAGCCTCACATATACACACACTAGTGAACATACACACTAGGGGCAGTGAAACACTCACATGTATACACACACTAGTGAACATACACACTAGGGCGCAGTGAAACACTAACATATACATACACTAGTGAACATACACACTAGGGGGCAGTAAAACACCCACATATATACACCCTAGAGAATATACACACTAGGGGGCGGTAAAACACCCATATATATAAACACACACTCGTGAACATACACACTAGGGGGCAGTGAAAAACCCACATATATACACACACTAGAGAACATACACACTAGCGGGCAGTGAAACACCCACATATACACACAGTAGTGAACATACACACTAGGGGCAGTGAAACACCCATGTATACACACACCAGTGAACATACACACTAGGGGGCAGTGAAACACTCACATATACACACACTAGTCGCGTCCTGATAGTTTAAGGCTGGTTCTCTAACCTCCAGCCCACGAGTGCCCCATAAAAAGCAGAGGTCAAGTTCCTGTGCGTGCAAATTTATAATTCTCTATGTAGAATTTAATAAACCACAGTCTGGATGTGTTACAACCGAATGGCTGTGTAATCATAGAGTGTGGCTGTTAGACTAGCCCGTCTGACACCTACTGTAAACGAGAGCTGTAACGTGAAGTCCACTGAAGTGCAGCTGAAGACAAGAGATGTACTTTCAAAATGAGAGCATTTGGTGTCTGTACCCTAGAGGAAAACTCTTCTGGAATTTGTTGCAGACATATTTAAAAATGTTGAATAAATTAGTTTATACAATAAAACGTTAAATATGTTGTTATTGTACTGTTTTCAATTTAGTACATGCCAGAGTCAATTCACAAATCACTGCTTTCTGTGTTTAGTGGTATTTCAGAAACCACTCCAACGGTTTTTAAGCTGGGTTTGTATTTTGTTTTGAAATGCCATGACTTGAATAATGTATGCATGTATGAATAACACAGGGCAGAGTGCTGCCTCCTTCTTAATCTTTTAGACACATGTCTACAAGAAACAGATAGAGAGCAAACAGAGCACAGAGAACCTGTACATCAGGGCTATCTGAGCATTTCACTGTCAGTCAATTCAGGAGAACTGTAACACTGAGTTCTTGCAAAAAGCTTAAATGATTCGAGGCTACGGTCCATAGTGTAGCTTTATTCTGATATTGTGGAAAACAGCATTCTTCTTATTATTATTACCGTCTACAGGGGTCGCTACAGAGAGTCAACTGGCATACTGGATTTGGAGTGAAGTGTTCGACGTCGGATGCCCTTGCTGTCAGAACCCTCGCCACGCACCTGGGCTTGGGACAACACCTACTCGCGCACACACTCACACCTACAGGCAATTTAGAGTGAGTGGTCAACATAACATGCATGCCTTTGGACTGTGGGAGGAACGAACATGCACACTCCACTACACCACCATACTAACCACTACACCACCTTACTGACCACTACACCACCATACTAACCACTACACCACCGTACTAACCACTACACCACCGTACTAACCACTACACCACCGTACTAACCACTACACCACCACACTAACCACTACACCACCTTACTGACCACTACACCACCTTACTGACCACTACACCACCTTACTAACCACTACACCACCTTACTGACCACTACACCACCATACTAACCACTACACCACCATACTAACCACTACACCACCGTACTAACCACTACACCACCTTACTGACCACTACACCACCATACTAACCACTACACCACCTTACTGACCACTACACCACCATACTAACCACTACACCACCTTACTGACCACTACACCACCATACTAACCACTACACCACCATACTAACCACTACACCACAGTACTAACCACTACACCACCGTACTAACCACTACACCACCATAATAACCACTACACCACCATACTAACCACTACACCACCATACTAACCACTACACCACCATAATAACCACTACACCACCATACTAACCACTACACCACCATACTGACCACTACACCACCATACTAACCACTACACCACCATACTAACCACTACACCACCTTACTGACCACTACACCACCATACTAACCAGTACACCACCATAATAACCACTACACCACCATACTAACCACTACACCACCATACTAACCACTACACCACCATACTGACTACTACACCACCATACTAACCACTACACCACCATACTAACCACTACACCACCATACTAACCACTACACCACCGTACTAACCACTACACCACCATACTAACCACTACACCACCGTACTAACCACTACACCACCATGCTAACCACTACACCACCATACTAACCACTACACCACCATGCTAACCACTACACCACCATGCTAACCACTACACCACCATACTGACCACTACACCACCATACTAACCACTACACCACCGTACTAACCACTACACCACCATACTAACCACTACACCACCATACTAACCACTACACCACCGTACTAACCACTACACCACCGTACTAACCACTACACCACCTTACTGACCACTACACCACCATACTGACCACTACACCACCGTACTAACCACTACACCACCATACTAACCACTACACCACCATACTGACCACTACACCACCATACTAACCACTACACCACCATACTGACCACTACACCACCATACTAACCACTACACCACCATACTAACCACTACACCACCTTACTAACCACTACACCACCTTACTGACCACTACACCACCTTACTAACCACTACACCACCTTACTAACCACTACACCACCATACTAACCACTACACCACCTTACTAACCACTACACCACCATACTAACCACTACACCACCATACTAACCACTACACCACCTTACTAACCACTACACCACCGTACTAACCACTACACCACCGTACTGACCACTACACCACCTTACTGACCACTACACCACCATACTAACCACTACACCACCGTACTAACCACTACACCACCGTACTAACCACTACACCACCTTACTAACCACTACACCACCATACTAACCACTACACCACCATACTAACCACTACACCACCTTACTAACCACTACACCACCGTACTAACCACTACACCACCATACTAACCACTACACCACCTTACTGACCACTACACCACCATACTAACCACTACACCACCGTACTAACCACTACACCACCTTACTGACCACTACACCACCATACTAACCACTACACCACCTTACTGACCACTACACCACCATACTAACCACTACACCACCTTACTGACCACTACACCACCATACTAACCACTACACCACCATACTAACCACTACACCACAGTACTAACCACTACACCACCGTACTAACCACTACACCACCATAATAACCACTACACCACCATACTAACCACTACACCACCATACTAACCACTACACCACCATACTAACCACTACACCACCATAATAACCACTACACCACCATACTGACCACTACACCACCATACTAACCACTACACCACCATACTAACCACTACACCACCGCACTGACCACTACACCACCATACTAACCAGTACACCACCATAATAACCACTACACCACCATACTAACCACTACACCACCATACTAACCACTACACCACCATACTGACTACTACACCACCATACTAACCACTACACCACCATACTAACCACTACACCACCATACTAACCACTACACCACCGTACTAACCACTACACCACCATACTAACCACTACACCACCGTACTAACCACTACACCACCATGCTAACCACTACACCACCATACTAACCACTACACCACCATACTAACCACTACACCACCTTACTGACCACTACACCACCATACTAACCACTACACCACCGTACTAACCACTACACCACCGTACTAACCACTACACCACCATACTAACCACTACACCACCTTACTAACCACTACACCACCATACTAACCACTACACCACCATACTAACCACTACACCACCTTACTAACCACTACACCACCGTACTAACCACTACACCACCATACTAACCACTACACCACCTTACTGACCACTACACCACCATACTAACCACTACACCACCGTACTAACCACTACACCACCTTACTGACCACTACACCACCATACTAACCACTACACCACCTTACTGACCACTACACCACCATACTAACCACTACACCACCTTACTGACCACTACACCACCATACTAACCACTACACCACCATACTAACCACTACACCACAGTACTAACCACTACACCACCGTACTAACCACTACACCACCATAATAACCACTACACCACCATACTAACCACTACACCACCATACTAACCACTACACCACCATAATAACCACTACACCACCATAATAACCACTACACCACCATACTGACCACTACACCACCATACTAACCACTACACCACCATACTAACCACTACACCACCTTACTGACCACTACACCACCATACTAACCAGTACACCACCATAATAACCACTACACCACCATACTAACCACTACACCACCATACTGACTACTACACCACCATACTAACCACTACACCACCATACTAACCACTACACCACCATACTAACCACTACACCACCGTACTAACCACTACACCACCATACTAACCACTACACCACCGTACTAACCACTACACCACCATGCTAACCACTACACCACCATACTAACCACTACACCACCATAATAACCACTACACCACCATAATAACCACTACACCACCATACTGACCACTACACCACCATACTAACCACTACACCACCATACTAACCACTACACCACCTTACTGACCACTACACCACCATACTAACCAGTACACCACCATAATAACCACTACACCACCATACTAACCACTACACCACCATACTAACCACTACACCACCATACTGACTACTACACCACCATACTAACCACTACACCACCATACTAACCACTACACCACCATACTAACCACTACACCACCGTACTAACCACTACACCACCATACTAACCACTACACCACCGTACTAACCACTACACCACCATGCTAACCACTACACCACCATACTAACCACTACACCACCATGCTAACCACTACACCACCATGCTAACCACTACACCACCATACTGACCACTACACCACCATACTAACCACTACACCACCGTACTAACCACTACACCACCATACTAACCACTACACCACCATACTGACCACTACACCACCATACTAACCACTACACCACCGTACTAACCACTACACCACCATACTAACCACTACACCACCATACTAACCACTACACCACCGTACTAACCACTACACCACCATAATAACCACTACACCACCATACTAACCACTACACCACCTTACTGACCACTACACCACCGTACTAACCACTACACCACCATACTAACCACTACACCACCATACTAACCACTACACCACCGTACTAACCACTACACCACCATACTAACCACTACACCACCTTACTGACCACTACACCACCGTACTAACTACTACACCACCGTACTAACCACTACACCACCATACTAACCACTACACCACCGTACTAACCACTACACCACCGTACTAACCACTACACCACCTTACTAACCACTACACCACCATACTAACCACTACACCACCGTACTAAACACTACACCACCGTACTAACCACTACACCACCTTACTAACCACTACACCACCGTACTAAACACTACACCACCATACTAACCACTACACCACCATACTAACCACTACACCACCTTACTAACCACTACACCACCTTACTAACCACTACACCACCGTACTAACCACTACACCACCTTACTAACCACTACACCACCGTACTAAACACTACACCACCGTACTAAACACTACACCACCGTTAAAAAAAAAAAAACCTTAAACAGAGCAACACAAAAAATGTTTTTTCAAAATTAACCCATTTGCAGCGTGGCATAATTAAACCTCAATATGTTTTGTCAGAACAATTCTTTCTCTATATTTATAATTTTTAATTGCACTGTACAAATGTGAAGACATGTGCCATCTCAGCTCAGTGACTGCCACGCTGGCATGGTACTCTCAGGAAACATGGAAACTGTGCACTGTGCTAGTGCTGTGATGTCCATCCTTCGTACCCCAAGCTAGACAACCTCCGTAAACCTACCCAGACATGCACTGGGCTAATACCTAATTTGGTATTAAAAGAAATTCTTCGACACCCCCTTTTCTTGCTGCCAAGAGAGGCTAGTGGGTCTGGTAGACAGAGCAAAGCCACGCTGTAGATGCCACAGTGCCCTGCGAGGAAAGCTGCTAGCCTGGAGCTTCGTTCAAAGACAGCAGATGTAATGAAGGATCCCGGGTCATACAGAAATATAAAGGAATAGAAAATATTGAATAAAACATCCCAAACCACCATCTAGTGCTCAGAAAATATACTGTATAAATAACTGTATATAACTAATAATAACTATCACCATGACAAGTGATGAGAAACTTTCCACCTGATGCTGTCTCGCTCCCTACTGCTGACTGACTGTCTCCTTCTCTCACTAACCTGAGGGAGTCTGCAGCCGATGCAGACTCTACACAGCCCATGGATGGTGTGCATGTCTCCGGTCCCCACAGTGCCGACCCTCGGCAGTGCACCAGTGTGTGTGCGTGTGTGTCCAGAGGCCGGCGTCACAGAGGCGCGACTTGCGCTCAGAACGGCTGCTCCAGCCACACTGCGCTTGGCAGGAGCGCTCATGGGAACCAAACTCACGAGAAGAATAGCAGGAAGTGGCCCCTGCACCACACATACACACACACACACAACCCTCCAGCCAGCCCCCGACCCGAGCCAGGCATCATGCCTGGTCTGGATAAGCCACTGATGCTTCCTGCTACTAGATGGTAGGCAACAAATCACTCTGACAGTAGTATTAAATGCAAACACATCTTTATCATTAACCCACATCCCGTGCAAAGGCGGAGATTTAAGGGGAAAGTGGGACAAAAGCTCCACAATGTCCTTTAACTTTAAAACTATAACATTCTCCTACACGGGTTTAGCACATCAAGCATCATTAAATGTGTTTCTATCTCAAACCTATGATCATATACTTGTACAACTTGATATAAAAATGTCAATTTCATATCTTGGCTATGCATTATTCTTGGAATTTATTCCTCTGTAGTGATCTAATTTTTAATTTAATTAAAAAATTAAATTAATTACAGAGGAATAAATTCCAAGAATAATGCATAGCCAAGATATGAAAACAGCTTACATGAGGTAACATTCAGCAGCAATCAACAGTGAATGACTCACATGTCTCAAAACCTGTCTAAGCTGCCTAAGTACAAACTCTCTATTATTCCTTGTGCTCTTAAACTGTTGTTTAAGTGATTTATGTATTTATTTTGGGTTAAACATTCCTTTTTGTTTTTGCTCAAATGTTGATTGTTATATGTTTGACACATTTCAGGTCTCACCATCTAAGAACTGGGTTTCTTATGCTGGTGTGTTCTGCCTTGTCAAATTTAATAAATGAAATTGAAATTGAAAATTGAAGTAGGCTGTCTAGGTAGGCAGCTGTGTAAGTATCAGCGTTCTCTCCTCATCTCTCCTCATAAAACAGATTACTGAGACGCTCTAGTTAGAGAGAGACTGCGTCACAGCTTGTGGTGGTTTAGCCGGTTGCTAAGCTACCAACCGGCATCCAAAACAATAGCCTGAGGCTTAAAAATCTGCTAGCATAAATGCTAATGTCTGGAGTATAAAAGCGTAAATGGTGAAGGACTCGTTACAGAGTTGATAATAAAATACTGTTTTGTGTGATTATATGACTAGAAACACATTAAAAGTCCAGAGAGAATCAAAATAACTCACATTTTAAAACCACTTCACTGCTCGTAGATTAGCCTGTGTTGCATCATGGGATTGTCTTAGTGGCTGAGGAAGCTTTCGATGCTTTTCTTAAAATCAGGTCTAAATAAGGTTACTCAGTAGACAGCATGTTTAAGGTATGTAAGAATTGGGACAGTCTACATGTCGAGAGCGCATACTATGATGTAAAATGCTGCCTATGTAGGAGCTCACTAGGATTTGAGACACAGCCATTGTCATACACTGGAACATTTCTACTTAAACAGTGTCTATCCTACTCCTACTCTAGCTGCTAGTTCCTTCGCTTAGTCTACTGGACCTGCTAACCAGTGTTTAGTTTGGGATCCAGCACCTCTCGTGTTTCGAGTACCTGCGTTCCGGAACTTATTTATATGGATCCAGCACCTCTGTGACGTTTTTTGTTTTTAACATGGGGATTTACTTACAAAGTAGATTAAAATAAATCGCAAGTGAAGAGTGCGAGCAGGGTTTCTCCAAATGAACCTGATGTGCCAGTCACAGCGTGCATCCATGCGAACTTCCACGTTATCGTCTCTTCAGTTTCAGACACTTGTTGGTCCACCGCTCGTACAATTCAACCCTGTGCTACGTGTGCGATCTTGAATTGTTTAAGGACACCAAACTGCCACAGACAAGCAGAACAAATTGCGAAATTAAGTGGAGACTGCAGATGCGATGGCTGCGTTGTGGAATAATTTGAATAATTAGAAGGTTAGGCAGTCTTCGTATATGTATTGTTGTTTTTGTGCAACATGAAATGGTTTGTTGTTGTTTTTTTTACTATCCCTCCAGTGGCATCTCTGAGATTTCATGGTTGCAGCTCTTTACTGCATTCATTAAAGCTAGTTCTATCTTATAGCATAGAATGCTACTGTTATGTGGACACTTGAAGCACTGTTGTGTCTATGTGTTCCAGAACCTTTTCCATCACTGCCCACTTGCTGGATCACCCCACCTTTGTGTTCCATTCCCTGATGTTTTACAAATAAGCACTGCTGCTAACCCTATATTAGCGACAAGCTAGAAGATAATACCACAGTAATCTATTTAAAGTTGCATGGAGTGAAAGCATGTGCTGACAAAATGTATTTATACAAGAACTATTATGTTGATGAGCTGAATATGGGTGGACTGGTGGGTTTTCCAGATTCAGAGTAAAGAACAGGGCTGTATTTCTTTTCAATATGAGTTACTCCCAAAATGTATTTGGACTATTAAGAACCAAATACCTACACAGTAAACAAATATTTAAATATAGATATACAGGTCAAGCCCTAGCTTATAGATTACAGTATGAGGCCCAAAATCCAACATCCTAAACAATAGTGGCTGCTTGGTCGTCTGACCTCCTCATTCAAGACGTCCAGTATGCTAGACTTTACAGACTCATTTTTAAATGTGTTCTTTAAAAGTTTTTGTATAAGTATTTGTATTGTTTGATTTGTTTAATTTCTTTGTCTTTTTGAGTTTGTTTTGAAACTGAATAGACAGAGGTTTGCCACCTCCAAGCCAAACCCTGCGTCTGAAAGGTCCTCTGTTTAGGTCTTTTTATGTATTTATGTTTTGTACATATGTCCTTCTATAAGTTCTTTATAAGGTCATTTCTATAGTGTCCAGTAATCTGGATGTTTGTAGTAAATAATGCTTTAAATAGTACAATAGATTAAAAAAAAACATGTATTTAGAAAGTAAAATATCTCTGAATTTAAGGATAATACCGTTTTTTTAATTAAAGTGGATTTTACTGTCCTTATACCAGACACTTGAATTGGGTTAGCGTAACTAAACTAAACATTTTCTGTGCTTAGAAAGGTTACTTCTAAAATACAGGAATGCTGTTTCTGGGCTCACTGGGCTCATTTGTAAAATGTTATAATATGTGTAATACATACAGTATAACATATAAATATATGTAATATGTAATACCACTTATGTAATGTTTACAGACATTTTTTCCCATAACCTTGACTGTTTCAACAATTTGTTTTTGTCATTTTCATTATAATAATAATAGAAGTAATAATAGTAGTAGTAGTAGTAATAATAACAATAATGATAATAATAATAATAACAATATTGATAATTAATAATTAATGAATAATAATTAATAATAATACTGTAAATACAGTAAAAAAAAATAGTGCTTGATCTGCTACATTTTTGTAATGTCAGTCTAGAAACTGAAATTACAAGCATTGAAGCAAGAAGTGTGGCATTGTCCATTCTCCTACATGGGTATCCATAGATGCATTTAACCACCCCTGCCAGAGGCGAAGGAAACAAATATATATATATATATATATATATATATATATATATATATATATATATATATATATATATATATATTAGCATTCATTTTTGGTCAAAGAAAACATGTTTGAATATTTTTAAATTGGTTTGAATTCAGTTACTTCCTAAATTATCAGGCTTTTAATTGTAATTCATTTTAATTTTTAATTATATAACATTTTTAAATACATCTAATATCCATTGTTTTAAAAGCCAGACATCCCCACATTTTTAATGTAGACTGTCCTGACCATCTTTCGCCAGAAAGCAATTCAAAATTCACTTTCAATCCTAGCCGAATATTTACACAGTCCATGTTTACTCACTTGTTCTTTCTCCCCTTCCTCTTCCTTTCTTTCTTCCTGCTATTCCCTCTGGTCATACTTCCATTCTACAGAAGCCCTGCTCTAGGGAAAACCCCCCTCACCCGTCTCTCTTATCCAAACTTATCCAGACTTGTGTTTGACAGCCAGAGAGGTGAAGGGAGACGCTTAGAAACTCGACTTCAAACATGGAGACTGCCTGGAAATCATCAACCAAGCAGAGTCTGTATGTGGCCCCACAGAGACTGTCTATTCAGTGACTTAAGGTTAGCACTAAAAGTAGAGTGATGTTATTATTATTTCTCTGCAGTCAAACTGGAAACAGAAGGACTTTCCACAACAGTAACAATAGTGACCAGCAGATATTTAGCTCAACCTCATATGTTTGACCAAACCGATCTTTTAAATTCCTGAGTAAAGCTGTCGGCATCTAATATACACTGATTTAAAAACTGCCAAGATGTTTATGACAGTCAAACCAGACTGTACTAAATACAAAATCTAACAAAATAATGATAATTAACAATAATAATAATAATTAATTATTAAACATATCACATGCAACGCAAATTCTGCGTTGAAATTCTGGGGAAGGGTCCACATTATTCCATACAAAAGCCGGGGACCTGCATATATTTTCTTTTCTATGGCGTGACTGAGGGAAATTCCCAAAAAATGACCGCAAACAAAGGCCAAAAACCTGCAAGAACTGTGGCTCTCAGACTTTCAACAACATAGTCTGGGCCACAGTCCACAAAGTTTCTGAAGCTACAGTCAAATTTGGAACTTTTATCTGGCTACAGTCAGTCCTGACAGAATGTTACAAGAATACAGTCAGTCCTGACAGAATGTTACAAGAATACAGTCAGTTCTGACAGAATATTATAAAAATACAGTCAGTCCTGACAGAATGTTACAAGAATACAGTCAGTTCTGACAGAATGTTACAAGAATACAGTCAGTCCTGACAGAATGTTATAAAAATACAGTCAGTCCTGACAGAATGTTACAAGAATACAGTCAGTTCTGACAGAATATTATAAGAATACAGTCAGTTCTGACAGAATATTATAAAAATACAGTCAGTTTTGACAGAATATTATAGAAATACAGTCAGTTTTGACAGAGTATTATAGAAATACAGTCAGTTCAGAAAGAATATTATAAAAATAGTCAGTTTTGACAGAATATTATAGAAATACAGTCAGTTTTGACAGAGTATTATAGAAATACAGTCAGTTCTGACAGAATAGTGTAGGAATACGGTCAGTTCTGACAGAATATTATAAGAATACAGTCAGTTCAGACAGAATATTATAAGAATACAGTCAGGTCTGACAGAATATTGTAAGAATACAGTCAGTTCAGGCAGATTATTATAAGAATATAGTCAGTTCTGACAGAATATTATAAGAATATAGTCAGTTTAGACAGAATATTATAAGAATACAGTAATTTCTGACAGAATGTTATAAGAATACAGTCAGTTCTGACAGATTATTGTAAGAATACAGTAATTTCTGACAGAATATTATAAGAATACAGTAATTTCTGACAATATTGTAAGAATACAGTAATTTCTGACAGAATATTGTAAGAATACAGTAATTTCTGACAGAATATTATAAGAATACAGTCATTTCGGACAGAATATTATTAGAATACAGTCAGTTCTGACAGAATATTGTAAGAATACAGTAATTTCTAACAGAATATTGTAAGAATACAGTAATTTCTGACAGAATATTATAAGAATACAGTCAGTTCTGACAGATTATTGTAAGAATACAGTAATTTCTGACAGAATATTGTAAGAATACAGTCAGTTCAGACAGAATATTATAAGAATACAGTAATTTCTGACAGAAAATTATAGAAATACAGTCAGTTATGACAGAATATTATAGAAATACAGTCAGTTATGACAGAATATTGTAAGAATACAGTCAGTTCAGACAGAATATTATAAGAATATGGTCAGTTCAGACAGAATATTATAAGAATATAGTCAGTTCTGACAGAATATTATAAGAATACAGTCAGTTCAGACAGAATATTATAAGAATATAGTCAGTTTAGACAGATTATTGTAAGAATACAGTAACTTCTGACAGATTATTGTAGGAATACAGTCAGTTCAGACAAAATATTGTAGGAATACAATCAGTTCAGAAAGAATATTATAAGAATACAGTCAGTTCAGACAAAATATTGTAGGAATACAATCAGTTAAGACAGAATATTGTAAGAATACAGTCAGTTCTGACAGAATATTATAAGAATACAGTCAGTTCTGACAGAAATATTATAAGAATACAGTCAGTTCTGAAAGAATATTGTAGGAATACAATCAGTTCAGACAAAATATTGTAAGGCTATATTATCCGGGTACAGTCAAGTTATTGTAAGAATATTGTAAGAATACAGTCAGTTCAGACAGAATATTGTAAGAATACAGTCAGTTCAGACAGAATATTATAAGAATACAGTCAGTTCAGACAGAATATTGTAAGAATACAGTCAGTTCAGACAGAATATTGTAAGAATACAGTCAGTTCAGACAGAATATTGTAAGAATACAGTCAGTTCAGACAGAATATTGTAAGAATACAATCAGTTCAGACAAAATATTGTAAGGCTATATTATCGGACTACAGTCAAGTTAAATTAAAGCTCTGACTCTGAGATTTGCTATTGCACCACACCAAGCACACAGCCTCTAACTTATAAAACACCACACTGCGTTTACAGTGGCATCAGCCTGGCACAGAGCTCTATTCAACCCTTCACTTCCCCTCCATTGGGATTTCAGAAGGGACTTTTTTTCCCTTTTTCCCCTCCCTTTTGGAAAAGGGGGAGAAAAACGATGGAGGAGGAGGGTGGCCCTCAATACACCCCAGCAAGAAAGAAGCCCCAAAGCTCTCTCAAAAGCCTGGCAGAAGGAGGGATCACACAGCCTTAAGCTTGTCTTTTTATTTGTCTTTTTTTCTCAGTCGTCCGAGCTGTAGACCCCTATTTTGTAGGACAGAGTTGCGGTGAATGGAAGCATCTCTCTCTAAGGCTGACCTGAATAGATGAACAACTCAAAGAAAAGACAAGTTCCACTTCACTAAACTGCACAACTTGGCACAAGTAACTGTCAGAGAAACAGTAAACTATCTCAATGTATAGCAAAACTTTAAGAAACTAACAGTCTGGCCGACAGCAGAAACAGAGATTGGGTTTATCTTAAATTACAGGCTTATTTGTCAGTTAATAATCTTAAGACTCTTATTCAAGGGGCCTTTAATGGGGCACAGGGATTATACCTGTGACCCTCTTGACATATAACTCTGCTGCCCAGGTCTGCAATTCACTGGCTCTTGAGGCAGAAGGTCATAGTGTGTTCAATATAAAAGCTTCTTGTAAGGCTTGCAGTTTGAGTCACTGGTAACTCGGTCTGACATGATAAGACACTATTATCACACTTTTTCCGGAATCTCGCTCTCTGAAAAAAACATTCTGCCTCGCCTTCTTTCTCTGATGCAAGCAAGAGGCAAAGGCAAGCAAACTCCCTAGCACATTGCAAACTGCTCTGTGGCGACAAACCTAAAGTAGATATTTTTAGGGATGGGATTTGTAGCCAGATTAAAGTGGTAGTTCTGTGAAAATTAAAAATGTACGCAATTTTTTATTTTTTAGACCCCAAATGTAGCTGCTCAGACGAGACTTGTTTGGAGGTGAATGTTTGTCTCTTTCGTTCGCTGTGCACTTAAGTCATAATGCCAATGTACTGAGTTTCCAGCTTTTAACTTTATATCAAGATTTATAAATAACCCATGTCATGCAGTCTACTTAAGATGGTTTGAATTTGATGGCTTATGCTGACCAGACACTAGAAGACTTTTAAAAGACTCTGAAAAGACGTTTAATAGACTAAAGTCTGACTCCCTCTCACATCTAAAGACTAGTCACAGACTTTTAGTCACAGACTAGTCACAGGCTATGATTTTGCAAAGACTGGGGGTCTTTCAGAGTTACTATTTACTAGACTGCTACTAGATTCCTTTAGAGATTATTTCCCATTGATATGATTGAAGCCATATTCAGCTAACATGTACCGCTCACTGCTAGGCCAATTGTAACTGTAGCCCCGTTGGGCTGGGATTTTGAGGGCTTCAGCGATTTCTGTCCACCGTTTTTCCTTTTCCACTCTGTCGTGAAGACACGTCAAAGAGGCACTCTTGCTCACAGCTCACTCCACAGCTTCACCAGTTTCTCCTCCTTTTGTACAGTCCAGGAGAACCGCAGTCCCCGAACCCTCGCCAGACCCCCCTCATGTCTAATTTCTTTAGCTGCCAGACGTCCCTGTACTTGTCTTGTGGCTTCCCGTTTGGTGGTGAACAGAGCTCTCCTATTGGTTGTCGACAATGTTCATGTCACTGTTTGCGTGAGACAAGACTTAAAACTTATGATAATATTAAACACGGTTGATTTTATCAGAACGATTGGACAAGAAAAAGACTGACTTAAACCTGCAGTCTTGACCACCTCACACTAAACGATTTTACTGTCACAGACAAATTTCCACTGTCGGAATAAAATCATGAGTGTGAGGTGGTCAAGACTGCCGGTTTAAGTCAGTCTTGTTCTCGTCCTAGCGTTTCCATAAAATCAACCGTGTTTAACAATAAGTCTGAAGTCTTGGCTCACGCAAATAGTGACGTGAACATTGTTGACAACCAATAGGTGAGCTCTGTTCACCACCAAACAGGAAGCCGCAAGAAACGCTCCCCCCCCCCGTGTGCAGCTCCTCCAACAAAGAATAAAGCGAGTCAAAAAATAAAGCAAGTCAAAAAGAATAAAGCGAGTCAGAAAAAATAAAGCGAGTTGGAGAATAAAGCGAGTCAGAATGAATAAAGCGAGTTGGAGAATAAAGCGAGTCAGAAAGAATAAAGCGAGTCAGAAAGAATAAAGCGAGTTGGAGAATAAAGCGAGTCAGAAAGAATAAAGCGAGTTGGAGAATAAAGCGAGTTGGAGAATAAAGCGAGTTGGAGAATAAAGCGAGTTGGAGAATAAAGCGAGTTGGAGAATAAAGCGAGTCAGAGAATAAAGCGAGTCAGAAAGAAAAAAGCAAGTTGGAGAATAAAGCGAGTCAGAAAGAATAAAGCGAGTTGGAGAATAAAGCGAGTTGGAGAATAAAGCGAGTCAAAGAAAAAAGCAAGTTGGAGAATAAAGCGAGTCAGAAAGAATAAAGCGAGTTGGAGAATAAAGCAAGTCAGAAAGAATAAAGCGAGTTGGAGAATAAAGCGAGTCAGAAAGAATAAAGCAAGTTGGAGAATAAAGCGAGTCAGAAAGAATAAAGCGAGTTGGAGAATAAAGCAAGTCAGAAAGAATAAAGCGAGTTGGAGAATAAAGCGAGTCAGAAAGAATAAAGTGAGTTGGAGAATAAAGCGAGTTGGAGAATAAAGCGAGTCAAAGAAAAAAGCAAGTTGGAGAATAAAGCGAGTCAGAAAGAATAAAGTGAGTTGGAGAATAAAGCGAGTTGGAGAATAAAGCGAGTCAAAGAAAAAAGCAAGTTGGAGAATAAAGCGAGTCAGAAAGAATAAAGTGAGTTGGAGAATAAAGCGAGTTGGAGAATAAAGCGAGTCAAAGAAAAAAGCAAGTTGGAGAATAAAGCGAGTCAGAAAGAATAAAGTGAGTTGGAGAATAAAGCGAGTTGGAGAATAAAGCGAGTCAAAGAAAAAAGCAAGTTGGAGAATAAAGCGAGCCAGAAAGAATAAAGCGAGTTGGAGAATAAAGTGAGTCAGAAAGAATAAAGCAAGTTTGAGAATAAAGCGAGTCAGAAAGAATAAAGTGAGATGGAGAATAAAGCAAGTTGGAGAATAAAGCGAGTCAGAAAGAATAAAGTGAGATGGAGAATAAAGCAAGTTGGAGAATAAAGCGAGTCAGAAAGAATAAAGTGAGATGGAGAATAAAGCAAGTTGGAGAATAAAGCGAGTCAGAAAGAATAAAGCGAGTTGGAGAATAAAGAGAGTCAGAAAGAATAAAGGGAGGTGGCGAATAAAGCAAGTTGGAGAATAAAACGAGTCAAAGAAAAAAGCAAGTTGGAGAATAAAGCAAGTTGGAGAATAAAGCGAGTCAGAAAGAATAAAGCGAGTTGGAAAATAAAGTGAGTCAGAAAGAATAAAGTGAGTTGGAGAATAAAGCGAGTCAGAAAGAATAAAGCGAGTTGGAGAATAAAGCGAGTCAAAAAGAATAAAGCGAGTCAGAAAGAATAAAGCGAGTTGGAGAATAAAGCGAATCAGAAAGAATAAAGCGAGTTGGAGAATAAAGCGAGTCAAAAAGAATAAAGCGAGTTGGAGAATAAAGCGAGTTAGAAAGAATAAAGCGAGTCAGAAAGAATAAAGCGAGTCAGAAAGAATAAAGCGAGTTGGAGAATAAAGCGAGTCAGAAAAAATAAAGCGAGTCAGAGAATAAAGCGAGGTGGAGAATAAAGCGAGTTGGAGAATAAAGCGAGTCAGAAAGAATAAAGCGAGTCAGAAAGAATAAAGCGAGTTGGAGAATAAAGCGAGTCAGAAAGAATAAAGCGAGTTGGAGAATAAAGCGAGTCAGAAAGAATAAAGCAAGTTGGAGAATAAAGCGAGTCAAAAAGAATAAAGAGAGTCAGAAAGAATAAAGTGAGTTGGAGAATAAAGTGAGTCAAAAAGAATAAAGCGAGTCAGAAAGAATAAAGCGAGTTGGAGAATAAAGCGAGTCAGAAAGAATAAAGCGAGTCAGAGAATAAAGCGAGTCAGAGAATAAAGCGAGTCAGAGAATAAAGCGAGTTAGAGAAAGGCTCATTCAGATGGCATTCTCTAAAAAAACTAAAAAGTCAACAGCACAAACTGACTATTTAACTGGGATTGGAACGAGGCCTGCTTGCCTAGTTTTGGAGAAAACCACTACACTTAACAAGTTTACACATTTTATTTACTTTCTCTATAAATAAACACTTTTTTTAAAAGCTTTATGTTTGTTTAATGTAGCTCTTGATTTTATTGAAGTGAGTAAAAACATTTATTATTAGTTTATAAATAATTAATTCAGTTCAGCATTTAAACAGTAAATATACTGAAATATACTGAACGGTATGTGGGATGTGTTGGTGTTTCAGTAGCTGATGGTATAAGATGCTGATACTAGACTACTTCAGTAAACAGGATACACCACTGAATCAGAACACACGTTAGAGATGATGACTGTCTGGACCGGCCTGAGGAGAGCTCCTCTAACTGGACCGTACTGACTCTAATTAAATACCCCTGTTTTATAACATGAACGGACAGGGTTGACCTGTTATGAGCTGCATAGACAGATATTGTTTCCACATATGAACTGTATGCAGCCGGGAAGCACACTTTAAATCTTTAATACACCAAACTCTTTCATTTAACAAAGTAAAAAGAGAAGCTTTACAGAGGAGGTAGAAGGGATAAAACACTGAAACCCTGGTGGTTCCTGACTCTGAGCTTCACTCATCAGCCAGCCTGTGTTTCCGACAGGGCTGCAGGCACTCTTTACAGCTTAAAGAAGAGAGAGCGAGCTAACTTACAATACACTTTATAACGAGTGAAGCTGCAGACACATCTTTCTCACTCTCTTCTTCAGACATATATACATACTTACACACATACGCCACACTCACTGCTCACTAACTCTCCAAATATTGGTGCTAGGGCCCTGCGGGGAGCAGATGAAAAGCTTATTCATACACTGCTGCTGTAAACTGGCCTTAGCTAATTGGTAAATGAAATCAGCTGTGGTCCTGGGAAAAGCCTAAACAGGCCCAGAGACTTCACTTTGAACCTCTCCTCACTAGACAGATGGTCAGCGCGGTCCATTTTTGATATGTGAACATTAAAAGGCAATAATAAATCTGGAAAGGATATCTCATTGTTGAGTTTTGTATGCATCTGTTTTACTTCACTGTATAACGGCACGATCATTTTCGTGACAAGGAGAGTCTAACTAACTATATGCACAGTTTTAAAAGAGAACAGCCATTCCTAACTCCCAGTACTTCACAAAGCAGGACTTCTCAGTATAACAAGGTAACACGTATATATATAACTACCGCTCAAAAGTTTGGGATCACAGTGAAATGTTCTTGTTTTAATGGAGTATCTTCTTCCTTAACACAACAATGGACTGACGGGTCTCTAAAGAAAGTTGTTTCTTTCTGGTCATTGTGAGTCGGTCAGCAAGCCATCAACTGCTGATGCTTCAGATACTAAACTAACATAGAATGTTGTTCCCTTTTATACTCACTTATTAGTAGAATGTTTTTCTGCTGTGCATCACAATTGAGCAAGAGTGTCCTAACAACCAATTAGTCCAATAACATCCTTAACTTGGATTGGTGGTCGTACCAGGAGATTTAGACAGAGGACTGAGAATTGCTGATAATAGAACTATATGTAAAATAAGCCTTTATACAAAAATAGACTTTAATACAAACATATTCTTTAAAAATCATCTGATACACTTACATTAATTGTGAAATGGACAATATTGTTTGTGAATTGCATGAAAATTGTATGAATTGCATGAAAATGGCATGAAATGAAATTCTAAAGTGATCCTAAACTTTTGAGTGGTAGTGTATATATATATATATATATATATATATATATATATATATATATATATATATATATATATCGGCGGGTCCAGTGAAAAATGTTTGTGTTGTTTACATTGTGTGAAAATTTCATGACGAGTGGACCAATAGAGAGTGCTCCAAAATAGCTTAGAAAAAATTCTGGTTCCATAGACTTACATTAAAAGTGAAGTATGTTTTTGTTCATGGATCTTCATTTTTGTCCATTTTTATTTCTTATCGAATTTTAAAATTATAAACCAGTAAGATTAGTCTAAACGATCATGTAAATGCTTAACCAATTTTTTAAACACAGTTGAAGTTTAAATTTGATCTTGAATCTTTGTATTTTGCTGGCCAATAAGAAAAGCTGCAGAGAATTCTATATAAAAAAAAAAGTTCATATACTTCATAACTCATACATATTTATTCCTTTATGGGACGAGAATATTTGTTTCATAGTTTGAGTATGATGTTATTTAGATGGTTGGTGGCAAAGTGCATCCAAACAAATGTGTTACTGCCATCTTAGTTGTTCAGTATCGACATAATAGAAGCTTGTGACATCAGTATCTGTATCATGTGTCATGTGTCATGAACAACTGGTATTGAGCTACACCTGACATCCTCCACAGACAGCTTTCTGCCTATTTTAATACACAATTATGGTTTCTTTTCTAAATTTGATGCAACAAAGTGGGCACAAAACCTATTTTCACTTAGAAAATCAAAAAAACATAATTTACATTCATACAGCTGCATGCATACATACGCAAATTCTACGGTACCAAAGCTTTAGGACACCTGAGACAATAAAACTATTATCTTTATCATTACGAGAACTTTTGCTTATCAAAACACTATAACATTAGAATGAATGCCAATACACTTCAATGCAGGGAAAACAAGAATTCCTTATTTCTACAACTTGACTGTTCAGTGGAGACGTATGGTTTCTCTTTTAATTGCATGGATTTTTCAAACTCTGTCTAGCCTAACTAAGTATGGGATAGTAAGTAACTGTAAATACTGTGCTTCTTTGAGAAGAGCTTTGTATATCGTCGCTGTCCAATAAAAAACATTTCTCAATTTTTGTTGATTTTGAGTTTTCTACTTCATTTGAACTCACCAGTGGTTGTTTACATTGTGTGAAAATGTAAAGATGAATGGACCAATAGAAATACTCCAAAATAGCTTGGAAAAAAATCTGGTTCCATTGACCTACATTGAAAGTAAGTATGTTTTTGGTCTCTCCTGTAAAGTTGCAATTTTGAAGACTAGTTTTTTATTGGACAGCAACGATATGATTAGTGCCAAAATCATAATATGTTGTGTTAATATTGATACTTTGTTGTATTTACTCTAATGTTAGTGATTTCTGGACAGATCATTACATCTATACGCATCACAAACTACCATAATCTAGTGCTTATTACTTAGTGATGGAACTTCTGTGAGGCTACCTCCATAAACCCTGCCTATTAATCAGTTATTCATCTTTAGACTAACTAGTATGCAAGTTATGTGATGGTGAGAGTAAGAAACTAAGCTGTTATTTCAATCTTAAGCATTGTTTGGGTTTATTTAATGGTATTGCCTTTCTATGCAAACAGACCCGGATAATTCGTTTAAATATCATTTTCTCAGGAAGCCTAAAACTTTAACATAGAATAGAAACAACAGCACGAAGTACGAGTAGGTAAGTAAGCAAGCAGCAGACACTCACCGTTAGGCATTGCATTATCTCAGGGTTTGTGGCGTCGGGAGCAGCAGCATGGTTTACTGAGGCAGCCTCTGAGGAGATAAACACAAAGGAGTCACGGGCCGACACTGATCCTTTGGAGAACATCTCTGCATCTGTCCTTCCTTACTCCTCTTTTTTCCACTACGCACACAGACAGACCCTCTAAAAAGTTTATCCGCTGAAGTTCCTTGTGGCTATCAGCCTGAGCTGCTCTCTCTCTCTCTCTCTCTCTCTCTCTCTCTCTGTGTCTCGCAGCGTTCGTCCTTCTCCGAGCTGAGAGATGGAGGGAATTCCGTGAAGGAAGCGGCGCGGGGAGAAGAAACTCCTCTCCTCTTTTCTCTCTCACTCCATTATCTCTGGCTTTTGCGCGCTCCTGGGCTGTTGCCGTGGCGACGGCGGCTCGCCCCAGCCACAATGTCCTTTTAAGCTTCTCCCCATAAAGAGCCGTATTCAGACGGGACACAATGCAGCAAGACTCCCTCCCTCCCTCCCTCACTTTCACTCTCTCTCTCACTCTCTCACCCTCATATACTCACTCACATTTCTTCTCCATCTCTCTCTACCACTTCTCTCTTTCTCTCTCTCTCTCTCTCTCTCTCTCACTGTCCCAACTTTCTTTACTGTCCTTCTGTCTCTTT
This sequence comes from Megaleporinus macrocephalus, assembly GCA_021613375.1. Classification (NCBI taxonomy): domain Eukaryota; kingdom Metazoa; phylum Chordata; class Actinopteri; order Characiformes; family Anostomidae; genus Megaleporinus; species Megaleporinus macrocephalus. Next base: position 32,229,301 of record CM038726.1, on the reverse strand, counting down.
TTTTCATTCGCTTCTTCCTTCTCTCTTTCTCATTCTCACTCACGTTCAAGCTCTTCTTTCTATCTCCTACTTTCCCGAGCTCTCTCTTTCCCATACATTCTCTCTCTCTTTATCTCTCTCGACCACTTCTCTCTCTCTCTCTCTCCCATACATGTTCTCTCTATCTTCCTCGATCACACTTATTTTCTTTTTTCTAACATGGTCCCTCTTCTTTACTACTCTATCATACTCTCTCTCTCTCTCTCTCTCTCTCTCTCTCTCTCTCACCCTCATATTCTCACTCACACTTCCTCTCTATCTCTCTCTACCACTTCTCTCTCTATCACTTCTCTCTCATGCTTTCCCCTAGCTCTGTCTATCATTCATGTCCTCTCTATCTCTCTCTCTATCTCTCTCTACCACTTCTCTCTCATCTTTCTATCTATCATGCTTTCCCCTAGCTCTCTCTATCATTCATGTTCTCTCTACATCTCTCTCTACCACTTCTTTCTCTCTCTCTCTCTCTCTCTCTTACTGTCCCAACTGTCTTTACTGTCTTTCTGTCTCTTCTTTTCATTCCCTTCTTCCTTCTCTCTTTCTCATTCTCAATCACCTTCAAGCTCTCCCATCTTTCTATCTCTCATACTTTCCTTAGCTCTCTCTTTCCCATACATGTAATCTCTCTATCTACCTCGATCACACTTATTCTCTTTTTTTTAACACGGTCCCTCTTCTTTACTACTCTCTCTCTTTTATACTCTCTCTCACCCTCATATTCTCACTCACACTTCCTCTCTATCTCTCTCTATCACTTCTCTCTCTCTCTCACTGTCCCAACTTTCTTTACTGTCCTTCTGTCTCTTTTCATTCGCTTCTTCCATCTCTCTTTTTCTCATTCTCACTCATTCCAGCTCTTTCTTCTTTCTCTCTCATCTTTCTATCTCTCATACTTTCTCTCTATCTACCTCGATCACACGGTCCCTCTTCTTTACTACTCTCTCTCTTTGACACTCTCTCTCTCTCTTTCTTTTAACAGTGTCTGGACTCTCCTCTCCTTCTTTGCTCCACTCCCTCTCACTCTTTCTCTCGGCGTTTCAAACCGCTCGGCTGATCATGAAACGGTCTTTGATGATCTGTTTTGCTTTTTAGTTAACTAGCCGTCAGTTCTTTGATATGGCATACTTTTCCCCCAACAAGCACAATATTTTCATCTCTAAAGCCTTCTCATTCTGACCCCCACCCTCTGTATCTGTCTATCTCTGTTTGTTCTTGTCTTTATCACATCCTGTTAAAGTGCTAGTTTGGAAATAAACTCTAACCTGATAACCCTTACTGTAAGTCTCCTTTTGTGCTATATTTAAATTCTTTACTTTCATAACTAAAGAACTTGCATATTGGTTTCACAGCAGGACTCTACAATTTAAACCTCTCGCTGGCTTGTTTGTCTATTGTTTGCATATACTTCAAATTATCCAGCTGCAAGCATATCCAGCATTTCACCATCCTCACTCCACACTGCCACTCCTCCATCCTCACACTACACCGTCACTCCACCATCCTCACTCCACACTGCCACTCCTCCATCCTCACTCCACACTGCCACTCCTCCATCCTCACTCCACACTGCCACTCCTCCATCCTCACTCCACACTGCCACTCCTCCATCCTCACTCCACACTGCCACTCCTCCATCCTCACTCCACACTGCCACTCCTCCATCCTCACACTACACCGTCACTCCACCATCCTCACTCCACACTGCCACTCCTCCATCCTCACTCCACACTGCCACTCCTCCATCCTCACTCCACACTGCCACTCCTCCATCCTCACACTACACCGTCACTCCACCATCCTCACAGTACACCGTCACTCCAATGTTCTCATTCCACACCAGCATTTCACCATCCTCACTCCACACCGTCACTCCACCATCCTCACAGTACACCGTCACTCCAATGTTCTCATTCCACACCAGCATTTCACCATCCTCACTCCACACCACCACTCCACCATCCTCACAGTACACCGTCACTCCAATGTTCTCATTCCACACCAGCATTTCACCATCCTCACTCCACACCACCACTCCACCATCCTCACAGTACACCGTCACTCCACCATCCTCACACTACACCGTCACTCCACCATCCTCACACTACACCGTCACTCCAATGTTCTCATTCCACACCAGCATTTCACCATCCTCACTCCACACTGCCACTCCACCATCCTCACAGTACACCGTCACTCCACCATCCTCACACTACACCATCACTCCACCATCCTCACTCCACACCGTCACTCCACCATCCTCACAGTACACCGTCACTCCACCATCCTCACTCCACACTGCCACTCCTCCATCCTCACTCCACACTGCCACTCCTCCATCCTCACTCCACACTGCCACTCCTCCATCCTCACTCCACACTGCCACTCCTCCATCCTCACTCCACACTGCCACTCCTCCATCCTCACTCCACACTGCCACTCCTCCATCCTCACACTACACCGTCACTCCACCATCCTCACAGTACACCGTCACTCCAATGTTCTCATTCCACACCAGCATTTCACCATCCTCACTCCACACCACCACTCCACCATCCTCACAGTACACCGTCACTCCAATGTTCTCATTCCACACCAGCATTTCACCATCCTCAATCCACACCACCACTCCACCATCCTCACAGTACACCGTCACTCCACCATCCTCACACTACACCGTCACTCCACCATCCTCACACTACACCGTCACTCCACCATCCTCACACTACACCGTCACTCCACCATCCTCACACTACACCGTCACTCCAATGTTCTCATTCCACACCAGCATTTCACCATCCTCACTCCACACTGCCACTCCACCATCCTCACAGTACACCGTCACTCCACCATCCTCACACTACACCATCACTCCACCATCCTCACTCCACACCGTCACTCCACCATCCTCACAGTACACCGTCACTCCAATGTTCTCATTCCACACCAGCATTTCACCATCCTCACTCCACACCACCACTCCACCATCCTCACAGTACACCGTCACTCCACCATCCTCACAGTACACCGTCACTCCAATGTTCTCATTCCACACCAGCATTTCACCATCCTCACTCCACACCACCACTCCACCATCCTCACAGTACACCGTCACTCCACCATCCTCACACTACACCGTCACTCCACCATCCTCACACTACACCGTCACTCCAATGTTCTCATTCCACACCAGCATTTCACCATCCTCACTCCACACTGCCACTCCACCATCCTCACAGTACACCGTCACTCCACCATCCTCACAGTACACCGTCACTCCACCATCCTCACACTACACCGTCACTCCAATGTACTCAACTCCACACCAGCATTTCACCATCCTCACTCCACACTGCCACTCCTCCATCCTCACAGTACACCGTCACTCCAATGTTCTCATTCCACACCAGCATTTCACCATCCTCACTCCACACCACCACTCCACCATCCTCACAGTACACCGTCACTCCACCATCCTCACACTACACCGTCACTCCACCATCCTCACACTACACCGTCACTCCAATGTTCTCATTCCACACCAGCATTTCACCATCCTCACTTCACACTGCCACTCCACCATCCTCACAGTACACCGTCACTCCACCATCCTCACAGTACACCGTCACTCCAATGTTCTCATTCCACACCAGCATTTCACCATCCTCACTCCACACCACCACTCCACCATCCTCACAGTACACCGTCACTCCAATGTTTTCATTCCACACCAGCATTTCACCATCCTCACTCCACACCACCACTCCACCATCCTCACAGTACACCGTCACTCCAATGTTCTCATTCCACACCAGCATTTCACCATCCTCACTCCACACTGCCACTCCTCCATCCTCACACTACACCGTCACTCCACCATCCTCACAGTACACCGTCACTCCACCATCCTCACACTACACCGTCACTCCACCATCCTCACACTACACCGTCACTCCACCATCCTCACACTACACCGTCACTCCAATGTTCTCATTCCACACCAGCATTTCACCATCCTCACTCCACACCACCACTCCACCATCCTCACAGTACACCATCACTCCAATGTTCTCATTCCACACCAGTATTTCACCATCCTCACTCCACACTGCCACTCCTCCATCCTCACACTACACCGTCACTCCACCATCCTCACAGTACACCGTCACTCCACCATCCTCACAGTACACCGTCACTCCAATGTTCTCATTCCACACCAGCATTTCACCATCCTCACTCCACACTGCCACTCCTCCATCCTCACACTACACCGTCACTCCACCATCCTCACAGTACACCGTCACTCCAATGTTCTCATTCCACACCAGCATTTCACCATCCTCACTCCACACTGCCACTCCTCCATCCTCACAGTACACCGTCACTCCAATGTTCTCATTCCACACCAGCAATTCACCATCCTCACTCCACACTGCCACTCCTCCATCCTCACAGTACACCGTCACTCCAATGTTCTCATTCCACACCAGCATTTCACCATCCTCACTCCACACTGCCACTCCTCCATCCTCACAGTACACCGTCACTCCAATGTTCTCATTCCACACCAGCATTTCACCATCCTCACTCCACACTGCCACTCCTCCATCCTCACAGTACACCGTCACTCCAATGTTCTCATTCCACACCAGCATTTCACCATCCTCACTCCACACCACCACTCCACCATCCTCAGTACATACCACCACTACAATGTACTTAACTCCACACCAGCATTTCACCATCCTCACAGTACACCATCACTCCAAAGTTCTCATTCCACACCAGCATTTCACCATCCTCACTCCACACTGTCACTCCACCATCCTCACAGTACACCGTCACTCCACCATCCTCACATTACACCGTCACTCCACCATCCTCACAGTACACCATCACTCCAATGTTCTCATTCCACACCAGCATTTCACCATCCTCACTCCACACTGCCACTCCTCCATCCTCACACTACACCGTCACTCCACCATCCTCACAGTACACCGTCACTCCAATGTTCTCATTCCACACCAGCATTTCACCATCCTCACTCCACACCACCACTCCACCATCCTCACAGTACACCGTCACTCCAATGTTCTCATTCCACACCAGCATTTCACCATCCTCACTCCACACCACCACTCCACCATCCTCACAGTACACCGTCACTCCACCATCCTCACACTACACCGTCACTCCACCATCCTCACACTACACCGTCACTCCAATGTTCTCATTCCACACCAGCATTTCACCATCCTCACTCCACACTGCCACTCCACCATCCTCACAGTACACCGTCACTCCACCATCCTCACACTACACCGTCACTCCAATGTTCTCATTCCACACCAGCATTTCACCATCCTCACTCCACACTGCCACTCCTCCATCCTCACAGTACACCGTCACTCCAATGTTCTCATTCCACACCAGCATTTCACCATCCTCACTCCACACCACCACTCCACCATCCTCACAGTACACCGTCACTCCAATGTTTTCATTCCACACCAGCATTTCACCATCCTCACTCCACACCACCACTCCACCATCCTCACAGTACACCGTCACTCCAATGTTCTCATTCCACACCAGCATTTCACCATCCTCACTCCACACTGCCACTCCTCCATCCTCACAGTACACCGTCACTCCAATGTTCTCATTCCACACCAGCATTTCACCATCCTCACTCCACACTGCCACTCCTCCATCCTCACAGTACACCGTCACTCCAATGTTCTCATTCCACACCAGCATTTCACCATCCTCACTCCACACCACCACTCCACCATCCTCAGTACATACCACCACTACAATGTACTCAACTCCACACCAGCATTTCACCATCCTCAGTACATACCACCACTACAATGTACTCAACTCCACACCAGCATTTCACCATCCTCACTCCACACCACCACTCCACCATCCTCAGTACATACCACCACTACAATGTACTTAACTCCACACCAGCATTTCACCATCCTCACAGTACACCATCACTCCAAAGTTCTCATTCCACACCAGCATTTCACCATCCTCACTCCACACTGTCACTCCACCATCCTCACAGTACACCGTCACTCCACCATCCTCACATTACACCGTCACTCCACCATCCTCACAGTACACCATCACTCCAATGTTCTCATTCCACACCAGCATTTCACCATCCTCACTCCACACTGCCACTCCTCCATCCTCACACTACACCGTCACTCCACCATCCTCACAGTACACCGTCACTCCAATGTTCTCATTCCACACCAGCATTTCACCATCCTCACTCCACACCACCACTCCACCATCCTCACAGTACACCGTCACTCCAATGTTCTCATTCCACACCAGCATTTCACCATCCTCACTCCACACCACCACTCCACCATCCTCACAGTACACCGTCACTCCACCATCCTCACACTACACCGTCACTCCACCATCCTCACAGTACACCGTCACTCCAATGTTCTCATTCCACACCAGCATTTCACTATCCTCACTCCACACTGCCACTCCACCATCCTCACAGTACACCGTCACTCCACCATCCTCACATTACACCGTCACTCCAATGTTCTCATTCCACACCAGCATTTCACCATCCTCACTCCACACTGCCACTCCTCCATCCTCACAGTACACCGTCACTCCAATGTTCTCATTCCACACCAGCATTTCACCATCCTCACTCCACACCACCACTCCACCATCCTCACAGTACACCGTCACTCCAATGTTTTCATTCCACACCAGCATTTCACCATCCTCACTCCACACCACCACTCCACCATCCTCACAGTACACCGTCACTCCAATGTTCTCATTCCACACCAGCATTTCACCATCCTCACTCCACACTGCCACTCCTCCATCCTCACAGTACACCGTCTCTCCAATGTTCTCATTCCACACCAGCATTTCACCATCCTCACTCCACACTGCCACTCCTCCATCCTCACAGTACACCGTCACTCCAATGTTCTCATTCCACACCAGCATTTCACCATCCTCACTCCACACCACCACTCCACCATCCTCAGTACATACCACCACTACAATGTACTCAACTCCACACCAGCATTTCACCATCCTCAGTACATACCACCACTACAATGTACTCAACTCCACACCAGCATTTCACCATCCTCACTCCACACTGCCACTCCACCATCCTCACAGTACACCATCACTCCAAAGTTCTCATTCCACACCAGCATTTCACCATCCTCACTCCACACTGTCACTCCACCATCCTCACAGTACACCGTCACTCCACCATCCTCACATTACACCGTCACTCCACCATCCTCACAGTACACCATCACTCCAATGTTCTCATTCCACACCAGCATTTCACCATCCTCACTCCATACTGCCACTCCACCATCCTCACAGTACACGCCACTCCACCATCCTCACTCCACACTGCCACTCCACCATCCTCACAGTACACCGTCACTCCAATGTTCTCATTCCACACCAGCATTTCACCATCCTCACTCCACACTGCCACTCCACCATCTTCACATTACACCGTCACTCCAATGTTCTCATTCCACACCAGCATTTCACCATCCTCACTCCACACCACCACTCCACCATCCTCACATTACATCGTCACTCCAATGTCCTCACCCCACATTGCCACTCCACTATCCTCAGTACATACCACCATTCTCACTCCACACCGTCGCTCCACCAACCTCACACTACACCGTCACTCCAATGTCCTCACTCCACACCAGCATTTCACCATCATCACACCACACCACCACTCCAATGTACTTACTCCACACTGTCACTCCACCATCCTCCCTACATACCACCATTCTCACTCCACACCACCACTCCAATGTACTCAACTCCACACCAGCATTTCACCATCCTCACTTCACACCAGCATTTCACCATCCTCACTACATACCACCACTACAATGTTCTCAACTCCATACCAGCATTTCACCACCCTCACTATATACCACCACTCCAATGTACTCACTCCACACCACCACTACAATGTACTCACTCCACACTGCCACTCCACCATCCTCACAGTACACCGTCACTCCAATGTTCTCATTCCACACCAGCATTTCACCATCCTCACTCCACACTGCCACTCCACCATCCTCACAGTACACCGTCACTCCAATGTTCTCATTCCACACCAGCATTTCACTATCCTCACTCCACACTGCCACTCCACCATCCTCACAGTACACCGTCACTCCACCATCCTCACATTACACCGTCACTCCAATGTCCTCACCCCACACTGCCACTCCACCATCCTCAGTACATACCACCATTCTCACTCCACACCACCACTCCAACGTACTCAACTCCATACCAGCATTTCACCATCCTCACTACATACCACCACTACAATGTACTCACTCCACACCGCCACTCCACTATCCTCCCTACATACCACCATTCTCACTCCACACCATCGCTCCACCAAACTAACATTACACCGTCACTCCAATGTCCTCACTCCACACCAACACGTCAATGTACTCAACTCCATACCAGCATTTCACCATCCTCAGTACCTCACACTACATAGTCACTCAAATGTATTCACTCCACACCACCACTCCACCATCCTCACTACATACCAACATTCTCACACCACACCGTCACTTCAATGTCCTCACTCCACACCAGCATTTCACCATCCTCACTCCACACCACCATTCCATCATCCTTACTCCACACTAGGCGTTATTGAGAATTTATTAGCAGGATATTCCATTGATAAAAATTTGAGATCATCTGTGATTTCGCCGTTTCGCCTTTTTTAGAGGGGGGGCTGGTATTTAGATACTTAATATAAACTTAACTTAGGTATGAATTTTACTTCAGATAGAGAGAAGAGCCAGAGGACCAGCTGTAGTGATCTGCAGCCCCCAGACTCCCAGTCATCGAACCTCCACTCACATTTCCAAATGTATGTTGCAGACACGTTTAGGCGGACAGAGCTGGAGCCCACCTTCAATAAGCCCAGCGTTCGCAAAAAAAAAAAAAGTGTTTCACGATGTTATGGAGTGTATAGGAGCTTCCAGCAGCAGAGGAAGCCAACTCTGCCCCCTCCTCCTCCTCTGGCAGGTGAATATAAACAAGACACAGCGTGCCCATTAAGAGACGGACATTTCAAAACACTGCATTAATGATAACATACATTTTAGAAAGGCTACATTCAGAGGTCTCTCACATAGGAAAACCTCCTCTCTGCTCTGGAGACGGGAGTGTGTGTGTTCGTGTGTATGTGTCCGCCTCTTCACCCACTAAGACCTTTCCTCTGGACTGCAGTGTTTCTGAAAAGAATGGCCTGTTTGCAAACATTGTTGTGGTACGATATAACTGGCCACCGTAGTCGGGCATCATCACATCTCCACTTTCTGTAGCCAATCTGTTTTTTCGATTTCAGGACAGTTAATAAAATTCTGAAGCAGCAGGTGCTGCAGTTACTGCATATCATTTTGGTTATGATATAATTGGTTATCACCGATATCCAATTATATCACCCTATCGCCTAGACCTACTTCCCACCACCACTCCATAGGGGTGTAAGAAAGTATCAAAATATCGAATATCGGGATATTATGTTTGGTGATGCTGTATCGATTCTCAAAAACACAGTATTGATACACAGATTTCTGGCAGACAGTGAATCAGTGTGTGTTGTGTTTAAACCTCTGTCAACTAGATGGCAGTGTTGTAATCCATTTTCAGCTCCACTCCAACATTAACAAGCAGCACAAGGGCGTAATGCTATTGTAAACATTGGCAAACCTGTTCATACAGTTGTGTGTTTTAATAGTAGGATGTGAAAAATCATAGTATATCACTTTGTTTGCAGTATTGCAATATATCATGATATATTGAATCGTGACCACCGTATCATGACATATTGTATCACCAGGTTCTTGCCAATACACAGCCCTACCACTCCATTGTCCTCACTCCAAACCGCCACTCTACCTCAGTGTTAAAAACATCATAAATACCAGTCTCTAAAAGGTGTATGATGTCATTACAAGCTGATCTACTGCAGTGCATACCAGCACTTAGTCAAGCAGCTAAACCACCACCTCATTCTAAAAGCTTACTTTTCTATGTTACATGCACATTTGAGCAATACGACAAAAAGGCAACAACAAGTTTTCACCACGCGCTCGATATGTCACAATTTTTTATCTTTTAGGTTTACAAAAGGGATTCTCACAGAAAAACATCCAATCAAAGCTAAAGTCTAATTGTAATTGCATACTGTTCGTTTGTGGGTGAGCGCTGTTGAAAGACTTAATATAATAGCTACAAGCACCAACCACTAACACTTAAATCACTACTAACACTTTAATCATCACTAACACTTAAATTCAAACAATAAGCTAGTGAACAGCAACCAAATCCAGCTGCAAACAAAGGTTCTCAAGTCATTTCTGCCAGCATTTTTCAGTGATTTTGGTGTTTTTCTTCTTAGTACTGGATAAAAGCTTCTTGTGGTTTCTCAATCAGACTGATTCTAAACAACAGTGAACAATGCAAACCACAGGTATTCTGAAAGCTTGTGACAGAGCTGCCTGTATGGAAAATCACCTTCTAAACTTTCTAGATAGGTTCATGCACAACCTATTTGACCCTCATTTTGAGTACTTTGGTCTCTCTTTTCATTGAAAGACATCTAGAGATGAATTGATCAGGCCGATTCCGATCGCCGATCACCTTTCAGTGCGATTGGCCAATAGTCGATATTACCATTTTTACGGAGCTCATATGAAACAGTATAATATTTTTAACTAAATTAGAAGTTGGTCTATGTGGGAGTAAACCGCTTGAT